>CM076679.1:8660367-9040367 GCA_038501925.1 Xenopus petersii
GCAATATAAATAAATCAACAAGTTACACAAACTCGTCCATTGAATTTCTGTTCCATTCTGCAGCTGCCTGCCTAAAGAATCGAGGTGATATTTCTATGTTCTCTGCTTACGTACCCTCAAAGCTTTGTGTGTAGTGATGGGTGAACTTCTCCCGTTTCGCTTTGCTGAAAAGAATGCGCGAATTTCCTGCAAAATTCATGAAACGGCGAAAAATTTGTGAAAAATCGTGAAATCGCAAAATTCATGAAAAAAATTTTGAAATTGGGCTTTTTTCAAGAAAAAATCTTAATATTTGGAAGTTTTCACTCAAAGATTGTGATATTTGAAGGTTTTCAGAAAAAAACCCTTCAAATGTCACAATCTTTGAGTGAAAACTTCCAAATATTAAGATTTTGTCTTGAAAACAGCCCAATTTCAAGATTTTTTTCGGGAATTTTGCGATTTCACGATTTTTCACAAATTTTTCGCCGTTTCACAAATATTTTTTCGTGTTCTGGGCCCCTTGAGGGAGAAAGGGCATTTATTCTTATATTCAGTATAAACATCAGGAATGTCTATATGCAATCCTGAATTCAATGCTATCAGGGACATTCTGGGATATTCAGTGAACAAAAGCTGCACTGTAGGTTGGACATCCCTAATCAATTTATCAAAGACCATCTTTCAGGCCGTCAGTTTTTCTCTATTGAGAGAAGCCCCTTCTTCTGATAATGGATATTACGCCCTACATTAGTGGTTCCAAACACTGTTGAGCTGCCCCACCTTGGAAGGGGCCTGGAGCAGTGGCTTGGAGTTCTCAGCTTGATGGTCAGTTAGGGTGAGATTTGAGGAAAAGTTTGCTCTTCAAGGTACTTTTAAAAAAAGCTGAGCACGAAGGTCAAATAAATAGAATTTGGGTGTGAGCACTTAAATGTTGTTCTATATTTTATTAAAGCTTTGGCTCAATGGCCAATAGAACTTTGTTTTTATTTGTAAGTGTTATCTTGTAATGAAAGGTTTGACCTTCAAAGAGAGAGTGAACATCTACTACCCTACAGAGTAGGGTGTAGTAACTGCTGTAACTTGGGCCACACGTTTCTCTCGCTCCGTTTATTTTCCTACAGATGTCCCCCTTTTTCCTGATGGTGGAACTAAAAACACGTTAAGGTAATAGAGAAACATCGTTTACCTAACTCATTGTTTCATCATGGATTTCATGGAGTATAAAATCCCTTCAAGGCCTAGACAAGTTACAGCACTCCTCTGTCACAAAGAGTAACCCCCAGATACTCCAGTGATCTGACCACTTTCTGATAAGCCCTTTCCCTTATTGGAGTCCACGATTTGGGACTGTCCCACCTAAGTCATGACCTTTGGGAGAAATGCAAAAAAAATCCTCTGCAGTAGATCATGGTACAAGTAAATTTATACCATGATTAGTAGAGTTAGTAGGGTTAGTAGCGTATACATGCTTTGAGAACATGCGGCCTTTAGGGCTTCAAATAGATATGGGTCTCCAGGTGGTATAGCAAGATGGGAAGAGAGCAAGAAGGAGACTGTAGGTCAAGACCAGAGTGGCCCAAGATGCAGCCTTATAGTGGTGGCAACTGGTCTGTCGGTGGGTGCTAGGAATTGTAGCTAAAGGGCTAGAGGATGGCTAGACCTACTCCGTATGAATAATTAGCCCCACTTATAGGCTGACTACTAATCACAGGCTTGCATGCTACTGAGATTTGATAAGTAACAGGCTACTGAGTTGTGACATACAGACCACAGAAGAAGACATATTGCATGTCTGCTAATTACATATTTGTATTAAAGCCAATTTTGATTTAGATTTCACACTTTTTTTTGACACAATTCCATATTTAAAACTAGCTATATTTGTCTTTCACACGTTCTAAAGAAAGTATTTTGTTTTCCGAACTGCCAAAAAATTACTCATCCCTCCACCACCCTCCCGTAATTCACAGTTCATTTGTTTCTAAATATTCCCTGCGGCCACAAATAGATGCCGTTTACGTGTATATCCAGGAGGCTGGCGGATCTACCTCAGTACCTCCTGAAATAAAAACAGCATAGAGTCTGACTGCATACTGTGCATTAAATTCCAGTTACTAGAACCATAAATAAGTGATGACTATTGATCTCGCGGTGGTAACAGGCTAAAAACTGCAACACTGTAGAAAATATTAATCAAGTATCAATCAAGGGTGGTACCACGCCAGCTGCAGATTGAATTGGACGTTACATTCATTCTCCTTTTAGCTGGGGAAGAGTGACAGCATTTTCAATCAGGGGTGCCATGGCCGTGCCACTTCCAATCCCATCACTGCTCTGCTGCCTTCCGCTAATGGTCGATGCGTTTCTGCAAGACCTGAAGGCCTATCAGTTGGACCTCAGATATTTAGACACATTTTAGTATTATGGTGAGCGGAATATATAACACAGGTACGGGATCTGTTATTCAGAATGCTCGGGACCTGGAGCTTTCCGGATAGAGAATCTTTCTGTAATTTGGGTCTTCATACCTTAAGTCTACTAGAAAATCATGTTAACATTAAATAAACCCAATAGGCTGGTTTTGCTTCCAATAAGGATTAATTATATCTTAATTGGTCAATTTAGCACATATCCACATACAATAGGCATGGAAGCCATCTATAAATGTTGCAGTAATTGTGGTGCCTTGGTAAAATTCGACCCTATGGACATGACTATAGTGCCAGTTGAGTTATTGTCCTCTAAAGTCGTTTAGCCCCTGATTGAAGAACCAAAAAAATACACAGAACTGGCATTTTAAAGGGGAACTACACCCAATAACTGTTTTACTGTTCAACTTACATCACTTAAGGGATGGAACTGCTTTCCGACAAGCTGTTGTTTCTCCTACTCAATGTAACTGAATGTGTCTCAGTGGGACCTGGATTTTACTATTGAGTGCTGTTCTTAGATCGACCAGGCAGCTGTTATCTTGTCTTAGGGAGCTGCTATCACAGACCCTTGAAACATGGCCTATTTTAAGGGGAAGTTGTTTGTGAGAGGGAACCTGAGCTACGGTACATAAGCATCATTGACAGGTTTTGTCCATGGGATGTGGGCAGGAGGAGAACATGGAGCATTTTTTATTAGAGCGTTCAGTATCCTAGGCCATTTATGATGAGGCTTTGTCTAGTTTGGGAGTCAGAAGATTCTGTAGGGGTACTTACGAGGAAAGAGCATATGGGGTAGTACGTCAGCAGCATTTTTTTTATAAAGAGACCCTTTTCATTAACTGAAGGGCAGAGACACATGTGGAGATTCGTGGAGATTTAGTCGCCCGGCGACAAATCGCCTCTTCTTTGGGTGACTAATAGTGATGGGCGAATTTGCACTGTTTCGCCGCAAAATTAACGAAACAGCTCGTGAGGAATCGCGCAAATTCGCGCCTGACGAATAAATTCGCCCATCACTAGTGACTAATATCCCCGAATTGCCTTCCCGCTGGCAAGAATTGAAATCGCCGGCGGAATGGCACTCAGAGCGCTTCTCTTTCCAAAGTCGCCCGAAGTTTCCTCGTGAGGCGACTTCGGAAAACAAATTGATCTAAGTGCCATCCTGACGCCGATTTAGATTCTAGGTGGTTGGAAGCCGGTTCAGAGAGATTAGTCATCAGATTTTTCTTATGAGATGCTTTAAAAACCCTGGGAAGGGAGGAGGGCACTATTGATATGACGGTTAAAAAGATTCTGAGAGAACTGTTTCTTATAAGACTTGAAGAAATTCGTGTAAATAAAGGAAATATGGGATTGTGGAGGGGGGTTGATTTTGTAAGAATGGGTTATTTTGATGCTATCTAATACACCTTTAATTTTCATGTTTCTCAATCTATAGTTTGGTCTGCTTATTTTGGATTTTTGAAAGTTGTTTTCTTGTATTGTTGATTTTATTTTTTTTAATGAAAATCCCTTGAAACATGGCCTAACAAAATCAGAGACAAAGGACAGGCAGGTTGAAGGCAGGTTTAGTATACAAAACACACAGCATTCTAGTCATATTACTTGTAGGGTTTTAGTTCTCCTTTAACTCATAACTAAGAACAACGAATAAACACATTGGGGGTCATTTATCAACACTGGGCACCTGGGCAGTAATACATAGCATCCAACCAATTGTTTACTCTTGCTGTTCTATCTGTAGATGGCTGAAACAAGCTAATCACTTATTGGTTCCTATGGGTTACTGCCCAGATGTAACTTTATCCAGTTTTGATAAATGATGTCCAGATGGTCTATCTGCTTCCCCGGGCAAATGCCCCTAACTTTTTACTTACCCCTTGGTGCAGATTCACGACATCAGAGTTCATGGGCTCCATCTTCTTTTTCTTTGGTCTTCATTGGGTCTTCTTCTGATGCTTCGGCCATATCTTCCGACACATGCACAGTTGACAAAAACCCAAAGACTGCTCCAACTGCGCATGCGCCAATACGGAACTTACTTCCCGGTGAAGACCGAAGAGAAGAAGATGGCTGCCGTGAACTCCGATGCCCTGAATCTTTACCGAGGGGTAAGTAAAAAGTTAGGGGCATTTGTCCGGGGAAGGATGTAGGCTAGGGGTAGGGTTTTTTTAATAAGGGGTTTAATTCTCCTTTAAGCACCAGCAATTAGAACCATTCCTGATACAGTATGTGCCATCAGAGCAAGTTCATTTGGAGACTTACATTTTTCAACACAAAGATAAATACCAGTTTTACGGTTTTTGCCAATCAGACATGACAGCTACATAGTCATTCCTTCTTTGGAAATGATCCTACCACTAGACATGATAGCAACCTCCCCTACTGCTATTCTTTTATCTCTGGACATGATAACATAGCCACAACAATTCACTTACAAGTGACACTACATCAAACAATGATATTCTTGACAACTCTACTTTGTGGCCACGGTTTGGTGAAGGCCCTTTCTTATTGCAGCAACTTAAAGTGCAGAATAGGTTTGTTGAGATGGGAGTGGGAGAACTTGACTGTTCTACATGAAATCCTGACATAATGAATAACCTTGGGCTGAATTAAAACACTGATATGAGCCAGGCCTGAACCCCAACATCAGTGCCCAAAGCATGAATGGAAACAAATCCCACCAGCAATGATCCAATATCAGGTGCAACGTCTTCCCCCAAAAAAGTAGAGGGTAAGGTCTGTTTAGCAGCAAAAACTGTTCCACCCAAGAAATTCCTGCACATGATGTAATAGCTATAAAGAAGATACAATTGAGAGCAGGAACTATGTAGCTACTGTTTAGTAAACTATGTGAGTGCTACAAATTCATCATATTTACTGTCAATTATAGTAATAGCCATACCAGTACTTGTGCAGATAGCAGTTCCACCGGCCAGAACTACTGTAAGTATTGCAATAGCCCTGCCAGTACTTGTGCAAATAGCAGTTCCAACTGTCAGAACTCCTGCAAGTATTGTAATAGCCATACCAGTACTTATGCCGATAGCAGTTGCGACTGCCAGAATGACCGTAAATATTGCAATAGCCATGCCAGTACTTGTGCAGATAGCAGTTCCACCGGCCAGAACTACTGTAAGTATTGCAATAGCCATGCCAGTTCTTGTGCAAATAGCAGTTCCAACTGTCAGAACTACTGTAAGTATTGTAATAGCCATACCAGTAATTATGCAGATAGCAGTTCCGACTGCCAGAACTACTGTAAGTATAGTAATAGTCATGCCAGTACTTATGCAGCTGGCAGCTCTACCTGCCAGAAGGACTGTAAATATTGTAATAGCACGCCAATTCCTATGCTGATAGTAGTTGCTGTATATATTGTAATAGCCATGCCAGTATTTTGTTGATAGCAGTTTCACCTGCAAGAACAACTGTAAGTATTGTAACAGAAATGATAGTCATTTCTACCATTGTTTATTGATATGTCAACACATGCCTTATATATGTTAGTGCTACTGCAGAGCTACTGTGCAGAGTACTTGCAGCAGAGCTAATGACTATACCATAAGCAATACTGAACACTTGCACATCATCTGTTTTGTCAGCATGAGAGATGCTAATAGTTCTACCACTAGGGCTCCGGCATCCAGTGTACAAGCTCTGTCAACTAAGAGCTATTGCCTTACCGGCAATATCTACTATTAGCCCTGTCAAAGTGATAGGGGATCCACCACTAGTTCTCCTGTATACGGTGTACAAGCCCTGTCAACACCAGAGCTATGGTATCACCAAACGACTGCACGGCTTGCATCAGCACATCTTGACTCATAGGCATTGCCATACTTAATGCTCAACGGGAAACTGAAATCAGCAGCAGTCTGAATGCGCCTGCAACTCCTTAAAGCATTTTATAAATAATACCCGAGCTATTTACGTCAACGGCAGAATGGAAAACTTTTGTGCCATCCCTGGGACCCTTAGCGAGTTCTATGAATGGCTTGCCCCAAGAGGGTTAAGGGCAACGAGACAATACAGTTACCAAATAAAACCAGAGCCTTCTTTACAAACAGAGCCTTGCATCAGATTGTATTCTTCATATATTCAACATATGAGCTAGTACCACTTTTTTTTGTAAAAGGAAATTCAGAATAAACAAGAGGCATGTTGCTATAGGAAATCTCTATGGAGGCTTTCATAGTTCTATGACTTGATTACCGCTTTAACGTCACTCTACAAATATCTAGAAGCCACTGAGCTTCTGTCTCTGTGCTGTGCCAAAAACATTCTTGCAATGGTTCCTTACTTTTCTCTGCTGCTGATATTAAAAGCACAAGGCTTTACTCATCCCGGAACCATGTTCGACCTAACCAAACCTCAGAAATGTTTGCTTGTATATTAAGAGAGAGAGACCAATATTGTTCTTTCTCAAACAATACTACAAGTGCAGCCTTTCAATAACATTGACATTCTCTATCCACGTGGTATTCGGACTATGTGAGTAAAAACACAAAGGTTGGAAAGAATGTACTCCCATAAAGTCTTGGGAACGCACAAGCCTGAAATTGTCAATGTTTTATTTACTCTTTCTAATGTTTAATGGATTTTTATTTTTTAGGTAATATCCAGCTGGAATCTCAACAATTTGGGTAGCAAGTGCTTCGTTACTGGCCCATAGAGGGCACCCTCACCCTTCTGTAACGCAACAATGGTCTAATGAAAATACAAGGAGTGGATGTCGCTCTTCTGGGAGGGGGAACAGAACACATTCTTTGATGTGCAGGTAAACGTAGGGCTGTATGGCGAATCACTCTGGTCGGATAACTAATAGGGCGCTGCTTACTTTCACTGTAAGAGCTGCAAAATGTTAGCTCCTGCTAAACTGTATTCTGCACATTTGTATAAGTGAAGAATTTAGGAAGAGTGGCTGAAGTTGAACGAGGGGTGGGGGGCTTCTGATTAAGAACAATTGGCAGCATGAAATCCCTTAACTGTTTGCTGGGAGACAATCTGCAAACTCATTTATAAGAACACCAGTGGAACGGAGCACTGCACAGCAGGCACTGGCATTTCATATATACACATATATAAGAAACAAATATTTCCCTATATATAAGGTGCTAGGGAACACGCACACCCTTCCACGCTCAGAAACAGAAGGAGCATGTGACTCCCCTTTAAGAAGGTGAAAAAAGTTAGTCCAGCACTCACTGTTTCTTGAATAAAACGGCCTTTATTGGACCAAGGGCATTACAGCAACGTTTCAGACCAACTGGTCTTTTATCAAGCTTGATAAAAGACCAGTTGGTCTGAAACGTTGCTGTAATGCCCTTGGTCCAATAAAGGCCGTTTTATTCAAGAAACAGTGAGTGCTGGACTAACTTTTTTCACTAATATTGCCAGTGGAAGGTGGCCATTGGAGGACGTGCACTCAACAAAAAGAAGTGAGTTGCAGTTGTGCTGACTACTATTCTGCTTTTCCCCTTTAAGAAGGAAAAGAACAGCAAAATATATAGATTCATATTTATCTGCCTGCTCTGTCTGCATTAACTAGGCTGCTAAAATTGGAGCACAAATGAGAGGAATCAAGCTAGAAGCTCTAATAGAGTCCTGACACATACAGTGGAGCTGTACAAGGCTGGTCTTTGCAGAAAGAGATCCTAGAAATAAAAGCAGGTGCAGTTTGCTCCCCATTGTCATTAAACAAGAAATTCTTCCCTGCTTTGGGAAACAAAAGTGGTCTCGTTGCCACCTATCCTGGGCAGAACAGAACAGGACTGGAGGAGTTTCCCCTGGGCCAGGCTAATGAGCCTATATGCAGAATAAAAGAGCTATGTTATGCCCAAAGAGCACCCGAGCAGAACAGGGAGAGCTGTAATGCGCACGGTAATGCTCCCCTACAAACATGCAATTATTTCCGTCCTACTCTAGGACAAAAGGCTCCTTGGCGGAGATCAAAATAAACCCAACTCCCTCATCTCAAAACGTTGTCATGCTGGAGTAATTTCCAAAACAATGAATCGCCTGCGGCACTGTGCAACGACAACTTGTGTTTCCCCACACTAACAGAGAGATATATATATACACACACACACACACGTATATATTCTCTTGTCTAACAACAGCATTATTAAACAACAAGCCCGTCAACACTGTACCTGCACTGTACGTTCTGATCAGTCCATCATCATAGTCCTACCTTTTTGTGGTTTTTGCCAGACTTTTTTAGATACATATATGTATATTTTTTTTTTTTTTTTTAGTCGGAGACAGGTAACCTGACCAAAGTTTCTGTCTGCAAAGTCATCCTCCCATGCTGGAGATTAGAAAGCAAATTCATGCTCTGTCTGACTGATAGACACCAGTTTCCAATATCTCATCAAATCTTCATGAGTCGGATCAGGATCCCCTGCTTGTCTTCGCTGCCTCTCTCTCTCTCACTCGCTGCCTGCCTACTGCTTGTTGAGTTTAGCAAGGCGTTTAAGCCCAGAATGTCTTGCCTTTTGTCAGTGAGAAATTATTTAGAACTCCCTTTGTGTGTCTATTGGACAAAACTTCTAGGCAACAACTGCTGCTTGTTTAAAGAGACAGGGAGGCTTTTTCTACCCCAGCAACACACGCACATCATAAAAAAATAATAGGTACCTGACTTTAGCAGCTCCCTGACCCATTTTTATTCCTCCTCCTAATATCCTCTGCCAAGATGTCGAAAATGAACGCAACGACTGCACAGATGTAAATCAACCATTCAAAGAGACCGAGACTGAATATTTGCTTATTATTCTCCACAATGCAAACCACCTGGGGAATTTCTTTATGGAAGTCTCAGCGGAGAGGGAAAGAGAGGGAGCAGGGAGGGGAGAGAGGGAGGTCTGGCTGCACATTTGGGATAAAAATGTTTTTTGCTGTAAAATCTTAGAAGCTATAAAAAAAAAAAAGAACATATTGCTCTGCACAGAAAGACTTCAAAAAAAATCATATTTCTACAAAAATTAAATTACATTTCAGAAAGTCATTTTCTTTAATTTTTTTCAGCCATCAGAAACAATGCTCCATAACAAAATGAAAACTGATCCTGAAACGCATTTATGGTATTTTTAGATGCTAAAATGAAAAACAAATCTAAATGTTACATATAGTATAAAACTAGCCATTTTTTTTTTACAGATCTTCCTAGAATTAGTGGAAGAAATGTTTCTTTTATTTTAATACCGCACCCTTACTGACCTCTTCTATTAAAAATGCAATCAAGATAATAACCGCATTCTTTATTAATGACTGCTCCAGGTAACAGTACCCTGTTGTGTGACAGGGAGGCAGCCAAAAACTCATTAAAACTGCAGAAACAGGAGATAATAAAAAGAAGAATTGGACCCACCTTGTTCTAGTTAGTACTTGTCATAGAACACATCAACACACTTGTATTGGGGGATCTCAGCTGTAACTCTGGATAATTTGAATTTTGGATTTTTTTTTTTTTTTGGTTTGTTTGTTTGGGTGAAGTTTTCTTTCCAGTTTTCCTTGGGAAAAAAATAAAAAGGCTACAACAGGGAAGGAACAAAAAAAATGATTCAGGCTCGGTCTTCGTGGGCTCTCAGCGAGTGATATTTAAATTATTGATAGTGGAAGTTGCATGGTGGACGTAATGGCATCTCTTCATTAAATGGCTCCATTGGATCTTGTTGGAGAGAGAGAGATTTCATACTAGTGTAACTCAATGGGGTTACACACTGGCTGATCAGCCCTCTGGAGCTGTGAATGGGATGTGGGAGGGAATCCACATTAGTCTCTTCCACTCTCTTTGACGTGGGTCGTCACGTGATACTTTGCCAGCCTCCTAAAAGACACACTACTGAATGAATTACTCGCATCACACAAGTCTCCCTGCAGTACAGAGGGAGAATGAGTAACTCTTTCACTGCCGGCCATGTCACTGATCTGCAGTGTCTGACAGCCTGAGCCTCTAGAGGGTTAAATAGTCTAGCAGCATGCAAACTTTGCCTTTACTCTCTTTCACTTTCTCTCATTCTGCAACCTGTTCTTTCTCTTTCTCTTCTAGTTTTTATCCCATCTTTTTCCATTTCTACTTGATTTTATCTATGTTTCTTTCCCATTCCCCTCTTTTCTCTCTTCCCCCTTTTTTCTTTTCTATTTTCTTACTTTCTTATTATATCTCTTTCCCCTGCTGTTACATTCCTCTATTCTACTTTTGCTCCATCTTTTAGTTCTGTCTTCTCCTTCAGTTTTCTATATCCCCCTTTATTGTCCTTTTGCCTCATAATTTATCAACTCCCTCCATAGTTCCATCTATCTTTCTCATTCATTGCTCTCCTCCTCCTTCAGTTCTCTTTCTACCCTCTCTCCATGTCTCTCTCCACTCCTCTCTATCTTCTTCCCTTTCTCACCTTCTCTCTATCGTCTTCCTTCTCTCTCTATCTTCTTCCTTCTCTCACCTTCTGTCTCTATCTTCTTCCTTCTCTCTCTATCTTATTCCTTCTCTCACCTTCTCTCTCTATCTTCTTGCTTCTCTCACCTTCTCTCTCTCTTTCTCTCTCTCTCTCTCTCTCTCTCTCTCTCTCTCTCTATCTCTATCTTCTTCTTCTTTCTCTATGTCTCTCCAACCTTGTCTCTCTCTATTTCCCCCCTGCTCTGCTTTAGAATAATATTTGTGTGGCGAGACAATAATGGTGTCTGCCACTTTTTATTTATTAATTTTTTTTTAATGTTTACTTCCCAGGATATAGCATTAAATGTGTGTGTTGGCTGCTGCGGTTACTTTGAGAGACGACTATCAATGACAATGGGTGCTTAAAAGGCATTCATTCAGGAGCACATGTTTTATTCATTTCACAATAAAAGTTGCTAATAATTAATTTTTTCGCATCTGACAGGGAAGCGAGGTGTCTGCACAAACACTAGGCAGACTGTAGCAAGACCTTTAGCCCTTGTGTTATCTTCATCTGTGAATATCTAATCTGTCTGCTGTTATAAACTTCATTACCAAAGCCCACCGTGTCTGTCACTTGCATATTAGGGATTATAATCTAACAGCCCCAGGCTGCCCATGTTTCTCTGTACAGTTATCAGGCAAGTGTCTGTCTATGATGCCAGACAGTGAGAAATGCAGATTTAGTGGGCTCACATGTGCTGTAAGGATCTTTAATCTGTTGCAGACTATTTAAATATGTTTTTGTTATACAGGTATGGGATCCATTATCCCAAAAGGCATTAACCTGAGAGTTACAAGCTACGGGAAGTCCGTCTCTCATAGACACAGTTTAATCAAACAATTAAAATTTTAGCATCTATCTTTATGCACATTTCCCCTCCGGATGTGACGCCCAAGTTGATCAATGCCATAAAATACTGAATAGGTAATGTTTTATCAGACGCCATGGAATTTTGTGGATAATACTATTCTCTTTGATTGGAACAACAAAAGCATCTGCTGGGAACCCACCTGTTTGTATTATGGAACAGAGCAGTGCGCTCATCCTTTAGCCAACGTTTAGTTGATGTATAGTTTGAGATCAGCAGTGCTTTGTAGGATTGTTGTCTTAATTAGCAAATCGTTTTTCATCAGCGCAATATATCATCTATTTATCACTTTCTACTTTTTCTCTCTCTCTTTCCTTTCCTGCGCCCTCAGTCAAGCTCACATTGTCCTTCTTTAATTGTTTCAGCAGTTTTCCAGGTCTGAACCCCAGTTTTTATCCACCTGACAATACAATACTTCACTAATATATACTGTGGAACCTTAGGGCGTAAATACGCCACTGAAACCACATGCAACCGCCAACATGCGTTTTTTATGCGTTTTGCAGCACGTAGGTTTCTTTTCCCAACATGCACTTCTCATTGTTCTCGTTCCCCATAATTCTGCTGGCCAGAAATAGAGAAGCTATTTAGAAATAGAAAAGCGTTTATTTTCAAAATGAAAAATTATGCCACCGGCCTAATACGCTGTAAAACCGTATATGCGTCATTTATCTTGCGAGAATTTGGACGCCATATTTAAAAGACGCTGTGTATATACGTGAAGTGTGGTTTCAAACTTGCAGATCCCATAGAGTCTTTTGATTTGGTACTTTCTTGACGTATTGGCGTTTCTACTGAAAAACACCAATGCTGGTGTCCCGTGGCGGATTTCGGCTTGCAAGCGACATGTGAGAATTGCAATAATGTGTTTTCCATTCATTTCAGTGGTAGTGCAGTTTATGCGTATTTACGCCCGACAGAGCTTTTTTAAAAACGCAACGTAAAAACACCACATCTGGCCTTGTCCTTAAGGGATCCTGTCATCAGAAAACATGTTTTTTTCAAAACACATCAGTTAATAGTGCTACTCCAGCAGAATTCTGCACTGAAATCCATTTCTCAAAAGAGCAAACTGATTTTTTAATATTCAATTTTGAAATCTGACATGGGGCTAGACATATTGTCAATTTCCCAGCTGCCCCTGGTCATGTGACTTGTGCCTGCACTTTAGGAGAGAAATGCTTTCTGGCAGGCTGCTGTTTTTCCTTCTCAATGTAACTGAATGTGTCTCAGTGGGACATGGTTTTTTACTATTGAGTGTTGTTCTTAGATCTACCAGGCAGCTGTTATCTTGTGTTAGGGAGCTGTTATCTGGTTACCTTCCCATTGTTCTTTTGTTTGGCTGCTGGGGGGGGGGAGGGAGGGAGTGATATCACTCCAACTTGCAGTACAGCAGTAAAGAGTGACTTAAGTTTATCAGAGCACAAGTCACATGACTTAGGGCAGCTGGAAAATTGACAAAATGTCTAGCCCCATGTCAGATTTCAAAATTGAATATAAAAAAATCTGTTTGCTCTTTTGAGAAATGGATTTCAGTGCAGAATTCTGCTGGAGCAGCACTATTAACTGATTCATTTAAAAAAAACATTTTTTCCCATGACAGTATCCCTTTAGGCTCCATTAAAGGATACAATAAACATTATGCACAAACTTTTGCCTCCCCTTTAGGCCTCATCAGTATTTCCCCTCTGCCATTTTTCCATTCACAAGACAGGATCCCCCAGCCATAGATCATCCTTCCCAATGCCATGATTTTGTGAAGAAAGCTCAAGAAGTCGTGATAAAACTCGTGAGGAGTCAGATTTGGCAATGCTGCCTTGTATGCTATTAATACTTTTAATTGGATGAGGTCAATTACAACAGCATTGTGTCTCATTATGCTGCACATGAAGCTCCTGACTCACTGATCTATTTGGATTATAATTTATACATCATGGAACTCAGAAAGGTTGGCACATAAACTCCGTCAGATTGCTGGCCCGAAGGGTATACCTGTTAGCCCACTACAGATTCTACCCCGGCACCTACATTACATATTTAGTAACATTACTTGTTTAGTAATATAGGTGCTTACGTGAACCAGTGCAGTTGGCAATAGTAATCAATAAAGTCGCCAGGCAAGTCTCGCCGTCGGAAAAGTCACGCGCACTGAAACCATCACGCATCAACATTATTCGTACGAACATTGACTTAAACGCTCTCGTCAAAATTGGCCCGAGTGTCAGAATTGATGTGGGAGTCTAAATTTGCGTTTCGTGAATTTTTCACCGTTTTGCGAATTTCGCAGGAAATTCGTAAATTTTTCAGCGAAACAGGACAAGTTTGCCCATCTCTAATCAGGAATTCTGCTTTCAATTTCTAACATGTAGTAGGCTGGTCGAGGCAAATTTCCCATTGGTTGCTATTGGCAACTGCACTTGTGAAGTTTAGCACCAATGTTAATGGATTGATCCTTCTGACAAAGAGCCTAAATACCACTTATACATTCAGTGCTGCTATATAGAGTTTCACTACTACTTTGCTTATCTAGATCCACACTGTACTGCTGTCAGATCTCACTCATACTTAGTTTTCTGTAGTGATTGGCGAATTTGTTGCGTTTCGCCAAAGAATTTGCGAATTTCCCACGAACTTCACAAAACGGCTAAAAATTATGCTATATTTGACGCCCGCATTAAAGTCAATGGGCGGCCGCGTGACTATTCTGACGAACCTCCAAATTTTTTTTGATGTGGCAAATTTTTGCCCCAGTTTCGCGAATTTATTCGCAAAAGGCTGAAATGCGGAAATTCGTTGCAAATTTGTGCCTGCCGAATTTATTCGCCCATTGCTAGTTACCGGGACACGCACATTTCTGGCTTTTTCTTAGGGCTAATAACACAATAAGAAGTCTATGGGCAGAGCTAAGGAGCTTGGGACCAGGCTAAATTGTAAGCTGAGTGACAACTTCATAGAAAGAAGGGCGTTGCGTGTCAGATGTTATTGCAGAAAATACATTTATTGATTATTAGTTGCACTCACTTCTCATCAGTTTAAACTTACTTAATTTTTTTCTATGGGTCCATGGGGCGGAAAAAGAATAGATGCCACCCAGACAAGACTTTAATGTTAGGGTCACTTTGTTGAATATATTGGAACAGCTATGGCCTTCTTTGTCAAGCAGAAGTATTTAAACTCTTCAAGGTGCAGGTATGGTATCCTTTATCCGCAAACCAGTTATCCAGAAAGTTCTGAATGACGGAAAGCCCGCCTCCCATGGACTCCATTTTATCCAAATAATCTAAATTATTAAAAATAAATAACCCCTATTGTGTTTCCTGTTTCTTTGTGATGTCCACATTTTCACCCAGGTTTTTGGGCAGTAGTCATCTTAAAGCAGGTACTTATTTAATATTAGAATGGTAGAAATACAAGTGCCAACGTAAAGCCTGGGGTAATCAAGAATATTAAGTACACAGAAAGCAAGTGATATCAAACTAAGAGAGCCCTGTAGAAGTAAGACCAGATATCCAGTCTTTGGACAGGAACTTTGATACATTGATAAGGTGATGTTAAGAGTTGAATAAAAACCATAAGTTCCCTAGAGACCTCAGGACAAACAGGTCAACAAGCTGGCAAGGCAGAGAAAAGTCCAAGGTTCTGCACACAGGGAAACACAATACAAGTTCCAGAGTTTAGGTAAGGTATGGGACTGGCATAGTTAGAAAGCCAGGTCATGTACGGCTCCCTAAATTCAGAAAAAGTGCTAAGTTCCCTGGTCACAGCTCAATCTTCTGCCTGTAGCAGCCACCTTTGGCCTCGGGAGGAGCCCTCAGCTAATAAGATGTCGCCGCCTTGAGAGGAGCAAAGCAGATGTTCTGAACGAGCAAAGGGGCACGTGCGTTTCCAAGGTTTTGGAAGGAAGGCACCAGTTCAGGGAGTAGACGAAAAGTCAGGCAGGCCAGAGTCAGTACAGGCAGAGTTCAAGCAAGGTCAATCAGGTCGGGGTCAGTACAGGCAGCGTTCAAGAATAGTCAGGCAGGCAAGGATCAATATCGGTAGAGTTCAGAATAGTCAGGCAGGCAAGGGTCAATATCGGTAGAGTTCAGAAAAGTCAGGCAGGCAAGGGTCAATATTGGTAGAGTTCAGAAAAGTCGGGCAGCTAAGGGTCAATATCGGTAGAGTTCAGAATAGTCAGGCAGGCAAGGGTCAATATCGGTAGAGTTCAGAATAGTCAGGCAGGCAAGGGTCAATATCGGTAGAGTTCAGAAAAGTTGGGCAGGCAAGGGTCAATATCGGTAGAGTTCAGAAAAGTCGGGCAGGCCCCCTCTAGGAACGCTGCTGACTAGGTCTCAGGTTCAAACCCAGCAGAGAACAAAACAGGGCACAAAACCTAATAAGCTACACACCTCTAAGCACCTCTCAAGAGATCTGACCAGTATTAAAGGAGCAACCCTAACCACCTCCTATTGCTGCTTTGTAACAGGAGCTGACACTTACATGCTAGTAGACCTTTAAAAGTATTAAAAGCTCAACTCATAATTGGTTTTATATTAAATAAGTCCAAATGATTCATAGATACCCTCTAGAATGTTATGCCACATTTGTATTTATAAACCATAGAGAAACAAATGATTTCCAAAAACATAAACAACAAATGGTACAAAAATAGTACCCATGAATATTACATGACGCTTGTTTGAATCAGAGCAGCCTGACGGTTTTTATCTTTGCATAAGTATCTCTTTTACGCATAGATTGCCATCCAGATCCCTAAAGCATTCTGTGGCGATGTTGGGGAATTCTGTGGCACAGAAGTGATTAAGGCACAGACCGCATTTCCTACGAGTGGACACAAGAGAGAAGTATGCGCCATTCCGGCAGATTTTTTTCTCTTATTTCGAAAAAAAAAAAAAGAAAAAAATTAAATAAATAATCATGGAACGATTCTTTGATGGAAAAAGAAAATATTAGCTGGTAAGTTTCTTAATTAGTGTGCTGATGGGTTTGAGGTATTAATCACAGGTTGGCATGTACACATCTATGTATTTCATATATTAGATATAAGTTACAATAGGTGTTGCTTGGGTTGCCCTGTCTTTGTATGACTAATTAACAGGATGCAGCAAATAAATGACAAATAAGTATGTGCATATTTCATGTTCCGCCTCAGGCAGGCAGGTCTACTGCAGCTTATTAGCTTCAGCAGAACGCAGTCAACCTTCTGAACCCTAAAAATGGAAATACCTGGCACTAAAAGCACATTACTACATGCTATCCCTTAGAGAATATAGCGCTAAAAAATATAATTAGAGTAGCGTAGGGGGAAAAGGAAAAACGGCTCACCATACAGTGATTCAGGCCAGAAATGGGAACTTCCCGTGGCTTATGAAAAACCCACCACAATCCACAGTGAATGGAGATGTAGCAACCCCGCAGCAACGAAGTATTTAAGGTAATAATCTGGGCCCCGAATGATGATGTCACAATCTCCGTGACCCGTACCGGTCTTGCGCAGATAGCTGCAATCATTTCTGTGCCAATATGGCTGATTTGTGCCGGCTGGTATTGCTGAATGAATGAATGAAATGCCAGAGGGACTTTATATGTAAATCATGGGCCTAAAACAGCTGTTATTAGGTCAAATTTGTCCCGGTCTGGAAATTCATAGTAACGGATTAGATGTTTTCTTTAAGTGTTCTAACAGTGGTAGATCAGGACCAAAAAAAGCTTGTTGATATCCGTTAGTGCATTCATAGACCTTACTTGTTGGGCCACATAACTTCCAGAGTATCTACATCAAGTACTTGCACTGGGTATGACTTAGCTCCCTACATTGACTTAATGATGAATACTGGGCAACCAGTACCTTTTATTCCCTCAGTCAGATTGAAGAAAATGAGGAAAGACACAGAAGTAGGATCTTGTGTTGAATAGTGTCTTGCTACCTTGAAGGAGTAGAACAGCTTTGAGGAATCACTTTGTATCTCAGAGGTCTTGTCTCTGAACTTGAGAGCGGATGCAAGTTTTTTTCTCATGGGATTAATTAATCTAACCACTGTCTGGGAAGCCACAATTTGTGATTCTTCATGGTGATCATTGATAGGTACTCAGATGTGAGTGTCAGTAAGGAACATGGACTTGGGGATAATTTATAAATATGGCACAAGGCAATGCGTTGGGGTTAATATAAAAGTCAAATAATGCTCTGACCATGGAAATGCTCTGGACACAATTGTGTTAGACTCAGAAAAAGGTTCAACCATTTTCTGGGTATGGAAATGGGCACGGGAATGGCTAGTAAATACTAGAGCATGTTCAGAGCATGTGAATGTTCGAGTATTTTCTGGTCACAAGAATGCTTTGGACACAGTTATACTCAGGATTCAGGAATAATTGGGCTAGGAAATGGGCATAGGAATCCTCTAGAATTGTTTGGTCACATGAATATTCTGAGCACAGGAATGCTCTGGGCATAAGTATGATCTCGTCAAGAAAAGCTCCAACATGTTTTGGGCATGGGAATGTTCTAGCAAATATCAAGCTGATATATCAAATATCAGCTTGAGAAAACTTGACCTCCAGTGAGTGAATGCAGCTGGTTGGCCTGGCCATAACTTACTTTGTAAGGGATATTTAAATTGACTGTGCTGACTAGTGATGGACGAATAAATTCGGAAGGCGTGAACTTGCGATGAATTTCCATGTTTCCCCGCCGTCAAACAAATTCGTGAAACTCCAGCGAAAATTCGCCGAAAATTTTGACTTGTCGATCGTGTCAAAACAGTTGCATGTCAACACTATTTGGACGGCCATTGACTTTAACGCTGGCGTCAAAGTTGGTGTGAGCGTCAAAACTGATGTGAATTGACGCGGGCATCAAAATTGAAGTGGGCATCAAAATTCGAGTTTCGTGAATTTTTTGCCGTTTCGCAAATTTTGCTGGAAATTCTCGAATTTTTCAGCAAAGCAAAGGGAGAAATTCGCCCATCCCTACTGCTGACCATGGATCACTTCCCATCAATATCAATACAACCATGGCGCCCAACATGGGCGATTAAAGCTAAAAACACACTCAAGATTTCAGTTGATAATCTAAGGTTTAGTGTGGTCCATTGTGTTTCTCTTTGATGCCAATGGATGCTATCCATGTTTGTTAGTATCTCATTGCTCAGATACTTGAAGTGCATGAAAGCTCAGTTTTCACTTCTTCTTTTTATTATCAATTCTGCAGCTATGAAGAAAAAAATGCACTGAAAGTTTATGTAACCCAACAATGTCTCCCGTGAAGTATCGTCTCTAAGTGCCCGCCAATCTCAAAATTCTCACCAGTTGCTTTTTTATTTAGAAGGAGCTGCTGCTTTTCTATCTCTAAAATAGAGATAATCGTTGACGCCCATTACATTATAGAGGTGAACCTATGAGTAACGATCTGCAGTAGCTAGTACGTTGCATGTATGCCTATAGTTGGTTGCTTTCAGAAATATAAGGGGCACATTTACTATTGGTAGAATATCGAGGGTTAATTAACCCTCGATATTCAACCGTCGAAGTAAAATCCTTAGACTTTAGAAGTCGAAGGATTTAACGCAATTCGCTCGATCGAGCGATCGAAGGAAAAATCATTCGATCGAACGATTAAATCCTTCGAATCCAGTGATTCGAAGGATTTTAATCCATCGATCGAACGATTTTCCTTCGATCCCAAATTGCCTAGAATGCCTATGGGGACCTTTCCCATAGGCTAACATTGGTGCTCGGTAGGTTTTAGGTGGCGAAGTAGGTGGTCAAAGTTTTTTTTAAAGAAACAGTATTTCGACTATCGAATGGTCGAATAGCCGAACGATTTTTAGTTCGAAACGTTCGATCCAAAGTCAAAGTCGTAATCGAAGGTCGAAGTAGCCAATTCGATGGTTGAAGTATTTTTTATTCTATTCCTTCACTCGAGCTAAGTAAATGTGCCTCCTAAATGTTTCCAGAAAATGGTATTTTTGCTATTTATCTTTTTTTGACTTAGAGTAAATATTGCCTGGGTTGTTATATAAATATTACAGAAGATTATGGGACGACAGGAACAGTCAATGAACATTTGAACTCTAGTAACCCCAATTAGCGAATCAGAGAGTTCCCATTTAGCAGTGATTGGTTGATTATGGGCTACTTTTGGGGGGGGAATGTAATTAAAGTCACAAAGAGAAAAACAATTCGCACCAATAAGAATAAAAATCCACATCTCGCAATGTAATATTGTTCCTTAACCTGTTATTGCCCTGGCAATTTTATTTGTGAATTGCGAATTTCAATTGCGCCCTCTTAAGTAGTGCTTCATGGTGTCGTCATCCTTTGGAGCAAACATAACGACTTTTTCAGTAAGAAGTCTCATTACATTCACTGCGCATTGGCGCAAACTCTAAAATTCGCAAACGGTCTTTCACTGTCGGAAGCGGTCGTTAAACGGTTTCCGGGAAAAAATTAAATTCGAGAAAAGCAAAATTTGTTCTCACAAAGGCATAACTTTTCGCATTCGTTTTTCCGTTACCGACTTTTATTGCATTCCCCTACATGTATGTAAATAGTTTTTTTAAAAAAGTTAGCATGAGCATTTTTCTGAAGCCAAACCATTGTTATGGTACCAATGAGAAGATGCTCAGGGCAAGGAAGGAATCCAACTTATGAATCATTCTGGCTTTGTATTATCTATCTAGTCGATAAAGAGCTTTCACATTGCTCCATTAATCTCTATCTATCAGTGAAGAGAGTATACAGATCTCTAGGATCCTGGAAGCCCTACAGTGAGATGTAGACATATTTAATCAATGCTGTGAGCCTGTGTAAATATCATGGATTGTCTTTGTGTGGGTTCTTCGCTTGGCCCACCTGTTGTTTGTACACTGCACACTCCGTTCTACGATTCTATCATATTGCTCTGGTTAACAAACAGGGGCAGCGGCACCTTCCTCTATTACTATGTTGACTTATATTTTCATTTCTTTATTTTTGTGCTGTATTGCTATGTCAGTGAGTTTGTCCTCTCTATTTAGAATACACCGGCGCATTCTAAATCAAACGAATAATTATATAAGGGACAATAACTGCAATTCAACGTTTTTCTCTTTTTTTTTAGACAAAAACAAAAATAGTTGAAAATTGCCTCTAAATTGTTTTTTTTTTTTTAAGTCACAGGAAAACATGTTGTTTTTCAAAATGTATCAGTTAATAGTGCTTTTTTTTCAAAAGAACAAACCAATTTTTTTATATTTAATTTTGAAATCTGACATGGGGTTCGACATATTGTCAGGTTCCCAGCGGCCCCCAGTCATGTGACGTCCTCTGAGTGCAGGGAAATCACGCGCACACTCAGGCCCTTCAAACAAATACCGCTGGTGCCCAAAGCCTAAGAGAAACAGCACTCCCAATGGACCAATATGAAGAAACAAGAGGCTGGCACACAAAGCGAATTAAACCGGGGTCCTACCCCTGGTGTGTTTATTGCGTCAAACAACGTTTCGGAGGGCGTTCCCCCTTCGTCAGGTGTAAACTTCACTCACTCTTTAATGCTGCACTGCAAGATGGAGTGATATCACCCCCTTCCTCCCACTCCCAGCAGCCCATCAGCAGAACAATGGAAAGGTAACCAGATAACAGCTCCCTGGTAGATATATGAACAACACTCAATAGTAAAAATCCAAGTCCCATTGCGACTCCTTCAGTTACACTGAGTAGTTCCATTGTACAGCACTGGCTCTTTCGGAAAGCACATGACCAGGAAAAATGAGATGTCTGCCTACACACTAATATTACCATAAAAAAAATACACTTGTTGGGTTAGGAATAGTGATGGGTGCATTTATTCGCCAGGCATGGATTCGCTGCGAATTTCCAAATTTCGCTGTCCATGAACGGCGGCAAAAATTTGCCGTCCAAAATTAGCTGGGACAAAAAATATTGTCGCACGTCCAAATTTTTCTGACGCCCACTGACTTTAATGCATTTGGACAAAAGAGTAGCGCGTAAAAAAAAATTGTCGCTCATGTCATAACTGTCATGTGTCAAAATGATTTTGACGCCCATTGAATCCACTGCGTTTCGCAAATATTTTGCCCTTTCGCACATTTTTGGCGAAGCAAAATGGGACAGAGCAAGGCTTACTGTGTATCCAGTTTCTACCCATATCAAGAATGCTCTTGAGAAGAAAATGCTCTAGGCACAATAATGCTTTGGGCACAATGATGCTTTGGGCACAATAATGCTTTGGGCACAAGTGAGCAATAGTCAAGAACAATTATGCTCGAGTCAGAAAATGTTCAAGTATGCTGTGGGTATGTTCGAATTTTGGGCACAGAAATGCACCGGGCATGAGAATGCTCTGGGCACAAGTACACTCAGATCAGTACAAGAACACTCAGTCAGGAAAGAGATCTAGTATGTTTTGAGCATGGGAATGCTCTTAGCAGATGAATGCTCTGGGCACAAGTTTGTGGTAATCAGGAAAAGTCACAATAATATTGTGCGTATGAGAAAAAAATGGGCAATGTCATGTTGCTAGTAGGGATGTAGCGAACTGTTCTGCTGCGAACTAGTTCGCGCGAACTTTGACCGTTCGCGTCCGCCGAATGTTCGCGAACGTTTGGGAACGTTCGCATTTTGAGTTCGCGTTCGATTCGAATACAAATCGTTCGACCATTCGACCATTCGAATTCCTTCGACCGCTAAAAATCGAACGATTTTCATTCGTTCGAACGATTGTAAGCATTCGATCGAATGAAAAGCATTCGATCGAATGGCTTCGATCGCTCAATTCGAATGAAAATCCTTCGATCGAATGATTAAAATCCTTTGATCGTTCGAATCGAACGATTTTAGCGGGTGTTCGAAGTTCGCGAACTGTCCGCGAACGTTCGCATTTTTTGCCGGTGTTCGCGAACGGCGTTCGCGAACACCAAATCGGCAGTTCGCTACATCCCTAGTTGCTAGCACAAAGCAGTTCCCCACTCCTATGTACAATTGCAAATATGCTGAAAATTAATGTCTTATAGAAATAATAAAGATTACGTACTGTGCACTATTACATCCCTTATTTTGGAAATATCTGTAATTATATTTTTGCCAATTACAAAAAAGGACAATCACTTTTTTTTCTTTCTCTCATGGAAAGACGTAATAAATAAGCCGCTGCAGTATTTCAATACCTCTAGGGATTGGTCATTGTTAAAGGAGATGGTTTTGTGGGGTTTTTTTTCTTGGAAATTTTCCCTGCTCCTGGGTTTTCCCAAGTCTCTCACATATGGTTTTGACCAAAATGACAGGCCCCTTCGTTTTTTGTTTATAAGGAGCTGAAGAATGAGCTCCCAACATCGTGTAAGAATTCCGACTACGGCAACACTTCCCGTGTGGAATGTACCAACTGACATAATAGCTCCGTCTTCAAATCTGTCAGCATTCGAGATGACACATGTTCTTTAAAAGTCATACACATTAAAATGAGCAATGGCAAATAACGAGCCTTTCCGAGTAAAATTTCACAGTAAATTTAAATAAGCATCCGACAGTCGTGTCACGTTGGATCACCGTTGCAATACCATCCGACTTTATATTACACCTTGTTCCTATTGCATCCGACTTGCGTACATTTTGTCTCCCAGCGTCGGATCCGACGGAAACGCATCTAAGTCGGCCGTGTAGTCCTACCCTTATCCTACATCGTTCATATCAGCCCCTGCCCCAGTGGAGCTTAAACTGAAGGTCCCTAAAGACCTTTGATTGAAAGCTCCACTGGAGAGCTTACAATCGAAGAAGCCAATTAACCTGCCTGTATGTTTTCGGAGTGTGGGAGGAAACCAGAGTATCTGGAGTGAACCCACCAACACACGGTGAGAATATCCAAACTCCTTGCAGACAGTGACCTGGCTGGAATTGAACCTATAATCTCAACCCTGTGTTCATCCCTAAAGACAACATCCAATGTTTGGTACAATAGAACAGTTTTTAATTCTTTATGACAGAGTTTCTAACCATCTTTGAAACATTCTGACCACAGTGGACATCCTATCCTGTGGGAAACGCGTCGCTTACATGATTGCAAGATATTACTTAAAGGGGTTGTTCACCTAAACAACTAGTTGTTTTCAGATAGATCACCACAAATCACGACTTTTTACAATTACTTTCTATGTTCTTTAATGATTATTTACTAAACGAAAAATGTCATTATTTTTTTTTATAAAATCGAACTTTTAAAAAAATCACAAATTTTTTGGAATTTATTAAACCCAGAGGATAAAAAAAGTCCGAATCTGAAAATCCGGCATCTCAGCCCTGTCGAGGTTGCATATTAGTTAATGGGAGAAGTCCCAATGATTTTTTGATGTGCGCTGGGTTTTTGGCAATACCCCTAAGTTTTCAGAGTTTTGCGTGCAAAAAATTTTTTCCGCAAACAAGATTTTCGATTTGGATTTGGTCAGTTTTTTTTTTTTTTTTTTTAGAAAATATTGAGATAAATTTGGACTTTGATAAATAACCCCCTAAATGCTGCAAAATTACAACAGTTTAGAGTCTGCGCCTGAATTACTGAGCTGCCAGACTCAGACGCCAGAGACACGAACATTCAACTTTAAATTTAGATTTTGTAAAAACTGTAGGAAATAAATAAAGGAAAGTAGTTGAAAAAAAAGTCTTTATTTCTGGGGCACAATCTGAAAACAAATGAACTGGAAAAAAAGTGTTTGGAAGGTGAACAACTCCTTTAAAAGTTATTGATATGAAATTGAAAATTAGAAATTTTTAATGATCATATAAAATTGCCTGGACTAATAAGAAAAAAAACAGATTTTTGCTATGGTTGGGTCCCTGCATCGACTGAAGTTTCCCTAGCCAGCCCACAATTCACCAATAGCGCCTGCAGATGAAGTTTCCCCTGACAGGGATCAAATTTAGCTTGATGCATTTTTTTTAAATTATTTGAAATATGTCAAGGTAACAAGATCAATATCAACATCATCAAAGAATAATGATGTTCTGTGTGTGGGCGTTTCCTGCCAATTGTCCATAAAATACAATAAAAGCTCAACTAGTCCTCCTGCGCCATTTACAGGTTCGAACACCCACATTTTTTTCTTAATTATCTCCGCAAGGAAAGGGAACGTTAGGTATGATCTATGGCTTTCCCTGGGAGTCAGAGTGCCCACACACCTTCTGTAATTCTCCACATATCAGGCACCTTTCATGTTTGTTGGGTTACCTAATTATCCATTCTACCAGATGGGATCACCGTGAGCCAATGGAAGCAGTTGTTTTACCAGATGTATTTATAGAAGAGTTATATTTACATTTCTGTTTGGATTATTATTTTTCCCTCGAGCAAAGGTAGAAAAGCAGGATAGAGTAAAAAAATATAGATAGATAGTTATATACATATTTATATGGATTAGTGATGGGCAAATTACACAGTTTAGCTTCGCTTTGTGAATTTCCCGAAAAATTTGTGAAACGGCGAAAAATTCACGAAAAATCATGAAATCGGAATCGAAATCAGAGCAATTCAAACGTTTTTGCGATAAAATCGAGCAATTTGAAAGTTTTCACTAAAATCAAGCAATGCAAACGTTTTCACGTAAAAATCAAGCAATTCGAACATTTTCACGAAAAAATAGTGCAGTTCGAACATTTTCACAAAAAATTGAGCAATTCAAACATTTCACTAAAAATTTGAGCAATTCAAACATTTTCGTGATAAAATCGAGCAATCTGAAAGTTTTCACTAAAATCAAGCAATGCAAACGTTTTCGCGAAAAAATCTAGCAATTCGAAAGTTTTCACAAAAAAATCGAGCAATTCGAACGGTTTCACAAAAAAATGGTGAGAATCGGAAATTGACGCTGGTGAATTTTCACCGGGGAATTTCATGGGAGAGTCACAAATTTATTAGCCAGGGGTGAAACGCGGAAATTCGCAGCAAATTTGTGCCAGGCGAATTTATTCGCACATCACTAATATGGATACATATATTTTTTAATGATGCATCTTTATTGATGCATCTGGTGCGCACAGGCCGCTCCATTTGTATATAAAGTACTTTAAAGTATGACATAGCTGTGAATTTTCTTTGTGATAAAGGCTAGTCATGAAATTGAAAAGGCGGATTTATGTGAAACGTCATTTCATACTCTCCCCACACACTGTACTCTCTAAAACCTCATTAACCACAGATTTTTTTTTTGCGAAAAATTAGACGAAATGAGAAAACGACAAAAACTCAAATGTTTGCTCATTTATGAATCAACTCAAAACTCTAAAAGCCAAAGAAGGTAAAAAAAACAACCTGAATTCAGTGATTCTCCTCTTCGTTTTCAATGAGTCCGCCAAATTTCAAATTAATCTCAAAAACTGAAAAATAGCTTAAATGTTGCAAATATAATTCCATGAACTCATAAACTCGCCAGCTTTTAGATGGCAACTTTTTAAATTCAAGTTTTTGAGTCGTTTAATAAATCTGCAGGCTTAAATTTGAATTCACAATTTTTAGGGCAAAAAGTTGAATAATGAAGGGTTTGTAGGTCTCTCCCGCTTTGACATATATTAACATAGTTGTATTTATTGAGCATACAAAATTGCCAGATTATCATAACAATTGCATTAACCTTCTTCAATTTCACCAAATAGAACAAGTGAACAAAACATTTCTTTTTCTGTGTGTGCGTTGGAAAGATTAGGGGGTTATTTATCAAGGTTTTCTAAGTATTTCTAACATAAAAATTCGATCAACTCCGACTGTCCGAATGGACCTTATTTATTATTTAAAAAGTCTGAAGAAATTGGGTCAGTCTGATAATCCAATAACTTCAGAGCTTTGCTCGAAAAGTACAAATTTTTATCAGACTTTTTGGTCCAAAATCCCCAAAATTATTGGATATCAGTACGGACAGCAGCGCAGACACTGGGACCTTCCCCGTTGACTTATACAGGAACTCGAGAGCTTTGACATGCCGGATTTTTAGAGTCAGACTTTTAAGACCATCAGGCTTTAATAAATTCCGAAAAATTCAGTTTTTTTAGTCCAAAAACTATGAATTATTCAAATTTCGGATATTATAAATAACCCCCTTAATGTATGTTAAATCTTTATTTTATTCTCTGTACTGTGATATTAAAGGACACATTTGCAGTTTTATTGGGCTTTTTCATGTATACAACTCTTTGTTCTGAGACTCTCCAACTTGAAATTTGAAATCTTTTCTCTCGTTGCTAGATACATAATTATCCTAACAATCAGGCAATGGTTGGAACATCAGGCTCAGAGCTGAATGAGAAAGGACCCTTTGAATAGTTATGCTATTTGGTGGGTGGGGTCTGACTAGTGATGGCCAGGCGTGAATTCCCTGAATTTCCGCGTTTCACCGCCGGCAAAAAAAATTGTGAAATTGCCGTGAAAATTCCCCAGTGTCAAATTTTTTTTTGAAAAGTCGTATATGAAACTCGAATAGTCGAACAATTTTTAGTTTCAATCGTTCGATTCAAAGTCGAAGGTCGAAGTAGCCAATTCGATGTTCGAAGTAGCCCAAAAAACGTTCAATATAATTACGTAAGATATAATTAATCTTTATTGGAAGCAACACCAGCCTATTGGGTTTATTTAATGTTTAAATAATTTTCTAGTAGACTTAAGGAATTAAGATCCAAATTATGGAAAGATCCATCATCTGGAAAAAAACAGGTCCCAAGCATTCTGGATAACAGGTCCCATACCTGTACTATAGGACTAAGGAGTTTATCATGGGTGCCCTAAAGTAGGTCATGATTGACCGGTAGATTCTGCGCTTAGTCTATCAGCTCAACATTGTATGGCTCAGTTAGATCTCCTGTAAGGCACTTACCTTTATGATGTGGAGCAGGGGAAGGGGCTGGCTAGAGCACACAGTGCATATTTTGTAAGAATTGTTATATACAGGTATGTGATCCCTTATATGGAAACCTGTTATCCAGAAAGTTCCGAATTATGAAAAGGCAGTCTTCCATTTTCTCCAAATAATCCAAATTGTTAAAAATATTTCCTTTTTCTGTGTAATAATAAAACAGTCGCTTGTACTTGATCCCAACTAAGATATAATTATTCCTCATTGGAAGCAAAACCAGCCTATTGAGTTTATGTAACATTTAAATGATTTTCTAGTAGCCTTAAGGTATGAAGATCCAAAGTATGGAAAGATCTGTTATCTGGAAAGCCCCAGGTCCTGAGTATTCTGGATAATAGGTCCCATACCTGTACTTTTTTCACTCCATACTAATAGCTTCCAGTGTATTGCAGCAGTCTAGCAAATATCCTCGGCTGACCCAAATCATTGAAAACATTTTATCAGAATCCATGTGAACAAAGTACCTGGGCCAGATGGCACCCACCCACTAGTTCTTTGAGAGCCTCGCTTGCTTGTAGCCAGACTTTTTTTTATTTTTAATTTTTTCCGACTCTTTGGTGTATGGCTGGGTGCCAACGGACAGAAGGAGACCAGATATGTATGTATGTATATTTCACTAATTGTGTGCGAAGCATTGCATATAAAGTCTTTCTACCAAAGAGGAATAGGATTTCAGTCTGGAAGCCATAAAAAATGCTTTAAGTATTCCTAATGTGATTATATATAGTATATAAATTGGATCTATATTAACTCTATAACTATAGACATACAGACCCTGCAACTGCTTAGGGGGTGGCAGAAGTTATAGATAGAGACGTGCGTCTACTACTGCGCTCCCCTGCGGCTGAACGGAAGAAAGGGCAACGCAGGGGAGCGCAGGTAAAACCGCACGTGTGTAAGAGCCCTTAAAGTAATGGCAAGCTCCTCAGCATGATTCAGCTACAGGTATGAGATTCGTTATCTGGAAATCGGTTATCTAGAAATTATGGAAAGGCCGTCTCCCATAGACTTAATTTTATCCAAATAATCGAGTTTTAAAAAAATACTTTTTTTCTCTGTAAATAATAAAACAGTCGCTTTTACTTGATCCCAACTAAGATATAATTAATCTATTGGGTTTATTTCATGTGTAAATGATTTTCTAGTAGACTTAAGGTATGAAGATCCAAATTACGGAAAGATCCGTTATCTGGACAACCCCAGATCCCAGGGGCGGAACTACTAGGGGCATGAATCTTTCTGTATCTATTTATCTACTGACTCATCTGTCTATCTATCCACCCATAAGTCTGTCAACTATTATTTTAATACTTGTACTATTATTTACATGTTTATGCAGCCACTCATTTGTCCGTTTGTCTTTTTAACTGTAGCCTTTTTGTCTATTTTCCAGTCACTGAATGTTGTTCATGATTTTGGAAAGCTTCAAAAATCTGATCTGTCCCATCCTAAACTCAGTTTTACAGGGACCTATTATCCAGAATGCTTGGGGGTTGTCTAGATAATTTTTCTGTAATTTGGATCTTCATACCTTAAGTCTACTAGAAAATCAAGTAAACATTAGGGGGCAAATTCACCAAGGGTCGAATATCGAATGGGAATTAAAATCCTTCTACTTCGAATATCGAAGTCAAAGGATTTTAGCGCAAATAGTTCGATCGAACGATCGCAGGAATAATCCTTCGCTCGAATAATTAAATCCTTCGAATCGAACGATCGAAGGATTATCCTTCGACCAAAAAAACTTAGGTAAGCCTATGGGGACCTTCCCCATAGGCTAACATTGGGTTTGGTAGGTTTTAGATGGCGAACTAGGGGGTCGAAGTTTTTTCTTAAAGAGACAGTACTATCGGATAGTCGAACGATTTTTAGTTCGAATTCTTCGATTCAAAGTCGTTGTCGAAGTCGAATGTTGAAGTAGCCCATTCGATGGTCGAAGTAGCCCAAAAAACACTTCGAAATTCGAAGTTTTTTTACTTCGAATCCTTCACTCTTGCTTGGTGAATTGGCCCCTAAATAAAGCCAATAGGCTGGTTTTGCCCCCAATAAGGATTAATTATATCTTAGTTGGGATCAAGTACAAGAAACTGTTTTATTATTAAGGAGAAAACGGAAATCAATTTTTTAAAATCTGGATTATTTGATTTTAATGTATTTCAGAGCTTTCTGGATAAGAGGTTTCCGGGTAATGGATCCCATACCTGTATTATGAAATTAAAAAAAAAAAGGGAAACCTCCCCGATTTAGACATGTTTGCTAGTGATTTTCTCCCGTTTCGCTTCGCCGGAATTTCCCGAAAAATTTGCAAAATGTCAAAAAATGCACGAGAAATTCATGAAAATCGAAAAAAATTGCCACCCGCGTCAATTTTGGATGCACGTATGAAAAATCGTTTGCGTCAATTTTGAAGCCATTTAAGTCAATGAGCGTCTGAAAATAGTGTTGACGGGCTGCGATTTTGAGGCAAGCGACTTTTTGGACGGGCGTCCAAATTTCTTTGACGCCGGTAAATTTTCACTGGAGTTTAGCAAATTTATTCACCGGCAGCGAAACGCGACAGGGAATTTATTTGCCCATCACTAGTGTTTGCTCCTGATAAGATCTGGAAATGCACCTAAAGTGGAGTAATAATAAAATAATGCAGATGTGCTACGATGCCTCACATCCATAGTCAATTCCTGGAAAAACCCAGCTCCGGCTTTCTATGTTATAAACTGCCCAAAACACCAGCTGCCAGTCTATTGCAGAAGATCCAGACGTTTCTCTATTTCTAAGGGAACTCCAGTCTCACTGAACTTTGTGCTTTAAGCCGAGAGTGCAGGCAATTGTGTATTCAGCAGAGGACTTTGGGAATCCCCAAACTGAACCGAATCTCTGCTACTCCCCGTGACGTCACTCAGACAGAGCAGAAGGGGGGTGGCGCTGAGAAGGGAACTGCTACTGCGGCTGTTCTGTTACCTAGATCACAAGCTCTTTGTGTCAGTCTTCGTTGTTTTAGTTGACCTTTAATACTCTGCGGGAAAAAAAAAAAGAAAGGTTCTGGAAAAATCTGCATGGGCTGCAGTTAGATACAAAGACTTTCGAGAAGTATTTCAAGAGCTGAATTTTTAACCTTTTCAGGCGGGGATGTCAAAATCGTTTCAGAACTAGACACGGGGACTGCATATGTGCCTGAAAGGCTTGAAAAAGAGTGAGATTAAGCCTGAAATGTTGTCTGACCTAAGTAAATGCAATTTTTGCAACAAAGAGGTGCTGCAGCGGCATTTTCTCTTGCATTTCTAGGTAGCCCCATGGCAAGGGTTTCCAGCCTATGATTAAATACCGTTGGGGGTACGAAACGCGTAGGGCGGATGGAGATGCAAGTATCCATTTTTAACTTTGTGAAATAAAGATATATATTTTTTAACTGGTCCTGTGGATCCGTTTTTGAGCCCTGTTCGATTTTTCAAGGGTTTCCAGACTGCTTTGCGCCCAACTCACAATGTTAGATGAGATTATAGAAGCGCACACAATATTGACTATTCTGTATGTGGATATCGCACACCTGGGTTTATGTCAATCGATTCATTCCGCCGCCGAAAATATATAAAAAGCAAAAAAAACAAAATTGCCACTTCGGCGGCTTTGGTAAACGACCAATTCCCCCAGCCTGTAATTATCCCCCCCCCCTTCCTCTGTTACAAATGATCCTTCGCTGAAATGTGGGTGTAATTTGGTGCACTTGAGCTGTCAGACAAATTGGCAGGTGGAGCAAAAAAAAGGAATAATTTCATTGACCCCCCCCTCCCTTCATTCGATTACAAAGCCGGAGCTGTGTATGTGCTGAGCAATGGGATGCAGCCACTGGAGGGGTTAAGGTTTATTATCAGGGATCCTTAGCAACTGTCATTTGGTGAGCCAGGGAAGTCACTAGTTCAATGACAGCTGCTTTTTTATTTCCCACAACCCTTGCGTTGTAATATTTACCTTGATTATGTGCAACTTAATGGTTGTGGGTGCTGGAGAGACAATGCGCCTTTAATTTGCTCTTCTCTAATCAGCCTCCACTCCGGCAAGCCCTACAGATCCATATTTAGAGACGCACCATCTGGAAAAGGTGGGTGGCTGGGTTGCTGGTGCTTGGAGATCCTTTGCAGCATGTTTGGAAATTTCATCATATTGATGGTGGGGGGGAGATAAAACCCTCCAGGAGCTGAGAAACAGGTCGATCTGAGAACAATTTGTGCTCTATCCATTCTCCACTTACAAAGATAAAAATCTCCCTCCCTCCACCTTCCTTCTCATTATTATGTGTCTATGGCTCTCACACAATATTATTTACACTCCCTTATTTAAGGTGCTACATCTTTTTATGCATACGGATAACATCTTGTCGTTAAAGGTCTCATGCGATCTCAGGGCAGGAAGGTTTTGTCTCTCTCTCTCTTATTTAAATATGTAGGGAGATTAATGATGGGGATGGGAAGAGCCTGGGAATTGGGAGGAGACGTGGGGAGAGAGAGAGATGGAGAGATAGGGAACATGGAGGGGGGATTATGTCGCTATCAGCAGCAAAGGAGTGAATTCACAGATTTGGGATACAGATGGGTGACACCAGCAACAAGCAATCCTCCCTTAATCCTTATTATTATTATTATTATTATTATTATTATTATTATTATTATATAATGAAAATACCCGGCCAACACAATTCTATAATAACATGGCAAAGCCTGTGCCTCTCTTTCTAGACAAAGGCAAAGTAAAACCAGGCAGGGAATCGATCAGTTTCCTAAACAGCCTCCCTCCACGTTTCTAGTACTGTGGGGTTACCAGCGCCTCCACTAGAGGATTTGGGTTTAAAAATAAGTGTTTAATGGGTTTTTTTTTTTTACCTGTTCAGCATCTTCTAAAAAAAAGGCTGGAATGTTAATCCGGAGCGTCACTCTATTAAGCAGGGGGTTCCTTCCAAATGCTCGGAGGGGGTTAACTGTCTCCCCCCCTTCCCTCTCCCTGTAACCCTTTCTTTGTTCTGCATTCTCCATAGTGCTATTCAGCCCAGCTTAATGATGAACACTATTATGCCAATCCCCTTTAATAGCCTGGGACCCACAGGCATACCTGCTATCTGCCTAAAAAAAAAAATCTGCTGACTTCCAACTCCTTTTTTTAGCAGCACAGCCACATATTATTAGCTACAATGCTACGCAGGGCAGTTTAAAGCCCAGGCTAAATCTGTTGCAGGCAGACCTGGATTACATTTGCTAGAGGGGTGGGTAATTTCAATAATTAATTTCCTTGTACTCTCCCCATAGAAAGCTGTCGGTTAAACCAACACACCAAACAAAAGGGTTTCATCGTAGCCCCGAGCGGTTTAATGTCTTCCGTCAATACAAGCGACAATTAACGTATAACGATATGCCGGTGATTGCAAGCGAATGAGCGCGCGAACAGCCGTCGATTCGTTTTCAGATGCAGGATGAGTGAGAATCGCAGCTGCCCGGGCCACTGATTGTTACTTACCTTCTGTAAAGCTCAATCCAGCCCCCCCTCCCCACCAATGATACTGCAGCCTTCCCTAAAATGAACACTGAAGCAGCCTATTCCGTCAATGTTCAAATATTTTTTTTTTTTAAATTAAATAAAAAAAAGCTCCAAATCTGGAGGAAAAAGTCTGCATGCTAAGCGACTGGAAGCAAATCCAAGGAGACGCGTGTGTGTGTGTGTGGGGGGATATCAGGCAGAAATGAGGCAGAGCTGGAGCAGGACACGCGCTCCATTCATTGCTATTCATTGCCTCTGTCCAAGGTGCTGAAACCGTCCTCTGTGCAATCAGCACCACACACAGCCAGACCCTACACACAAAGATCTAACATTTCCTGTAATAAAGTGACACTTAATATCGCTCTACACTGGCCCATACCCACGCTCTGTCACGTGAATATTACCTTGCCAAACCCGTCCCGTTCCTGCTTGATCACATGTTGTGCAGACCCTTATGCTTAGAAATGGGATTACCTTTCCCAACTGTCACCTAAGAAGACTAAGCAAGCCACTCTGAAAGCGAATGGAACTCTACTGCCTTTCCCTGAAGTCTCAACAAACACTGATAAAAATCTACTGCCCCCCCCCTGCCTTCCATCCACCAGCCTCTTCAATGTGAGCCCATCCAATATCTCCGAGAGAGAGAACAGGAGCAGAAAACAGCAAGTGTCAGGCAGTGGAGAACCAGTAATAAAGATCCTTGCTCCAAGTTGGATCTCTCTATGCAGCCCCTAATCAGACTTCACTTGTCTTTGCTATAATAAACACTCAAGTGAAGGTGGGCAAAAAAAAAAAAAAAAGATCAGGAAATGCAAAAGAAAAGTAAGCCCTAAAATTGCATGGCTTTGCTATAGATGAAGCAGCTTTTGTTCCCCCTAATAAACAAAGAAGAAATTTGAGTGGTACTCACCATTGTTTCTTCCCTGTCCTGGAGACACAAGTGTCTTAAAATCCAGTCTCTCTAACAGATGCAGGAAGGTAATGCGTCTTGTTTGAAGTCATCATGTGAAGACTTCTGCTTTGCTCAGTGAATCGCCCACCACTTGGTGTGACTTATGAATCTAATATCCGTAAGCTTAAACTCTCAACCACCTTGGTGGCTACAGAAGACAGAAAAGCAACTGGCAGTGATATTGTTCTTTTTTTTTTTTTTTGTTTGGTCCCCCTAAAAAAATACATATACATGAAGGCAATGCCTTACAGTTCAGGCAGCTTTGTTTTGTTATGATTTTTTTAATGAGGTGACTTCTTAATCAGTGATTGGGGAAATGATTTCTAATATCTCAGTGCACTGAGCAAGTATATAGATACTAACTGCCAGTATGGGAAAGTCCCTTTCCTCCTGGGACTCCTAAACATGACTTATATGCAAGTTGCCTGCTGTCAGCTGGGTGTTTACAAGCTTTTCTAAGCCTGGGGGAGAAGGCAAGCTAGCAGGTAAGATTGCATTTTTTATTTAACAATGGCTCTCTGCGCTGTAGAAGCAGCATGGCATTCACTTGTTGCTCTGACTTCTCTGAGCAGAGTTATTATAAGGCACCAAGAGCTGCAGGGAAAAGTTGCTTTGAAAGAAACTCTGAAATGTCTCCGGCTTGACAGAAGACACGATGGACATGAATCTCCTCTGCTCTCATTAGAGTGTGTAAATCCTTATCCTTTTGCATTGATTTAATGGAATGTTTATTGCCCTCTGGGAGAACTTAGATTCTGCACGTCAGCTCCTGTACTTTGTAGGAGTCTAAAAATACCTGAATTTCACTTTGGATGCTCGGCAACAAGTTAATGAGCCTGCATGGTGCCCGAGTGGGTACAGACAGATAGTACCAGGCAGATGTTATTGCGTCTTGGGCAGCTTGCGTAAAACAGCCACAAGCAATGACGCAGTCGCCATCCGCTGGGATTGGCATTGAAATGTTTGTTTTTTGCCTTATTAACCCCCCCCCCCGTATCATGACATCGGTTTATTGACAATAAAGGAAGACAATGGCAGGATAATCAGCGATGTACTGTGGGCACATAACTGATTCTTGCCTGCGCTTGGGCAATTCAGCTGCCAGTGAGATTTATTACTGATGGGATGGAGGGGTGGGGGGAAGCTGATTGTTCTGTATCTGCATGAGAACATAGCAGTGCAGTTGAGTACCAGTGAAAATGCCACAGTGGCATATCAAGTGATGGTGGTGGTCTGCATTGACAGTTGAAATGCTTTGCTTGTCTCAGCATTGGGTTTGTTGCATTGGCAGAGAACCTGAGTGCCACCATGAATGCCCACAACCCTGCAGTGGCAAACAGTGGAAATGTCCTGCAATTGGTGCCCAACATTGGCAGAGCCATTGGCTAAGCACGGGCTTTGTCAGATCACCTGGGTTCTAGTGGAAATACCCTGCACTGGCAGAGCACTTAGGTACCAGTGGAAATACCCTGCATTGGTAAATCACATTGGCATCAGGGAATATGCTTTGCAATTCCACCAACCAGTAAATATAAATAAGTATTGTTAAGTCACTCATCATTATCACCTGTCCTTTTCTTTATTTTGCACTGGCAGAAAGTGCACCAGTACATTTAATATAACTGTTGGGCACCAGACAATAAAGTGCACTTTGGTGCTAGGTTTGCAATGGCACATCAGCCAGACACTGTTTTCCTTGCTCTGCTTTGGTACATAAGTGGGCAGTGCATTGGCAAAAATACTTGTCAAATAGATGCCATTCAGACTACTGCAACATTCTGTAAGATGAAGCCACTAACTGGCGTCCTAGCCATCTAATGACTTGCATTTATATGACTAGGGTGCCAGTTAGTGTTTACGTCACGCATGATTGTTGCAGCAGTTGGAATGTCATTCTTTGGATTATCATTCATTTAATTGAAATGTGATGGGTTGGCATTCCATGTACTTACAAAGTACCCAGCTACTTGGACGGTTATACATTGAACTGGCAATTAACATCATTTAACATAATTCATATCATTCATGCAGGTAAGCCAGTGAATAAAGCATGCTCTGGCCCAGGATCACACTGCTTGTTGGTTTTTATTGGCATGCTCTGGCAGAGCCCCAGAGTGCCAGTGTGACTATTTGTTGGCATGCTCTGGAATAGCAAAGTCTACCAGCTGGTGTAGGCAGCATGATATTGCAGAGCACTGGATGACAATCACTGAGTGTGCCTTGAAGTATGTGTGGCACTGCAATAGACCCTGTGATTGTTCACAACACAAGCAACAACTTCGGCACAACATTTGCCTTCGCACACGTGAATATAAGGGCAGATTAATGCTCGAACCTTTCATTTGTAGAAAACCTAGCTGCACAATTCACATCTGTCGGCTTTCCCAGGGTTCGGATACCTATTGGTTTCAGCCACACTGCTTGCGGGAAGAGAGTGTAAAGGAGTTGCTGAAGGTTTGAGATCAAGGCCAGTGTGTGTGACTCATCTATCAGCCAGTCAATAGCCTCAAGCCTGCGGCTCTGCAACCCATGCAGCTGTCATCAGACATACACTGCACACTTTTATCTATCTATCTATCTATCTATCTATCTATCTATCTATCTATCTATCTATCATCTATCTATCTATTTATCTATCTATCTATCATCTATCTATCTATCTATCTATCTATCTATCTATCTATCTATCTATCTATCTATCTATCATCTATCTATCTATTTATCTATCTATCTATCATCTATCTATCTATCTATCTATCTATCTATCTATCTATCATCTATCTATCTATTTATCTATCTATCTATCATCTATCTATCTATTTATCTATCTATCTATCATCTATCTATCTTTCTATCTATCATCTATCTATCTATCTATCTATCTATCTATCTATCTATCTATCTATATATCTATCTATCTATCTATCTATCTATCTATCTATCTATCTATCTATCTATCTATCTATCTTTAATCTATCTATCTATCTATCCATCTATCTATCATCTATTTATCTATCTATCTATCTATCTATCTATCTATCTATCTATCTATCTATCTATCGATCGATCTATCTATCTATCTATCTATCTATCTATCTATCTATCTATCTATCTATTTATCTATCTATCATCTATCTATCTATCTATCATCTATCTATCTATCTATCTATCTATCTATCTTTAATCTATCTATCTATCTATCTATCTATCTATCTATCTATCTATCTATCTATCTATCATCTATCTATCTATCTATCATCTATCTATCTATCTATCTATCTATCTATCTATCTATCTATCTATCTATCTATCTATCTTTTTATCTTTCCTCTGTCTACCATTTATCCATCTATCTATCCAGCTACTTATTATCTAAGATACATTTCTCACAGTTTAACTGCTATATTGCTGGGATATTGAGTTATTTTTGAATAAAATACAAAAACTGCTCTATTTAACACAAATGTAATTTAACAACTATCTATCCATCTTCTATCTATCTATTGTCTATCTATCCATCCATCCATCCATCTATTATTTCTGCTACATATTATCTATGTATATAAGTCTATCATCTATTCAATCTATTCAACCATCAGTCTGTCTGTCTGTCTGTCTATCTGTCTGTCTGTCTCTCTATCATCTATCAATCTTTCTATCTATCAGCTATCTAGTTATTATCTATCTATTCTCTAATAACATCAATAGAGTTGCAGTTGTCTTTGTGGCATCAAATCTTTTAGTGTACTAAAAGTCAATCTGTCCTCTATCTGTCTATCCATTTTCATCAGTCTATCCTTTATCTATCTTAACCTCTATCATTCTGTCTATCTATCCATCTATAATTTATCCATCATCTATCTATCTATCCTCTAATAACATGGATCAAAAGAAGTGCATCTTTCTATTTATCCATCCTATTATCTATCTATCATCTATCTATCTATCATCTATCTATCTATCTATCTATCTATCTATCTATCTATCTATCTATCTATCTCTCTATTTATCTATCTATCATCTATCTATCTATCTATCTATCTATCTATCTATCTATCATCTATCTATCTATCTATCTATCTATCTATCTATCTATCTATCTCTCTATTTATCTATCTATCTATCTATCTATCTATCATCTATCTATCTATCTATCTATCTATCTATCTATCTATCATCTATCTATCCTGTGTTTGTTGCAAATTGGAGAGCTGCTGAATAAAAAGCAAAACACAGAAAATAATAAAAAGTGAAAAACAATTGAATATTGTCTCTCTTTACATTGTAAGAGTTAACTCAAAGGTAAACAACCCCCTTAAGTTCCAAACTTCAAACACATGGTCCAGAAGGTGGCAATATTTCCCATCAGGACCTCTACACGATTTTGGGAGAGAACACCTCTTTCCTGTAATTCTATATGGTAATGGGAAAAACACTCACAGGATCAACATTAATCAATGATTCCAAAAAAGATACACAAGCCTTTAATGAGGCCAGTGATGGGCCATATCAGCTCATCACCGTGGAGATTTTTCTTTTTCTTCTTTCAAACGTATTGCAGTTAAAAGAAGACTTTTACAAACAAACATTGCTGTTAAGAAAACAGTTCTTTGTGACGTGCAATGCCCACTATCAACTGTTAGGAGAAGGTTCCCATAGGAATGAAAAGGACGGTGCTGCTAATATCAGAATTTTGGTGCACAGTGAACAGTGATTGAAACAGAATAACTTTGAAAAAACTGTTTTTTTTAGAGCGTGTTTGAGACAATTTATATCACAATCCAATCCAGATGTCAGACTCTTGGATACAGACAACATTAGATTTTATGGCTCAAAGAACATGAAGGGCAGACCCACATGATCTGCCTCACTTTGCTTAAGAAGTAACAATTTAAAGGGGATATTGTTCCACTGTAAAGTTAAACGCCATGCATCCAATGGTTAATAGGTCTGGTAACATTTTAAAGGGGCAGTTTATAAGTTGGTGTTCAACATGAGTGCAATGGATAGGGTTTGAGATGACCATACTTTCTACTTATTGTTTTAATTAGGGATATCTACGTTTTGGATTAACATTGAAAGCCGTGCAACTGAAAGCCCTGTCGTTGTCTACCAGCTTTTTTAGGGCAATCATTGGAAGGAACAGGGGAGTTAGTCTATATATCATTCTAAGCTATACCATAACAAACTCCCCCTTATCTGTAATCTGAGATAATGGTTGCAGCTCGATCAAGTGAGGGGGCCTGTTTACACAGAGCTCATTATTCCTTTTCTGATAAAATTTACAGGATAGTCACGACTTATGTATGTTAAAGGGAAATTCAATAACTGATCTAGATGTATGGTATGTCTGTACTTTCCATTACTAGCCACTTGCCCAACTGTATTAAGCGCCACTAGGTCATGCCCCCCCCTCCCCACATGTGGCTTCTTGACAGATGATGACAGAACCTAAGGCTTTGACTCCCTTACTTTGGGTTAAGCCACCCTGGGGGGCTTGGAGCAGTAGAATCCTCAAAACAGGTTGGTAAGAATTGGAGAACCTGCCTATTTGCTGTTCTAGATCAGGGGTCCCAAACTTTTTTTTTTACTCATGAGCCACATTCAAATGTGAAAAATGTTGGAGAGCAATAAATGCATGAAAATGTTCCTGGGATTCCATGTAATCTTAACTAGCCCATGCCTACTTTTTTATTTTCTAGGCCACAATACGATGCAACCATTCATATATCTCCAACACTCACTGTGAATTGTGTCCATGTTCTCCCTGGTATTCTGGGCATGGCAACAGACTCACCTTATAAGCCCAGGCGCAACAGGTTTAAGCAGTACTGCGATATTTTGTTATTTAAGGGATATATTGACCTATTATGGATTTAGAATAGAATATGTTATATTGTGGGGATTTTCTTGCTGACATTGCTGACTGATGCAGAGTTTTAAAGTCATTGCTTGGAAAATCTCCCCAATAATGCCGTCATCTTTCAGATAATGTAATGATTAAATATAGTAGAAGACGTTTGCCCAACTGGTTGAAACTTTCCCAACCTACAGTGGTTTGCTTCCCACTTATATGAAAAAGCATGCACAGATTACTACCACTCAAAAGAATGCCTATTTGCTAGATAGTAATGAAACCCAGCTTAATGTTTGGAGAGAATACCTATGCACTCTCCTAGACAGTCATGAAAGCCCAATGAAAAGGTTAGTTTGGGGAGAATGCCTATTTGCTTTCCTAGAAAATCATGAAAACCCAGAATGAAGGTCAACTAGGGAGAAATTTAAGGTGAATACCTATTTGCTGTCCTTGATAGTCAAGAAAACCCAACTTGAAGGTTTGTTAGGGTAAGATTTGCTCTCCTATATAGACATTGACCTTCATGTCCAGCTTGAAGGTCAATTAAGGTAAGCTTTGGTGGTGAAAACGTATGTTCAGTCCCAGTTGTTCTTAAACTGTGACTGAATGACTAATGGACCACAGTTTTTCTTTATTTGTGCACTAAGGAGGTCCCTGATCCTTGATTAGAACTCCAAGGTGGACTTGAACTGAAAAACTCTACCATTGACTTACAAGTGCCCTAGATACTTGCTCCATTGTCAGTTCATGCTTGCTGCTGTGTGTCGTCGACAATGGGCTTTTCATACAATAATATGGAAAGTAATTGTCACCGGTTCATGGTAATGTGACCATAAAAGCTTTCCCTGAAAAGGCTTTAGTGTTATGGTGGTGTGCTCTTGGCTATGGGGCTTGGGGGTTCCATGCAATGTAGAAATTCTGGTCAAGAATTCAACAACATTCCATATGGCTCTTTACACTTGTAGCTAATCTAATTATATTGGTCATAGGTTAGTATACAGTAGTTCTGTAAATACTGTAATGTTCTGATTGCCTGTGGGTCGGTCTTGTCCCACTAATTTTCTCATGCACTGGTTGGTTACTGGTTGGTGTGTCTAGTTCCATAAACTTTCATGATAGAGGATACTGGTGTCATTGGTTGCAAGTATCTGGAAGTAAGAATTGCAAGCGAGTTTGTCATGTCCCATAAGGGTCTTGCAGTCACAGTTGGATGATACTACCAATGAGTATAGACCACCGAGGATTCGTTCATTCATCTAATAGTGGAAAAGAGAAATGTCAGGGACTAAAAAAATACATTAAATCTTCATTTGTGACTTCACGCGGCATGGTACAGTCTAACATATGGCAATATCTAATGTTGTAGTATCAATCTTCTGCAATACATTATTTATTCATTAGGAAATATCTGTTTTTTTACTCTGATATAACAAAGGTGGGCGTTTTTGATTAGTTGGGAAATTAGCCAATTTCTGCACATCTCTTTCATCTCATATCTCGCTGGTAGAATGAATGGATTGTTGCTTCTTTTCAAAATAATTTTTGAGGGGGAAGAATCTATTTGTTTCCTTAGAGGGGAACTCCACCCAGATAATAACAATTTACCTAATAAAAGAACATGGAAAATGAAGGAGCTTTCCAATACAAGATAATTAAAAATGGTCAATTATTTTTAAGGTTATTTGTATATGTAATTGTGTTTCCTGCAGCCAAGGAACACTTTCTCATAATGCCGTACAGTTTTCTGTGATTCTATTTCTTTATGGGTCTGATAATTACAGAACATGCATTGTGGGACTTGGCTGAGGGAGAGTTGACATTAATCCAGTGGTACAGATAGTAAGGACAAGCAGTTGAGAAGGAGAGATTGGGTAATGTCTATTTTCTAATCAAAAACATAATACCATAAGGATAATTCATCCCGTAGTGCAAAATGAAAACAGATCCTTCTCGTGCCTGGTAGAGTTGCTGTGGTTACAGACATGGACATCAAAGTTGGACTCAAAGTTGGTGGTGAAAAGAAATATAAAATATAATAATATAATATAAAAAATCTTTTAGTGGTCATGTTCACTGTGGCTTGTGGTTCAACAGCCACATTTTTCATCAGGGCTACTTGGTCTTTAGTTACAAGCTCCAACTTCGTCTTGAAGACCCTAGAGACAGTGCTCTATCTTAAGAGTCTGTCTTGAGTACTCATAACTAATAATTGGCTTTCACTCAACTGGTTTGCAAACATAAACAAGGTGGACATGAGTTAACATCTAAACCCCAAGGCTTCTTTACCTTTTTAAAAATTTTAGTTAAAGGGGAAGTAAAGTCTAAAATAGAATAAGGCTAGAAATGCTGTATTTTGTATACTAAATATAATCATGAACTTACTGCACCACAAGCCTAATCAAACAAATGATTTATGCTTTCAAAGTTTTCAAAGGCCACAGGGGGTCACCATCTTGGAACTTTGTTAAACATCTTTACAAGACCAAGACCATGCACATGCTCAGTGTGGTCTGGGCTGCTTAGGGATTGTCATAAATGATCAAAACAGCACAAGTCAAATAATATCTGCCAGAAGCCGATACAGCAAGACTGATTAATAATCAGAATATACAGACTGCACTGGGTCCTGTGTTGTCATGAAATCTAATGTGGATTTTACAGTTTTTGTATTGTTTAATACAAACTTTGTCTAACACTGCAGAACTAGTGGCTGCACCAAAATAATCCTCCAAATAGAATCCCAGTTTATCTGTTTAAATCTGGCTTCATGATCTTCGTCCCTGTAGCTGGAGTTGGAAACAGTAAAGGAGATGTAAAGGCAAAAATAAAATCCAATACAAATCTCGACACAGTCGCCGACTGCTCTACAGGGAAACAAACAAAGCTGCTTGAGTTCTGCATGGCTGGGAAGTAAGGCGGGGGCTCCCCCTGCTGTTCATAAGTATGATTGTTTCCCTGCAGAGCAGTTAGGGGCCGTCTGACAATTCCTATCCACAGCAGTAAATGAAGGGAGAATTTCACTGCATATAGGCAGGTTTCTAATAAAAACGGTACACATTTTTTAATTAAAGTTAATTGCCGATAGAGTTCTTTTTCATTAAAGAAAGTAAAAATGGGATTTTATTTTTTTGCATTTACATGCCCTTTAAGAATGGCCTTCCTACAGTTTCATGTCATGTCATTATTTTAGTTAGTTAGGGTATGTACAAAATGTCAGGGTGGGCTGATCTCCCAGTGGGATTCCCACCTTATGTATGACAACTACTACATTTAGCACTGTCTATATCTAGTTTTTTTAAAGTGGGCCCTCAAGGACAGGTTCTCTGTCACTATCTGTTTGTATGTTCTTTCTGTGCCTGCTTGGGTTTGCTCCAGGTGCTCCAGTTTCCTCCCACATATATAGGGGGCTCAGACTCACGACTGCAGAGGAAGGGTTGGGGGAAAAGGGTCCCAATTAGGGCAGGCTAGGGGTGGCGTTTGCTCTGAAGTAGACTGTGTTTGGATGGGTTTGCAGGTTACCTATGGTTTTACTCGGCCCCTGAAGTTACACCCGTGATAGAGCCCATTTACAGGGTAGTAAGTACATTTTTTGCCTTCTTTGTAACCTCATTGCATCATCATTGCCGCTGTATGTTGAGTTTCACCAGTTCAAAACCTGCTGGGTATGGCATCACTTCTGGAGCACCAGTTCTTGGTGGCCCTAATGATGGAATTCGCATGAAATTTGCTTGGAGCAAGATAGTTGCAGCCATTGACTCAACCTGCCAGGGAACCTGGGATAATTATCCTACATTATTCATCAGAGCAGACTGGACAGGTACATTGGTGCTCTCACAAGTATATCAAAGTGCATGGGAAAATCTTTTATTAATGGTGCCAATAAGTCCACTACTTTGAGTCCACTTTACCATGCCACGCTTGCGCCCATAAATGCGCCTTTATATCTTTATGTAAATGAATATCTTGCTTTGTTATCATACCCTTTTCAGCGGTACATATGCCCTTAAACTCCTGCTACGGGCTTCAGCTTGTCTTTTTAGAGCTCCATGACTGAGGGAACAACAGACTTTCTTGCCTGACCCTATGTGCCGCTGTAATGCTTTTTAAAAGGAATTAATAAAAACATTGACTTTCAATATGACATCAGTTTTCCAGTTGGCCTTTCAAACTACTCAGAGGAAGTGAGTAGGTTTTTCTTAAAACTAAAAATAGAACCCAAATCTTCCATGTTGTACGTGGCGTTTCCTATTTTATAACTTGCTGTTTTCTGTTTCGGCTCCGTGTGTACCGGGTATAGCAAAAGCCTAATGATGGGTTCAATAGTGAAGCCAGCATCCCGATCCATTAGCTAACCCTGAGTCAATGTGCAGAATGTGTCAATGGCTAGTCGCTTAAAGGATAATTAAACCTTTAAAATAAGTGAATGTAAAATTGATGAGGGGGCTATTCTAAGCATTTTTGCAATGTACATTCATTATTTATTTTATTTTTATTCCAGGATATTAAGGGATACATGTGCTGTTAATATGAATGAATTTTGTTACAACAGCGCCACCTGCTGGTCAGTTTCCCACCAGTCTGACCAGCAAGTAGTCAAGGAAATTGTCAGGAGAAAGAAAGAGGCTGCTCTGATGTTCTTCTGCTTAGGAATAAAATTAGAAACCTTTCTCACATCTTTCCTAAGCAGAAGAACATCAGAGCAGCCTCTTTCTTTCTCCTGACAACTTCCTTGACTACTTGCTGGTCAGACTGGTGGGAAACTGACCAGCAGGTGGCGCTGTTGGAACAAAATTCATTCATATTAACAGTACATGTATCCTTTAATATCGTGGAATAAAAAGAAAATGAATAATGAATATAAATGACAAAAGTGCTAAGAATAGCCCCCTCATCAATTTTACATTCACTTATTTTAAAGGTTTACTTATCCTTTAACTCTTATCTCCCATGAAGGGATAATTTTATTGGGCCTGTGGAGGGTACTTGAAATGCCCCGTCCTGTTTTAATTCTCAGTCAGGTGATTGTTAAAAGACAATACGTTAACTTTGTTACACTTACAACGTTGTTTTAAAATATCAGCTATGAGCCATATATGAGAATGGCTGGAAAATAGGAAGAGTACTGGATACAACAGGAGTGTGGAAGCAGAGGACAGGGATTAGAGGAGAAAGAAGTAAATATGAAAAAGTGAAACAAAGAGTAAAATCCTTGATCCTACATATGTTCTGGGCTTCTGTACCAGCCCAAGGCAACCACAGCCCTTTAGCAGTAAAGATCTGTGTCTCCAAAGATGCCCCAGTAGCTCCCCATCTTCTGCTGTCAATTACTGAGCTTAGGGACCAACAATAAATAGAGAATATGTAATTCATGATACAAGGCTGATTAGTAATTAATTCAGGTTCTCATCTGCTTCTTATGACCGATGAACCTCATTTTCTTATTGATGATTTCCTGCTTTCACTAGGCTTAGCTTCTCAACAGAAGCCTAGAGCACACTGAGCATGTGCAGTGCCACTGACACTCAGAAGGTGGCCTTACCAGATCCAAGATGGTGAGCACCTGTGTACAACTTAAAAGGCCAGGATCATTGCTGTTATAGTACTGCTAAATCTCCGTAACAGCAAATTATCAAGGGTCGAATTTCGAATTGAGAAAACTTTGAAATTCGGATTCAAAAAGACCAACCGAAATTAAGTCAAAGTTTTTTTTGGGTAGAATAGGTTCGTATTCGATCGAATAGGTCCATATTCGGCCGAATTTGAATCGTTCCAATTGAAGGAATATCACATTCAATCGATTTTTCCAAAAGAAACCTTCGATTTTTCAAAGTCCACCAATTGACTCCAAATAGGCAGTGTCGGACAACCTCTCCCAAACAGTTGTTCCCAAAAAAAAAAAATTTTGGCGCATGCACGCCTAGTGATCTTTGCGCATGCGCGATGCACCACCTGGGCAAGTATGCCGAGCAGCCCTTCACCTCACAGTAGGTAGCAGGGGGCCAGAGGGGGGCCCTGGACAGCAGTCCCTGTGGGCCCCAGGCCCCCCAGTCCAACCCTGCAAATAGGAGGTCCCCCATAGGCTAAAACAGCAAGTCGGCAGGTTTTAGATGGCGAATGGTCGAAGTCAATTTTTTAAAGAGGCAGTACATCATAAATTTCGAATTTTTGCATTTTTTTTTAAAACTCGAATCGAATTTGGACTATTCCCTATTCGAAGTACACAAAAAATAGCTCAGAATTCAAATTTTTTTTCATTCGAAAATTCACCTCGACCTTTGATAAATCTGCCCCTAAGTTTAGAATATAGAATGCAGCATATTTAGTTGTATTCTTTTTTTAGGCTTTCGTTCTCATTCAACCCTTTCAGTATTGCCAAATCTACAGCAACTGGCCTCTTTGTATACAGGCACCATTAAATAAACAAAGGCGTAACTAGAGGGGGGCGGGCCCTGGCGCAGGACGTGCAGCCGGGCCCCGCCCCCTCCGTACGGCCGGAAACGGCCGCAGAACTGAGTGGTGATAGAGGCGGGGGGGGGGAAGTCATAATTATTATCTTGCTTTTTACAACTTTATCAAAGTTTTTTCTCCCTGCTGTGTTTTTCAGGCATGAGCTGGATGAGTCAGTATCACCTACAGCTGCAGAGCTTGGATGAAGCTTTTAAGTGAGAATAGATGTCAATGAGAATGTAAGCGGGTTTTTTTCTGATGTTCGGAACTCTGACACTGTAGACAGAGGTGGGGTTTTTTTTTTCTCTGCTTTGTAAAAAAAAAAAAACCCTTTCCACGTTTTATTGCTTTGCCAGCTTTTTGTTCGCTGTGCTAGATAAGTGTTACAAGCGTATTTCTCTTTCCATGTTGTTTGTTTCTTTGTAAATATTACTTCCCAGATGCTGGGTCTATGGTACACACTGCAATATGTTTGTTGGCCTATTCGGCGTGCTGTGTGCGCAAGCAGAGACGTTCCCCTATTTTTATTTCTATAGTATGTTGTCTTGGAACAGAAGGCAAATATAGACTCTTGTTTATTAATACGGGCGAATTGAATTGAAAGGGAATCATTGATTCCAAACATCAAAAGTGCCGTATGAATGGCCCATCGCGTTTCATGCCCATATGCTTACCATCGTCGGTGTCAAGGGTCCCCACCCTTTTTTATCCATGAACCTCATTCAAATCAAATAAAAATGTTGGAGAGCAACACAATCACGAAAATAGATTCTGGGAGTTGACAAATATAAGTTGTGATTGGCTGTTTGCTAGCCCCGATGTGGACTGGCAGCCTATAGTAGGATTATAGTTATCCAGAATTCGGTTCGGGATTTGGCCTTTTTCAGCAGGATCCAGATTTGGCTTAATCCTTTTGGCCAGCTGAACCAAATTTTAATTTGCATATGCAAATTAGGGACGGGGAGGGAAATCACGTGACTTTTTTGTCACAAAACAAGGAAGTAAAAAATGTTTTCCCCCTTCCCACCCCTAATTTGCACATGCAGTTCGGATTCGGTTCGGGATTACATTTTGACATCACAAGATAAGGGGGTTCGGCCAAATCCAAAATAATGAATTCGGTGCATCCCTAGCCGATAGGAGTCTCTTTTTGGCAGCACGCCTGGTTGTTTTGCAACCAAAACTTGTATACAAGTCAGAAATAAAAAAAATAGGCACCCCTTTGGGTTGGGGAGTAACATGATGCTCGAGAACCATTGGTCGTGGACTACTGCTTTGTCTCTGGCCATTCAGTTTAATTTATTTCTGACCAATCTGTTTTAGTTCCTGTGTGGTTCCTTGTACCAACACTGATGAGCTGAAATAGAAACCTGACTGTGGTTCATGTTCATGACCTGGACAGTTCCACTGAATGATTGACCCAACCAAAAATAAAAGTTTTGCAGTTGAACGCCTTCAGCTATCTCAAGTAGTGTGATGGTTTTTTTTGTTTGTGATAGTCATCTAAGGGCAATTACCTTTTGACATCACAAGTTAAAGGGATACTGTCATGGGAAAAAAAAAGATTTTTCAAAATGAATCAGTTAATAGGGCTGCTCCAGCAGAATTCTGCACTGAAATCCATTTCTCAAAAGAGCAAACAGATTTTTTTATATTCAATTTTGAAATCTGACATGGGGCTAGACATATTGTCAATTTCCCAGCTGCCCCAAGACATGTGACTTGTGCTCTGATAAACTTCAATCACTCTTTACTGCTGTATTGCAAGTTGGAGTGATATCGCCCCCTCCCTCCCCCCCCCGCAGCCAAACAAAAGAACAATGGGAAGGTAACCAGATAGCAGCTCCCTAACACAAGATAACAACTGCCTGGTAGATCTAAGAACAACACTCAATAGTAAAAACCCATGTCTCACTGAGACACATTCAGTTACATTGAGAAGGAAAAACAGCAGCCTGCCAGAAAGCATTTCTCTCCTAAAGTGCAGGCACAAGTCACATGACCAGGGGCAGCTGGGAAATTTACAAAATGTCTAGCCCCATGTCAGATTTCAAAATTGAATATAAAAAAATCTGTTTGCTCTTTTGAGAAATGGATTTCAGTGCAGAATTCTGCTGGAGCAGCACTATTAACTGATTCATTTTGATAAAAAACATTTTCCCATGACAGTATCCCTTTAAGGTTTCGAGTGTAAACCATTCGTTGATCTGGCTGATTGTCCCCAGAGTCAATCTGTGAAATCAATCCAGTTTGGTCATTTACATGCATGACCATTTTACACCAAAATCAGACCATTTTGTCTTTCGTATAAGTCAGTTGGATGTCCCAAATCATGACACATGTATCATTACCCTTCATAAATGAATAGAGTCCTGACTCCTCCAGAGAAATCATGTGGCTGGTTAGAATAACATGGCTTGTGCACCCCTACATTAGGCAGCTCCCACATTTAAATAATGACTCACAACATTAGTCAACCCCATTTTGGCCAATGAACTTTGGGGTGAAAAAAATACATATTCTACCTGGTTTCATTTAGCAAGTAAAAAAAAAACATTCCGGCTCTTGGGAGATATTTACCGGCTACGTTTATTGCAGTTGTTCTTCACCTAATGGCAATGTATTGAAGATAGGTCACTATCTCTTAGGGGCAGATTTATCGAATTTCAAATTCATGTGAGTTTATAAAAACTCCTATAAACTCCCATGAACTCCCATGAACTCAAAATTCGAAAAAAAATTACCAATCGAAATTTAAAAAAAAAACATTTTTCAAATACAAACTAGAATCGAAATAAATTTGAATCAAATTCGATTTGAGTTTTTTCACCAAAAAACCTCGATTTTCAGGATTTCTCCAAACAACTCTAAATTGATTCCAGGATGCCCCCTATAGGCTAAAATAGCAATTGGGCAGGTTTATGGTGGCCAATAGGGATGGGCAAATCTTTTCGCCTTGTTTCGCCCTGTATATGACGTCCATAGACTTGTATGGCGGCGTGCGACAAAAAAAAAAGATGCGCGTCAGAAAAAAACTTTCGCCGCACATGAAAACATTTTTGTTGCCCATAGACTTTAATGGGCATCGGCGTCACTTCTCCAGCGGCAAATTTTTGGTGAAGCGAAATAGGTCAAATTCGCCCATCCCTAGTTCGAATTCGAACGCCGGTACATGATAAATTTTGAAATTCTAATTTTTTTAAAAAAACTCAAATTTAATTTTAACTATTCTCTAGTCGAATTACACTAAAATAAACTCTATTTCAAAATTAGAATTAGAAATTCAAATTTTCACTTCCACCCTTGATAAATCTGCCCCTAAATGTCACCCTTAATAAAGTGACAGTAATTTAAAAAATTCATTATGTACCGTGAGCAAATATTGGATTCCAAAGTTCCAAAATTCCAAACTTCTTTATATGGGTCCAATCCTAAAGAAGCTAAGGAAGATGGATTTATTGAGAAATAAATGTTACCTGGACTTATCAAGAGGGTATTTTTTACCTTAAAAGGCAGTTTTAAAGTCATCTAATAGCATTTAGCAATTCCATGGCAGTATTTAAGAAAAACCCTCAGAGATCCTTATCTACAAGGATAAAGAGGAAAAGACCTTTCCCGATCACTCACATCTTGGGAGATGCATTTGAGATGTGTGAAATTGAAAATCAATAACAAAAGCCTCCAGGTGAACGCTTTTTATGGCTTGGAGTCCTAAGGGATAAAAAGGTTCATTTTTTCCCTTGTACTTGTTTATTTTAGTTGACTGAAATGTGTTTTATGGAAAAATACAGTAACTCCAACATAACCTATTATGCCATAGAAAAGACAGCGATTTCATGTAGTTTATTATCCACAAATATCCCCAGACCCTTCTGTGTTAAAGGAGAACTAAACCCTAAAAATGAATGTGGCTAAAAATGTCATATTTTATATAGTGAACTTATTGCACGAGGCTAAAGTTTCAGCCTGTCAATAGCAGCAATGATCCAGGACTTCAAACTTGTCACAGGGGGTCACCATCTTGGAAAGTGTCTGTGACACTCACATGCTCAGTGGCCTCTGATTGGCTGTTGAGAAGCTAAGCTTAGGGCTCGTCACTAATTATCCAGCAGAAAATGAGCTTCCCTGGCTGTAATATAAGCTGATGCTACAGGTTTGCTTATTATTAAATTCTGATGCTAATTGCACTGGTTTCTGTGCTGCCATGTAGTAATTATGTGTATTAATTACTAATCAGCCTTATATTGTGACCAGGGATGGGCGAATTTGACCCGTTTCGTTTCGCCAAAAATTAGCCGCCGGCAAAATGTCGCAGACGCCCATTAAAGTCTATGGGCGTCAAAAAAAATTTGTATTGCGGCGAAATTATTTTGTCGCGCGTCTTTTTTTTTGACGCACGTCTCCATACAAGTCTATGGGCGTCATTTTTTCGGCAAAACCAGGCGAAAAAATTCGCCCATCCCTAATTGTGACATTTCTATTCTATGTGTACTGTATATTGTGAGTGGCTCCCTAAGCTCAGTAAGTGACAGCAGCACAGAGCATGTGCAGTGAATCAGCAGAAAAGAAGATGGGGAGCTACTGGGGCATCTTTGGAGACACAGATCTTTACTGCTAAAGGGCTGTGGTTGCCTTGGGCTGGTACAGAAGCACAAAATATAATGTAAAACATTTCTAGCTACTTATTAAGTTAGGCTTTAGCTTTTAGGAGGACCCATTTAGTAAATAACATTTATGTTGTTTTTACCGAAGAGCGCAACCCTACACTTACCAACACTGAACCTCATTTGACCAATTTATTCAAAAATCATTTGCAAAGTGGCAGCATCCTGTATGGACAATTTAGCAAAAATGAAGCCAATGCTTATAATTCCCACCCCAGGGTCATTAATATACGGGTATACGCATGTTTGTATCAACATGCAAACATTATACCTTCTTATGAACTCATTCATTGGCCACTGAAAGTTTAACCAAAGTAAACGAGAGAAAATCGAAAACTCTAGCCCAAAGGGGTGTAATGTCCTTTAAATAATTCAGTTTGTCTATGGAATCGGATAAATGAAATCAGGGCTGGATTGGACTGTAGTATCAGATAAAGATGTCCCCATCAGCTCCACACAAATGTAAAAGACCGTAAGTTGGCCATACACGGGCCAATGAAAGCTGCAGACAGACAAAGGCAGCAGGCTATTGGCTATAGTGTATGGGGTTCCCCGACCGATATCCGGCCAAAAATCAGCCAGATGACAATTGGGCAGGTTTAAAATTCCAGTTGGATTGAGGGCTGCCTTGGTTCTTTGTGCAGGCAACAAAGGCGCGGGCCAACTGGGCCAAATTCACGGGGCGGGATGCCGCCCGAAACTGAACTTGTCCCCACCTGGCACTATGAACCCGCCCTCTCAGTGCCGGCAATTGGGAGAATTGTGAAGGAGGTGAGCGGGTCGGGGGTGAGTTGGCTGGTGGTGGGAGGATGAGCAGTCGGTGGTGGAGGGAGGAGAGGATCGGCAGTGGGGGGGTGAGCGAGTGGGGGGTTATCTGAGTCGGGATGGGGAGGTGTGCGTACCTTTTAGAAATCCGGCCCTGGATGCAGTCTCATTCCCACTGCCTGCTTTCCTGATCAGTCCGATATCACCCACTCAAGGTTGCCATATCGGTGCTTGGCAACCTCGCAAAAGAGTGAATCTACCTTTGTTGTATGGCCACCTTAATTACAGTGGATCTCCAGTGTCTAGGGTAAAGATAACTTATATACAGCAATGTAATGTATGAAATCAAATGTATTAATATATCACTAGTGATGGGTGAATTTACGCTGTTTCGCATTGTCGAAATTCGCAAAACGGCAAAAAAAAAATCAATTTTTAACTATGGCGTCCATTTTTTTTACGCCGGTGTCTGTTTTTATTTGCCAGCGAATTTTGGCGGCCATTTCGCGAATAAATTCGCCCATCACTATATATCACTCACTCTAAAATACCTTTACCCAAAACAAAACACCAATTCATGATGGAAGCCTTCAATAACAATGAATTCTGTATAATCAAACAGATGTTTTTTTCCTCAAACGGGAATCATCATACATAGCCCATTCACAAAAATATCATAAATCGTGTCAATCTGTTGGCATTGGGTGTTGCAAAACTCAACCTGATTTTTTTCAGAGAATGCCAAATTCCATTTGATGTAAATCAGGATGAAAATGTTTCTGTTTTATTTTAACCCTGTGAGGGAGTTCCATTACAACCAAATTGGGATTAAGATTAACACAAACTGAAAAGACCCTGAACATAGGGAAAAATATGAATCCTTAACAAAATTGAAACTTAATGAAATTGAATTATAAAACCAACAGAGAAAGTGGGACAGAAAATTGCTGTTAGATAAGGGGGATTAGCATAAGGAATGTCGGCTACAAACTATTATAAATGATGAAAGATTAAACAAATAATCCTACTCTATCATTCCAAAAAAAAAGACAGATAAAAAAATCTATATATGGACGAGTCTCAGTAGCATTAAATTGAATATACGAGTATAAGCAAATAATCATCTCCTGGAAATACGCAAGGATTGGAAGGACCATCAAATTTATCGGAGCTTGGCCAAGGATTTGGTAAAGTTTTCATTAGGCTACTCATTAGTTGTATGATTTCTTTCTTAGGGGTAATTAACTAAAACTGGAAAGTTGACATTGGGTTTAGGAACCCAAAAAAAACAAACAGAAAAGCTGATATAGTGTTTCTCCACCCAAAAAGGATACACTCGAAAAAAAGAAGAAGGACATATCTATCAAAGGGGAGGTTCAGCTTTATGTTAGTTATAGAAAGGCTAATTCCAAGAAATGTTTTAATTGCCCTTCATTGTTTCTAGTTTTTGAATGATTTGCCTTCTTATGACTCTTTCCATCTTACAAATGGGGGGTCGGTGACCTCATCTAAAAAACAAACGCTCTGTAAGGCTACACATTTACTGTTATTGCTACTTTTTTATTATTCGTCTTTCTATTCAGGCCTCTCCTATTCATATTCCTGTCTATCCCGGGTAATTTGGACCCTAGCAACCAGATTGCTAAAGTTGCCAACAGTAGTGCCACTGAATAAAAAGCGAAATAACTCAAAAACCATAAATAATACAAAATAAAAACCAATTGCAAATTGTCTCAGAATATCACTCTCTACAGCATGGATCCCCAATATTTTTGTTCCGTGAGCAACTTTCAAGAATAAAAAGAGTTGGAGGGCAACACAAGCATGAAAAAGGTCCCTGGCGGTGTCAAATAATGTTTGTGATTGGCTATTGGGTAGCCCCCTATGTGGACTAGCAGCCTACAGGAGACTCTGCTTGGCAGTACATATTTTTATGCAACCAGAACTTGCCTCCAAGCCTGGAATTGAAAAATAAGCACCTGCTTTGAGGCCACTGAGAGCAACATCCAATAGGTTGGTGAGTAACAGGTTGGTTGGATTCCCACTCTACAGCATAATAAAAGTGAATTTAAAGGTGAACAACCCTTTTATGTCCTGAAGAGATGAGCCTTGTTATCATACATATTACAAAAACAGTTATTAGATGAAACAGAATAAATACAACCCAAAGAAATGGACAACAAAGTCCATCATTTTTTTCCCTCTAGCGATAGCTATTAAATGGTATCGCATTCATGGCAGCAGATTTTTTCTTCTCGTGTTCAACTGATGAACACAGAACTAATTGTGTTTGCAGTTTAAACCCTTCCCCCTCCCAACTTAAAATACAGCAATTGAGCTATAAGTATAATAGCGTCTCTGAACAGAGACTGAGTATAAAGGTCCAACACTTTATAAACATATCCAAGGGCAATAATAGCAAGAGTTCATTTAGATGGCGGTTGCCAGGTTGATAAGCAGAAAAACCATATACTTATCTCAAACAAGCCAGTCTCACTATTCCATCTTTAAACAGCAGGATCCCTTTACTGAAAGATCAGTACATGCTCAACCAATTAATACCCAACATCTTCTCAAACAATCCAAAAAAAATTGTATTTCTTCCCTCAAATAAAAACAAACCAAAGGGAAAATATATATTTTTGGTTCTGTACATGACCACAATGAATTTTAAATGAAACAACTTAGATGCAGTTGAACTGCAGACTCTCAGATTTAATTCAGTGGGTTGAACAAAAAGATTGCATAAAAATGTGAGGAACTAAAGCCTTTTTTAACACAATCACTTCATTTCAGGGGTTCAAAAGTAATTGGACAATTGACTCAAAGGCTATTTCATGGGCAGGTGTGGGCAATTCGTTTGTTATGTCTAGCGATGCACCGAATCTGAATCCTAATTTGCATATGCAAATTAGGGGTGGGAAGGGAAAAACGTTTTTACTTCCTTGTTTTGTGACAAAAAGTCACGAGATTTCCCTCTCCGCCCCTAATTTGCATATGCAAATTAGGATTCGGATTCGGTTCGGCCGGACAGAAGGATTCGTCCGAATCCTGCTGAAAAAGACTGAATCCCAAACCGAATCCTGAGGCGGGGGGTGCTTGTGTGTGGAAGATTTCCCTGTGAACAGACAACATGCATTCAAAGGAGCTCTCCATGCAGGTGAAACAAGCCATCCTTAAGATGCAAAAACAGAAAAACCAATCCGAGAAATTGCTACAATATTAGGAGTGGCAAAATCTACAGTTTGGTACAGCTTGAGAAAGAAAGAAAGAAAGAAAGAAAGAAAGAAAGAAAGAAAGAAAGAAAGAAAGAAAGAAAGAAAGAAAGAAAGAAAGAAAGAAAGAAAGAAAGAAAGAAAGAAAGAAAGAAAGAAAGAAAGAAAGAAAGAAAGAAAGAAAGAAAGAAAGAAAGGAAGGTGAACTCAGCAATGCAAAAAGACCTGGACTGCCACGGAAGACAATAGTGGTGGATGATCTTAGAATCATTTCCATGGTGAAGAGAAACCCCTTCACAACAGCCAAACAAGTGAACAACACTCTCCAGGAGGTAGGTGTATCCATGTCCAAGTCTACCATAAAGAGAAGACTGCATGAAAGTAAATACAGAGGGTGCACTGCAAGGTGCAAGTCACTCATAAGCATCAAGAATAGAAAGGCTACATTGGACTTTGCTAAAAAAAAAAAAAAAAAAACATATAAAAAAGCCAGCACAGCTCTGGAAAACATTCTTTGGACAGATGAAACCAAGGCCAACCTCTAGCAGAATGATGACAAGAAAAAACTATGGAGAAGGTGTGGAACAGCTCATGATCCAAAGCATAGCACATCATCTATAAAACATGGCGGAGGCAGTTTGATGGCTTGGGCGTGCATGGCTGCCAGTGGCACTGGGACAGTAGCAGCCAAATGATTTCTGAGCTGTTCAGAGACACTGTCTGCTCAAATCCAACTAAATGTACTCACATTGATTGGAAGGTGTTTCATAATGACCCAAAACATACAGCCAAAGCAAGCCAGGAGTTAATTAAAGCAAAGAAGTGGAATATTGTTGAATGGCCAAGTCAGTCACCTTTGTGAAAGAATTGGCCAAATACCAAACCGAATCCAAATCCTAATTTGCATATGCAAATCAGAGGTGGGAAGGGGAAAACATTTTTTACTTCTTAGTTTTGTGATAAAAAATCATTCGATTTCCCTCTCCACCCCTAATCTGCACGTGCAAATTAGGATTCGGGTTCAGTTCAGCCAGGCAGAAGATTTCGGCCGAATCCGAATCCTGCGGAAAAAGGCTGAATCCTGGCCGAATCCCAAACCGAATCCTGGATTCGGTGCATCCCTAATAACTAGAAACATTTGAGTCTGAATTCTAGTACAGCATTTGGTGACTTACCTTAAGGGCATGGCTGTGAACTTGCTTAGTCCTCCTGTGCTACCTATCCCTATACTAATGGAAACACCTACTAAATTGATCACTCCACCTATTAATGAGACCTTAAGTAGTAGTTTCCTTTGCACCATTACTCATATGGGTTCCCACTTCCATCTACAGAAAATTGCTCAGTGATTCATGACTTTTTGTCAATGCTATTGAGTTGGAATTAGGACCTCAGAAGTAGACTTGATTTGGATTTGTTTGGCTGTAGAAGGAATGACCATGGTTGATCAGGGATAGGGACAAATGTATCTGATTCTCAACCCATCAAACCAACTGAGCTGTATTTATGGAAAGTAAGGGGACACATTTTTTCCTGTTCCAACCAATCAAATGTTTGATGTCATTATCAAAATGCTAACTGCTGTCATGTTGCCATGGTTTACCAGACCTATGCAAAAGTTGATTATGACTATGAGTTTGTTTACATTAATACAGGTATTCTCTGTAGTTCTGTCATTATCCATCTTAAAACATAAGCTGGAAACAAGGAGAACTTCTCTGCTTCTGTTTACGTTCAACAGACGACGAGTAATACAAGCATGAAATAGTAAAACATGTTAATTACATTATCACACCTTGTATGTGGCTGTTCCTCATTGTGAAGTATCAATAATTTACATACTTATGTGCATCTTAATTAACAACGTGACATATGCTATGTAGAACAGACGTTAGAGAGATTTAAGCAGATTTGTGCAATGAGACCCATTAGTGCAAATGTTAATGTTGTGTCGCATGTGGTTTTGGTGTCAGTAATTGCAGGACTTAAAGAGTTTTCTCCCCCAAACAATAAATCTTAATCTTCAGTTGCGGTGATTCTCCCTGTGCTCTTTATTGAATGCTTGTATGACTCATGGTAGACATTTAGACTGATTCGGAGTCTGCTTTATTCTACCATGATCATCACAAGGAAGGATGCAGTCAGTTCAAGTTTTAGCAAATTTCTCCGGCTTTGGGTTCAGAAAAAATAGTTAAGTATCTTGGTTGCTGTGAGGTTTCATAGTTTTGTCTTGGCCGTGTTGTCAACGAGAAGCCGCTGAGACAATAAGGCAAGAGGTGTCTAAGAAAAGCATATGCCAACCTCTGTGACACACATGACTACCTTTACCACTGCTAGAAGCACACCACCCAAGATTCTTCAAACCCAGTAATACCATACGTGAGCATTGAGCTCCTTAATCCTATAAAACTGTTTGCCCTCAGAAGAGGAAATGGGAAATGTGACACTTTTATTGGGCCTGTTGCTGTCCAATAGTGATAGGCGAATTTATTCGCCAGGTGTGAATTTGCGGTGAATTTGCGCGATTCGCCGCCAGCGAATAAATTCACGAAATGCCCGCGAAAATTCGCCCGAAAAAATTCGCCTGCATCAAAAAAACGGCCCGTTTTGCGAATTTTTCGACGTTTCGCGAATTTCACAGGAAATTTGCGAATTTACCGGCGAAGCGAAATGGCGCAAATTCGCCCATCACTACTGTCCAAAACACCCTTCTAAGTCAATGGCCCTGGGCTCACCCACAAAAAAATAGGAAAATTGGATCCCCTCCAACCCACACTTGCACTTTGAGGCTCAACTTGTGAACTCAGCCAGCACCTACTTATGTGCATCCTCTGTTGACCACTCTTTTTATGGTCTTTACTGGGCTGTCTTTACTTCAGGGGCCCCACCCTTGGTCAAGGATTCTAATCCATTCTACACCACTGCTACTTCTGGCTAAAAAAATTGGCGACAATTCACCCTTCAGTGAATCTGCTGTTATCTTCCATAGGCAAAGCATTTACCGTTTTTTAAAACAGGCATCAATCGCAGGTTAGAAAGGGGGCCTTTAGACTTCTATTTCCATGAGAACACGAATGTGCTCAAATCACCTGCTGTGCCATACAAACAATGTCAGACTGGCCTACAGGGATACCAGGAAAACTCCCGGTGGGCCCAGGTGTCAGTGGCCCCTCATGCTGCTAAACATTTGACCTATTTCATGGCCATTCCTTATTTCTATGAGAACAAAGAGGCTAAATAGATGGAATAATAGATTATAGTATCTACTACAACTCTGAGGTTATAGTATGTAAAGAAACAAGACTAGGAGAATAGAGGTTGAGTGAGGAGAGGAAGAATAATAGTACTCAGATTGGGCCCCCGGTCTAAGGTTTTTTGTTGGGCCCCTGGTCTAATGTTTGTGGTTTGGCCCCTGTTGTCCCAGTCCGACCCTGCATATATGGATATGGAGTTATTCTATAGTTTTAGGTTCTACAGTCAACTGCAGTTGAAAAGGGCCAACACCAATCCAACATTAGCTATATAAGTGGGTCGAGGTGGTGGTATTTGGAAAGAGGGAGCTTGGTATTGTGTGGGTGACAAGGAAGAGGACACTAAGATAAAGGACCAAAGATCATGTTACTGGGACAGAAGTGGTTGATGATTTGGCTATTAGTAAACTATCAGCACTCCCAGTCAGGTTACATTAGGTGAACTACCAGAACAATAAAGCCAGTTGGACAAAGTTAACAGATGTTGTTTTTCTAATGTCCAAAAATGTAGCTTATTCATTGTATTATTTTTATCTTATTCATTGTTTATGTCACCATAGCAACGTGCAAGTTTAAGAAAGGCTGCACTAGACTGGTATTATTAAGTTAAAATACACACAATAGGACTGACAGAGAAATACACGGTGCCTGGTTTTACTCTTTTCCTTTGCCCAAACACCACCCAAGTGTAGTGCAGTAGTGAACTGAATGGATGTGTGGTCTTCTAGAAGGAAGACTAAACTCAACATTCTGGGTGACATCTTGGAACTGAACAGATTACAATTATTAGACTTGCTGATGTGTGACGTTGATGAAGTGGTCAGTGGCAACATTGACTGAATTGCCCTGGGCAACAGAAATAAAAGGCACAAACTTGCATCCTTAAAGGGGATCTGTCCCTAAGACATATAAAGCTGCATAATAAGAACCATTTTTTAAAATTACACATGAGCCCCAAATTCTTTCTCAATTAAAACCATACCTCTTATAAATATATTTAAAAATCTCAACTGTCAGTCATTAATCCAAGCCTAGCACTTTCACATTTTCAATTCTGCATTTCTGAGCTGCCACTGCCCTTCTCATATGCCCCCTCTCTTCTTATTGTCTATAAATCTGTAGCCAGTGCATGGGCATCAGGTCCCCATTCTGGTGCAGATGTTGGAATGATGCAAAGCTTGCCTTATTAAGTGTCCAGCTCTTTGTGCACCATTTTAGGAGCCTGAGTGAACCAGTTTGGTCCACTGCATGTGTCAAGATCAACCACAGATTTGCTTTCGTTTTTTGGTCCAACCAAGATCTGAACAAGAGTGATCTAAGGGCAGAGACTAATGGTCAGATTCGGGGAGATTAGTCGCCCAGCAACAAATCTCCTCTTCTTCAGGGTGACTTATCTCCCCGAACTGCCTTCCCATCGGGTGAATTTGTCCCTTTTTACAGAATGGCGACTCCCACGTCAATTTTGTCGCCAGCGACAATTTTGACGCCCGCAACAATTTGACGCACGTCTTTTTTTCTCAAATGCATTAAAGTCAATGGATGTCCGAATAAATTTGACATGCAAAAAGTTTTTATGCGAGCAACTATTCTGATGTGGCAAATTTTTGCCGCAAATTCGCAAATTTATTCGCTGAAATTTGCCACAAATTTGCGGCTGGCGAATTTATCGCCCATCACTACTCATTGATGTCACCATGGAGAATAGGGGAAAGAAAGAAGTCTGAGTCAGTTTTACAGATGAGCAATTCAGATGATCTATTATATCAGTGTTGTCAAACCTGCAGAGGCAGCCCTAGGGTCAGAGCACTTATATTGCTAAAGGCATGAAGCTAAACAACGGTCCCCATTGCATAGCACCGAGATGCTGTAGAGATGTTTAATTGGGTAGTTGCACCTTTATTGTGAAACTTAGTGCGATGTGGGGATTGTGTTAAAGCAACAGCTCTAGCTGGGTGGTCCCCGCTCTGGATTAGGTTTATGATTCATTCAACATTTTAGAAAAAGGCTTGGATTTGTGTATAGTTTTGCCATATAAACTTGGATTCATCGGGGAGTAAGAGTATTAGCTGCAGAGTCTGTTCTTCTGTAACTGCTTTTCCCAATTGAATGGAATGAATAATGCACTGCTTTACCTAACTGAATGGAAGGGAGTGTCTATAGCTGTTTTGCCTAAATTTATAGATAGTTCAACTCTGGTTGTAAGGGGGCTTGGTAACCTAAAATCTCAGTTACCCAAAATAGGTTACTTCAGACACAGTTAGGTTAGGCATTACTCCCGACAACTCCTGGTAGGCCACGTTTTACACGTGAATCAAGTGGGCCCTTGCTGCACTGTTGGAGGAAGGCTTAACTACACGGATTTCTCACTCAAAGCTTGATCTTTCAAATAAACTTGGGCACCAGCGGTTCTTTAAAAACAGATGGAACACTTTATTGAGGGATGTTACACAAATTCCCTACGGTGGGTGCCGACTCAGATGGTACAAGACCCTTCTCAGTAAATGATTCAGTCTCAATCAGAGGGTACACAGTCAACACAGTGACAGTGATAGTGTTTTGCAACAGCCAAAGGTGTTTCAAACTTATTTCTCCTATACTGGAACCTTGTGGAGCAGAGCACACCTCCTCCAGCAAGTGGGGGAATAAAACGTGGCCGAGCTCATGTGGTTTTCCCTTTTTATAACCTAGGAGAAACCCAGTGTCAGACTAGGGTATAAAGGCCCCACTAGGGCTGCAACCCCAGGGCCCCCACCCCAATTACTAGGTCTGAATCATGCGTATACATGTGCACCCCTTCCCACATGCGCCATACCTTTTCCCTTCTCTTTTTGGCTGCAATTGGGGTGGTGGGGAGAGTGCAGCACCCACAGTTCATGGCTGGGGTGCAGACCTGGGTTGGCAGGGAGTTTTTCCTGTTGTCCCGCCAGCCCCGTGTGACCATGGGGAAACCTAACACCTTACACCCTAAAGAGCCTAAACCCCCCCTCTCAATTGTAAGTAGGACCCATAAATAGCTGGCATAGAACCCTCCTGAGGAAGCTTCTATAGCTGATTTGCTGAATGGAATGGAATGGATAGTGCAGCTCTGTCTGTAAGATTCTATAACTGTGTTGCTGAGCGGAATGACAATGAGCCTGTATAACTGCTTTGCTTATCCAATGAAGTTGCCAGGGCTATATAGGCACCTGGTCTTATTTGCCAGCAACCTATTTTCCATATTGGCACACATCTCAGTTGCTGAGGGTTACTGCAATAGAATTGGGAGAGAAGGCGCACACCCTCTAAAATAGAATGTGGGGTGCTAATCCATAGGAGACTCCCCACCAGGGTCTCCAAAAATAGCTACTAAATATAATCAGAAACTGATAGCACACTCACTTAAAGAAAAATGAATTTATTACAAAAAAAGAAAAAATACAAAATAATATTTGGTGGGCCCAACGCGTTTCGACTTTAAGGGTCTTCCTCAGGGGCACAAATGATAAAAAAAAATCAAAAAGGCTGAGGGTTACTGCAATGGGGCAATTTTGTGCCTTTTATTACAAAAGAGCTTTGGAATTTACACTAGCCTAATTGTGATGGGCCGGTCGGAAATTTTCGGACTCACACAACCCTAACCAGCTACTTGCCAACCTGTGCTCAACCAGACCTTGAAATCCTCCTTGATTTTGTAACCTGTATCTGGCCTGAGAGTCGGTGCAAGTTCATTGACCTGCAACCCATACCCATCCTTGGCAAAAAACCCAGGCAGACCTTGGTGGGTTTTAGGCTGATCCTTCATGTGCTGCTCCTACCTGCAGCATTTGAATCATATGCAAACACATTATTGGTGCCACATTCTCCGGAACGCCCTCATCAACACCACATCACCTTGCTCAGATGTATATTTAGTGCCAGGATATACAACATTAGGTGCAAGCTGAGCATGCATTGAGCACAACTATGGGGACATTTTTGTTGCATTGTGGGCCTGTTTAGGAAAAGAACCCTATGGTGTTAACAGCTCAGAACGATTAATATTCCGTTAAACAAGCATCACTGTTCCTTCAGTTTAAAAATAGAAGATGAAGTGACTGAAAAAAACATAAGGGCACATGTTTAATCCCGTCCCACAGTATCTGATGGTCCTCCCACCCAGACGAACAATTAAACATCTCTAAAAGTTGATCAGCACTCATATTACCCACTTCTCCTTTGGATATTATGTGTTCTTCTCTATCCGGCAGCTGTCAGTCTGGCAACCCTTTCTCGAATCCCATCTGCCTTTCTCGTGCTTTCGTCAGGTAGTGTGGGCAGCCCTGCAAGTAGCTTTTGGATCAGCCTGGCAGATCGTTGGATGATGAGCTGTTGGATTTGTCTCATGATCACGTTTGCCATTTTGTTTCATTTAGCACTGATGTAACAGCCAGTCATGACTTTCTATGTTCACGCAACGCACTCTCATTTGTGTAGAGGCCAAGCTGAATAGCCTTAATATAGAAAATGACTTGCATAACTATTATTCCTATGTGTGCGCCTCTCTTTGACCTTGAAGAGCTTTTTCTTTTTTTTCTCAATTGGACTCAATATAATTTACTGTAAAAATTTAAACAATTGCAATAGCTTAGTTAAATAAGGGACTGCAACAAAAAGCAGTTATACCATATATGGCCAGATTTGAGGTTTCATTCCAAATCTATGTAGAAAACTGAAACATTTAAGTCTGACCAGATGATTGATTCTTGGATGGCATGGCCTTGGATATATTATGCACTCATTTGGCAAGGTCAGCAAACAATCTTCTCCAGATCTGGCCTTGGGTGGCCAGATTAATAATCTGGTCAAAGGAACAAGAAACAGATCGCAGTGCTCCCATAGCAAATACATTTGAGGAAGAGGGATACATCCATAGCCAGATGCAGTCGCTGCACAAAATGGGATTTTCCAGCCTCTTCTATGAAAATCTGGTGATCACCTTTGGTCATGGTGGTCATTGTTGTGGGCTGTTATATGATATATAGATATATCAAGAATTAATGGTGACAAAGAAGATTTGTAAACCACCAACTACATGGGGTTTTATTCCAAATGTAGGTATAGGGCCAACTGAAAACCTGAATCTGACCAGATGATTCTTCACTAATATGGTCTTGTCTATCCACTCATTAAGCAAGGTTGAAAAAACCGATCTACCACCACAAGTGGTGGGCCATTGGATTATTAGGTCAATTGGTCAATAAACAGATCACAGTACACCCACAACAAATTTTTTGAGGTACAGAGGGATGCATACCTCTTCCACTTTGGCTCCTGGTGTCTGACCCATCCGGATGTTTCCATTGAACCTGGGTACACCAAGGCCCAGTAAAGCCAGTTTGCCCTAGAGCAGTGATCCCCAACCAGTGGCTCATGAGCTCACCAACCACATGGACGTTGCTCTCAGTAATCTCAGAGCAGGTTCTTATTTTTAAATTCTTGGCTCAGAGGCCAGTTTGGTTGCATAAAAAACAAATGTATTGCCAAATAGAGCCTCCTATATGTTGTCAGTCTATAAAGGGGTTACCAAATAGGCAATAACAGCCCTTATTTGGTACCACGGGAACTTCTTTTTTTGGCTTCTCTTCTCGATCAGGCGGTGAGGTCATGGAACGTAATGGGGAGCAGATGTGAGCTAGCAGGGCCCACCGGGTTTTTTTCTGGTATCCCCCTGACCCAGTCCAACCCTGAATGTAAATATGAAATTTTTCAAATGGGCAGAATATAAGCAGAGGGTATTCATGTGAATATCTTAAACGCAACCTGAAAAGATAAAGATTCTGAAATCCAAAACATGGGCATTGTATGCAATAAAAGAAGAAATCAGTGCCAAATACAAGCCTGAAAATGGTGCCAAGTGCTTGGTACTTGTGGCTGACCATAAATATCAACATTGATCATTGATAGAACTGTGTGCATTTGCTATCTAGGGAATTCCCCTGAAATCCTGCAATCCCATTACTGTCCGTTCTCTGCATGGGTGCAGCTCACCCAACAAGGTGCTCTCAGCTTTCCCTACAGCCCATCAGCTCAACTCCATGTTCCAGTCTAGTAAGGCAAGTGCTTAGCACAGGTAAGTAAATAATGCAAGCAGCAAAGAGAGATCTATCCGTCTTTCATCTCCTAGTCCAGCTGAGTTTGTTTGTGATTATGATCTGACTCACGTGCCGCGCTGCTCTACAGCATCAGATTACAGAGAAAATCCATTTCCAGTTTAGCCAGTCAGAAAGAATGAGCTTAGCTTGGCTTCTGGCACAGGCCTCTTCTTATAGCCTTATGCTTTGGCTGGAAGTAGCAATAAATAGGCTCAGATGTTTCATTATTTTAACACATACAAACACACACATATATATATATACTGTACCTCCCAGGCAATCAATAATAAATGTTATACACTGGGGCAAGATGGTTACTTTTAAAGGGAAAGTAAACCTCCCCATAAGCGTGCTCAATTAAGGAGTATCAATTTACGTATCCCAAGCATAATTAGAGATATAAAAAGGATCTGCACTCAGCGCCATCCCTTCCAGCACTAAAGATCAATAAAGCAACTTGTAGTTGCAAATACTGGGGCAGAATTAGTGATGGCGAATTTCCGCGTTTCACCGCCGGCGAATAAATTCGTGAATTGGTCGTCAAAGGTTTTTTTTTCTCCTAGACGCCGGCAACGATTAACAAACACCCATTGACTACAATTCACAAAAAGATGACGCTGGCTCCCATTTTGATGCTGGCGAATTGTCATCGGCATTCGTGAATTTTTCGACCATCAAAAAAGGACAAATTCGCTGATCATTAACCATTCAATTTCACGACACACTTAAAGGGGTTGTATGATGCAATTTGCAATTGGTTTTCATTTTTTTATTATTTGGGGTTTTTGAGTTGTTTACTAGCTTTTTATTCAGCAGCTCTACAGTTTGCAATTTCAGCAATCTGGTTGCTAGGGTCCAAATTACCCTAGCAAACACTCATTGATTTGAATAAGAGACTGGAATCTGGAGTCTGAGAGCGACTCAATAAAAAGATAATTAATAAAAAGTAACAAGAACAATACATTTGTAGACTTACAGAGCATTTGTTTTTAAGATGGGGGTCAGTGGCCTCCCATTTGAAAGCTGGAAAGAGTCAAAAGAACAAGTCAAATAATTCAAAAAAGATAATAATATAAATAACAAAGACCAATTGAAAAGTTGATTAGAATGAACCATTCTCAGTGGCGTAACTACCGAGGAAGCAGACCCCGCAGTCGCAGGGGGGCCCGGCGGTTCAGGGGGCCCGGCAGGGGCCTGCTTCCTCAGTATGTGCAGCCAGCCAGGATCATTTAGGGGAATGGTGCTGATGATCCGGACCTCTGCGGGGCTTTTGCCATTGAAAACCTAAATGTTTTTGCACAGAGCGACGATGTTATAGTCTTTTGCTCCTGCCTCTGTTCCGCCTAACATTTAACAACTTTAAAAAGCATCCGGTGCGAATGCAAAGCGCGTGGGAGGATTGGCCTTCATGAGCTCCTGTAGCTCATGTCTGGCGCATGCTCTGTATTCAGTCTGGCAGGATGCAATAATTCAGAATACCGGAGCTTTTTCTTTTTAACTTGTCAGAAGGTGGAGGGCAGGGAACTGTTGCCCCAACCTTGCCACTGTTTTATTTATGCAGGTTGGCAAGAAGGTTAAGGGTTAAATACAGGCACGAGGGAGCGGAGTGAAAACAAGCAGGAGAAGGGGGTGAGGCGAAAGAAACTCAGCATGTCGGTTTGAAGATAAGCAGTAAGACAAGGAACATGCGGTGCAATGAAAAGGAAACAAGACACAAGAAAAATGCTTGTAGAGAAGAGTAAAGATTTTTGCAGAGAAAAATGCCATAGAGTGAATAAATAAAATTGAGAGAGAAGGAAAGTGGGGCAGAAAGTGCAGCAAGGGCAACAGCAAGAAGAAAGAAAAATTCATATCCAGTGCAGGTACTCAGAGTTTTGCTGAAATCAATATAAGCTCCTATCAGCTTTCATCTGTGCTGGAAGTTAGATTTATAGTTACCATAGTTAATTGGAGAAGGCCCTGTCAACTGACCATAAACCATTCTGGGGCAGAGATCATTAACTATACTGGCTTTTCTATGCTACTTGTGTTTTTGTTGATTTCCACCAGAATTCCTAATTTTTCTCAAAAAAAAAAAAAGTGTGTGAAAAGTGTTTCTTAAAAAAAATGTATATACAGGTATGGGATCCATTATCTGGAAACCCGTTATCTAAATACAGAATGACTGTCTTCCATAGACTCAATTTTATAGAAATAATTCAAGTTTTTAAAAATAATTTCCTTTTTCTCTGTAATAATAAAACAGTAGCTTGTACTTGATCCCAACTAAGATATAATTAATCCTTATTAGAAGCAAAACCAGCCTATTGGGTTTATTTCATGTTTACATGGTTTTCAAGTAGACTTAAGGCATGAAGATCCAAATTACGGAAAGATCTCTTATCTAGAAAACCCAAGCAGTCTGGATAATGGGTCTCATACCTGTACTAGGTCCATGGGGGAAGCCATATAATAAATTAGAGATACAAAGAAAAGAGGGGTACTGCTAGCTGAAGAACAGGAGGAGGAAAAGCAATATGTATTAAGTAAAGAAGTGCATGTATGTATAAGAAAATAAAAGTTAAAGAAAAGCAGTGCATGGGACAAAAACATAAGTTTAGTATTATGTTGCTTTTACATATTTTATATTTGCCCTGGGTAACTTGTGTTCATAGCAGTGTGCTTGTTTTTGGTGGCATGTTGTTGGAACTTTACTTTCCTGGGGTATTTATATGTGAAATTGCGTCTGTGCCATCCTTCTATAATTATGGGGTATTTATACATGGAATTGCTACTGTACCAGCCTTCTTTGAGTTCTGGGGATATTATACATGAAATTCTCCCACTATTTTGTACAGAGGGGGGCCCTGAAAATTTCTTTGCTGGGGGGCCCTGGCATCCGAAGTTACGCCACTGACCATTCTATAACATACCAAAAGTTGCCCTTGAAAAAAACCATTGACCTCTATGGGAAAATCTGGAATTAAATCAGGAGATACGCTGTATCTGGCCCATAGTGCCCTATTAATCCCTAATAAGCCTCAGAATGCACTTTTATAAGCAGTCAGTGTTCTATACATGAGAATTTTACATACTGTAATAGACATCTTTATAAATATGCTAGATTATCTGCAGCGATACCTGGAATGTAGGCTAATTTAATTTATTTGTACCTGTTTTGTTACTTGTCTAGTAACCCATAGCAACATATTAGTAGACGTTAATGATGGGCGAATCAGTCCCATTTCGTCTAAAAATTTGCAAAAAGTTTTACGATAAAAAAGTTACGAAAAGTCAATGGGCGTCAAAAAATGTTTTTTGACATGAGCGACTCTTCTGTCCAAATGCATAAAAGTCAACGGGCGTCTAAATAATTTTGACGTTCGAAAATAATTAAGCAAGAGATCATTTTGAAGCGCAACAAATTTTTGCTGCGGTTTCACAAATACATTTGCGGGTGGCAAAATGCGGTTTTTCACAGCGAATTCATACCTGACGAATAAATTCGCCCATCGCTACGAGCAGTTACTGCTTTTAAAACACACATCTGATTGGTTTCTGCTGGTTACTATATGTGGATAAATTGTTTATCAAATTACCCAGTCACCCAGACTACTTTTAGGTTTTGTAACATATTGTAGGAATAGGTTCTTAGGGCAGCCATACACAGGTTTATCTGGTTAGATGGATCAGCTCATAGTCAGAACAGATGGAGAGCTAATCAACTGCCACACACACATTATGACCACCTTTGTAGTTATCTTGTAAACCCAAGAACCATTGGAACAGCTATGGCTCCTCTAGGCTTCCTTATCTGCCAGTACACCATTCACTGGCCAGTACATTGGCAGAAGGAATTTTCAAAACTGACCCCTAAAGTGACTGATATACATAATACATGGATATAGGTCGGAAATGGCAGGCCACCATACAAGCACAATCTTATCTGTGTCTGCATGGCCAGCTTTGATCTTCTGTCCAACCAGATCCCTTTTAGAATGGGGACCCATGTTAAAAAAAATGGTCCCACAAATAAGTCATGTCTGCTGATCAGTTCAAACTCCATCCATTCTAGACTAAGCCCCACCCATATTACAATTTACAGTTTGCTGTTTTCCAAGCTCCTTGGACATGAATGGCACCCAACTGGACTCCCACTTGCCTTCTTCTGATGGCAGTCTTGCAAACACCAACACAGTATTCTCCCTGGGGATACCATTGTCTCTCTGCCTCTGGTTTTATTTCATAGGTGATAAATCCTGTAACCTTTTTTTGATCTATCAATAAATCTCTAGGCAGTCGGTGCATTTGTGTATATTGGGGTTATTAGTGCACTTGGCTGCAAACGAAAGTTTCTGCCATCTGTACGAGACGTTGGAAAGTCCGCCAGTAGCTCGGCGTGACAACACCATAAACTTGTGCTCACCACTATTTTTTTAAAAACATTAGGCGGGGGTGCAATGAGGGTGTGACCACAAAATACATATAGTCAACTACAAGAGTCCTCTGCACTCAACCCATTATCAATATATTTAAGACAGCGACATTTTGTGCTACTGCTACTAAAAAATGCCTTACCCTTTAAACAACACAGGGATTGTTTGTCCATATATTGCAATATATTTAAGCTGAACAACTACGTCAAAGTCATCCCATATCTGGCCAGTCCTACGCTTAATTTTTATCTGATTCATTAAGAATTCAATTGCTTAATTATACATTTTACAAAGGGACTAAGTTTTACCTGCAACTTACTTGCTGCTTTCAAAGTAAACCTCCATACTTGGCTGCCCTTTTATTAGACACCAGTGGGATCACCTGACTATAGCTGGGAAGGGTGGGAGCTACAACATGGAGCTGATCACTGCTCCTGTATAACTATAACAAACATGTTGTAGCTCCCACCCTTCCCAGCTATAGTCAGGTGATCCCACTGGTGTCTAATAAAAGGGCAGCCAAGTATGGAGGTTTACTTTGAAAGCAGCTAGTAAGTTGCAGGTAAAACTTAGTCCCTTTGTAAAATGTATAATAAAGCAATAGAATTCTTAATGAATCAGATAAAATTGAGCGTAGGACTGGCCAGATATGTGATGACTTTGACGTAGTTGGCCAGCTTAAATATATTGCAATATATGGACAAACAATCCCTGTGTTGTTTAAAGGGTAAGGCATTTTTTAGTAGCAGTATGCACAAAATGTCGCTGTCTTAAATATATTGATAATGGGTTGAGTGCAGAGGACCTCTTGTAGTTGACAACACCATAAACTTGCTCATAAAACACAGCGTCTATGAATCTATGCAAATGAATGCAGTCTCTTGAACATGATATTAATGTTAAAATTTCAGATGACTCACCTAAGAGACAGTATCCAGCCGTAGTTCATTTTCAGCTGAATAGATAATCCTTCTTTCTCCTTATCTCTGTGCATAATGATATACATACGCTGTACAAAGTAGACTTCTTCTCTTGGGGTATGTACCCACGGGCGTATTAACGGTTGTTAGTCTGCCCTGCACCCACGGTAAGAGACATCAACCCAGGATACAGAATAAATTGTTCATTGTTGATGTCTGCTCCCATAGGTGAAATGTCTAAGAAGTCTACTCCACAAACGTTAACATGCCCATGGGTTCATAGTGTGCCATAAGGCAAAGGAGCAGAACCCACCAGGTGCCTAGTGGACGTGTATTGGTAATACAGAGAACTTCATGACCATATATTTTTGGCATATTGGACATTGATGCTTTCAGAAGATACAGATACCCCTGCTAATTGTAGATACAGTCAGGAGAAGAGATGGAGGAAGAACTCACAAGTCCACATCGCGGCCACTATTTCTTGTGTCCAATCCAAATAGTGTGCTAGCTCCCTATTACTGGTCTCCAATCCAGTGGACATCATATGTAGAGGGTTAGGTAGGTGAGAAAGCCAGTCCACACACTTCGGATAAAAATTAACTGTCCAGCTTTATTGAAGAATTAAAACAACAGACAGGCATCTTAAGCAGTTGTACTCCTACCCTATAACCCTATATAGGGTAGGAGTACAACTGCTTAAGATGCCTGTCTGTTGTTTTAATTCTTCAATAAAGCTGGACAGTTAATTTTTATCCGAAGTGTGTGGACTGGCTTTCTCACCTACCTAACCCTCTACAGGAGAAGTGATGGACTTGATAATGTTTGGCTTGACCCCCTCACTCAACCCAAAACTCAAAGACTGAAAATCAGGTCAAAGGGGGATCCAAATACTGTTGCTCAACTGCACGTTAGTCAACTGGTTCTAGTCTACAAATTCCAGCATGCTTTAACATATTATCAAGGGTAGCTGCAGTCCAATAACGTCAACCTTGTGTTCTTAAAGCACTATTGCTTAGGCATTAGGTATGACCCCCATCAAAGTTACTTGGCTTGCTACTACAGATATGGAATCCATTATCCGGGAACCTGTTAACCAGAAAGCTCTGAATTACGGTAAGGCCAGCTCCCATAGACTTCATTATATTGAAAGGTACAAAACAGTACCTTGTAGTGATGTGTGGGCCGGCGCGGTATCTGCAGGTGGCTGGTGGGGAGAGCAGAAAGAAGAGCTCAACCCGGACCCACCCGTCCCCGCAAATGGCGGTGCAAGGTAAGCCCGAATCTGCCCGACCCTACACAAAATAGGTTGGGGACAGTAAAACTGTACCTATGGATAGTGATGGGAGAATTTGCGGCAAATTTCCGTATTTTGCCACCATCAAATAAATTCGCAAAATCGAGTGAAAATTTGCCGGCATCAAAATTTTCATGTGTGTCGGAATTGTCAAAAAAAATGTTGGCGCAGGCGTGAAAATTTGCCAAACTTTTCAGCGCAGCGAAACGGGAGAAATTCACCCATCACTAACTATGGATTATAAAAGGAAGGCACTGAAGTGCAACCAGTTCCTCTGCTCCCCCTGCAATTAGTTTAAATTTAGAGAGAGAGAGTTAGGAGTAAGCTACACTATGAGGACAAAGTATCAATGTGTGGAAACAAGGGTATGGATGTGGCTTACGTTAATTTTCTGCAGAACTTAGGTTAAACAGCAGGTCATCGGCAGAGTTTCCATCATCAATTCCACAGCCCAACTTTGATGGCAAGTTAGGGAAACAACCACAGGAACTCCAGCAACTGAATATCCATCTCCACTTCAGAATGAAGACGTGCCTAAAGAAACCATGGAAACACCTATTCGACCAGTGACAACCAGCCCAGCGAAATGTTACCTTATTTGATTTAATTCGAATTTCCTATGCAGCTTTGTTGTTGATTGTCTCCCTATCTGTGTTTACTGCCTATCAAGTACCTCTTGACTTGCTTTCCAACCAGGGTGCAAATTCACTAAGTCGCGAAGCACCGAACGCTAGCGTTAATTCGCTAGCGTTTGGCATTTTCGCTACTGCGCAAATTCACTAACGAACGCTGGTGTAGTTTCGCTAGTGTTACTTCGCACCCTTACGCCAGGCGAATTTTCACTAGCGACGAAACTACGCAAATTCACTGACTTGCGCAGTGTACTGAACACTACCTTTTACGCTAGACTTCCTTCGCCACCTCAGACCTGGCGAAGCGCAAAAGAGTAGATAGGGATTGTTTCCAAAAAAGTCAAAAAATTTTCTAAGTCCCAAAAAACGCTGGTGTGTTTTCTATATGATGGGTGATAGGCTGAAAAAGATCGAAATTTTTTTTGGGGCTCCCCTCCTTCCTCCCTACATTTCCTGACTCATGGCAACTTACCTAGACAGTGGGCACATGTGTAGGGCAAAATAACATTTTTATTTGCAGATTTGAAGCTTTTCTTGGCATTTGTAGTGCTGATACGTGTTCCTCCATTGAAATTTGAATTTCGCGCCGTATGCAAATTAGCCTTCGCTAGTGTAACTTCGCTTTATATAGCGAATCAACGCTAGCGCAACTTCGCAACCTTACGCTACCCCTGAGCGCAACTTCGGATTTTAGTGAATTTGCGCAGCGCTGGCGAAACTACGCCTGGTGAAGTGCGGCGAAGCTCGGCGAAGTTGCACCTGGCGCAACTTCGCATCTTAGTGAATTTGCCCCCTGGGTCTTTGTAGTTTCTGGTGCTGGTGCAAGTGGTAGTTTTTTTGGGGAAGCCCATTAACCAGGAGTCTGGTTGACCACATCCATCTTCAGCCACTACTTCCATCTTCTTCTGCTGTTCAGCTGTGCTCCCACAGGAATACATATTTTCCAGTGGAATATCAGTATTACAATCCTTTTACTGTTCTTTCTAAAGTAATATTGTTATTAGTATGATTATTAATGATAATGTTCATTAACCTCCTTTTTTTAAAAAAAATGAAACCCAAAACAGACATTCTAAGATCTAAAACTAACTTTTAGCGCCTTCCTATTTTGATTTGTTGTTGTGACATTTAAATTTCAGTTAACGTTCCCAATATAATTGGAGGTTTGTTATGTTTCGGCTGCTGTCTAAGAGGCATAAGGGATGGGGAAAGTGGGAGACAAATTGCAAGGAGCGAACAACGCTGAGTCACAAAGACTAATAACGTACAATGGTTATGGAATACATTTCAGCTTTAGCAAAGATGCAGCTGACTCAGTAATTGACTCGTCCCTCTTGGATTTTACTCACTGGAAAAGTGATCGGTTTAAAGGTTCTTCGTGATTCTGCTGGGAGTATGTGGAATAATAATGTGGAATCCAGTAAATGCACATGATGGAAACTTGGCATTAAAGGGTGGAGCAGCTGAGACATTGCAGGTTTCATTACTGCAGGATGAAGTGAAAGTACCATAAAGTGATTTGACTGTAGAACGTGGGTCCTCAATAGTGATGGGTGAATTTGCGCCGTTTGGCTTCGCCGGAAAATTTGTGAATTTCCCGTGAAATTCGCAAAACGGCGAAAAATTCACGAAACGGTTGGGGACTAGTGATGGGCGAATCTATTTGCCAGGCGCGAATTTGCGCGATTCGCCAACAGCAAATAAATTCGTGAAAATTCGCCCGAAAAAATTCACCGGCGGCAAAAATGTTTTTCGGCAAAAAATTTTTTTTACGACCGTTTTTGACGCCAGCGCCTGTTTTTTTAACGCCGGTGCCCGTTTTTCGATGCCGGCGTTTTGGCGAAATTTTTTTTTTACGCCGGTGAATTTTTTCGGGCGAATTTTCACGAATTTATTCACTGGCGGCGAATCGTGCAAATTCGCCATGAATTCGCGCCTGGCGAATAAATTCGCCCATCACTAGTCCCCAACCTTTTTTTTTTTTTTTACCTGTGAGCAACATTCAGTTATAAAAAGGGTTGGGGAGCAACACAAGCATAAAAATGCCCCTGGGTGGTGCCAAATAAGGACTGTGATTGGCTATTTGGTAGACGCTATGTGGACTGACAGCCTACAGGAGACTCTGGCAGTACATCTGGCTTTTATGCAACTAAAACTTGCCTCCAAGGCAGGAATTCAAAAATAATCAACTACTTTGAGGCCATTGGGAGCAACATCTAAGGGGTTGGGGAGCAACATCTGGTTGGGGACTACAACTCCTGTAAAATATGTCCCTAATATTGTATATATCCTATACCTCGGCCTTCTGACTCTAGCCATTCACTGTTAAGCATGTATACAAGTTAACCAATCACATTCCTGTTGGCGGAGGATCACTGGTCACTGATCTTAGCATGCATGTGGCCCTAGAGACCAGCGCGTGTATTGTAATGGAAGAATAGAGTATAGTATGAAGAGATAAAGAGGTTGAGTGAGTAGAGGAGGAATAATAGTTTATAAAGTAGACCCACGGTCTAGGGCTTTGCTGGTGGGCCCCTGGCATCCCAGTGCGACACTGCTAACCACTAGGCTTGGGCAAATTTGACCCTCTTCGTTTTGCCAAAAATTCAAAGCCGACAAAATGTCGCCGACGTCTTAAAGTCTATGGTCGTCAAATTTTTTTTTTGCCGATTGGCGAAATGTTTTTGGCTGCGTCATTCCTGCGGAGAAACAAGCAGAAAAAATTCGCCCATCCCTACTTACCACCTGCCTCATGGACAGGGCTACCCTGTGCCTGTCTACAATGGTCTCAGCACCTTGAATTTTGTCTGGGTGAGAAATAAATAATTCGTAAGGGGTTATTTATTAAATTACAAATGCCAAAAACTCAACAAATTCAAGTTCTTTTGACTATAAAATCAAACTTTTTAGTGAAAAAAAACGAAACCAATTTTTCGGGATTTATTATACCCCGAGGATGAAGAAAAGTTAGAATCTGAAAATCAGTCGTCTCCGAAAATCAGGCATCTTAGACCTGCCGAGGTTGTATATAACTGTATATATACATATTAATATATATCAATGGGAGAAGTCCTGAAGATATTGGAAGATGGATTGTTTTCAGGAACATGTATTGTTGAATAAGGGGAAATAACCTGGGTGGATTTGGTTGGAGTATATTTCAGAAAATAATTCGATAATTCGAAGATTTTGATAAACATTGCCTCATTTGAGTTTATCACACATCATGCTCTTTAAGTAGATGAACAACTGTTTTTTTTAGGAGATTTAGTTATTCTTTAAAGGGGACATAAACCTTCCTTAGCAGTGTCCATCCAACCGACCTCCATCTTTGTCCTGCATATTGTCAATTGCAAAATCAAGTAGTCCAGCCTTTTACTGGCTTCATATTCATTATCTAGGTCTAAACAGCACTCTGTTTGCTCTATAGTGAACAAAAATAGACAGTGCCGGATTTGCTGGGCGGGCACCCCTAGACTGCGTGGTCCTAGCCCCCGCCCACACAAACTCAAGCAGGCGCAAGAACGCTGTCGTGCAAGTGCCGGAGCACTGGGAAGCAGCGCGTCCCCAGTGCACCCCATAGACCGGCTGGGCGGCATGCCGCCCCGGAAAGTTTGCTACCCTAGGCCCGGGCCTATGAAAATAGCACAGTTATCCCAATTATGAATAATGCCAATAAGACTGGCAGGTTCCCGAATATTCCTGCGTCAGTGATTCTGTACAGTGCAGGTAAAACATATTCAGGGAAAGTTAAGGCCCCTTTAAGTGACTGCAACCTTCCTATGGGGACGGGCTAATTTGATTTTTCATCCGAACCTTCGTATTTCCAAGAAAAACTGATTATTGTAATATCGCATTTGCAGAGATAACTGGGCTGTTAAATGCCTTTTATATTAATACCAACGAAATTAAATCTGCGTGATGAATCACTCCATAATTGTCACATTTACTGCACCGAGTCATGTCATTCTTAGAAACATGAAACATCTACATCTTTTCAGTGTGGCAGAGTAAAATGAACTTCTAATATTCCAATATTTTATATGTTAGAAACTGCCGGGTGCTTCAGACCCTGGCGCCGCCATGAGGTGACAGCAGCGATGCCGCCCCCCCTCTCACCCCTCCGTTTTTAATTTAACAGCATTAGAGGGGGTTCAAAATTTCTTTTTTAAAAATTGGAATTTCAACTCTTGGAGGCACATTTATCAAAGGCCGAATTTCGAATTCCAGTGAGTTTTTTAAAAAAACTACCCTAAACTCCGATAAATTTGAAATTTGACCAACCAAAATTTATTTAAAAAATCGGAACTACCCATAAATTCAAAATTCGACCGACCGAAATTAATTTAAAATAATCGAAACTCGGTTGAATTAAATCGACCCGAAAACGCGAATTCGAATCAAACTCGGTTTGAGTTTTTTCTCCGAAAAAAACTTGAACGCCAGGAAGGCTGCAAACAACTCAGAATTGAACACTGGACATCTCCCATTGACTTAAACAGCAATTCGGCAGGTTTTAGGTGGTCCAATTTGAGTTCTTAAAGGGCCAGAGTATGATAAATCTTGAAAATCAAATACAAATTTTTTAAAAAACTCAAGTCGAATTTGAATAACTCCCTAGTCGAATTTGACAGTGTAGATTGTACACCTCCAGTGAAAAAAACAGACACCGTATTTCAACTTTAGTTTCAGCAGAAACGACAGGGCTCATTCACTAACAGTGGGCAGATTATCCCTTTATGCAGTAACACATGGCAACCAATCACTTTTTTTCTTTAACTGGTCTTCTTGCAGCTGTGTGATTGCCTCCTGCATGTAGAGAGTCAGATTGCTGACGGTGGGAGTGTGCTGAAGAATGACTTGATTTGTTTTTAACTGATTATATTTTGTAAGTTCCTTATTTCCACATAAAGATAACTTTCATTTTCATGATAGTTCCCCTTTCAATGTATTGACACATGCCTTAAAAGAACAGAGAGCCAGTCCCATCCCCACACTGGGGATTTTTGTATTTGTACTTCGTCTAGAGAATTACTCCAATCCCAGGCCAGTGTGAATAACGGATTTTCCTAAAAATAGGTCCCACCGCTGAGAGTGGCTTGGGGCGGGTATACATTTTGCTCTCCTCCTTTACGCCGTGTCAGTGTGACTTTAAAAGAAATGAGAGCAACTTGTACAGAATTCTTCACTGGAAGATGTTAGAGATTTGTGTCGTCTCCATGGCAATAGGAATTTACAACTTAGTTGCTTATAAATATTTTTTAAAAAGTGATCGTTAGTGTAATTAAAATGTTCTTTCTTCTTATAGAATCCTTTTCTTTATAGAATCCTTTTTTTGGGGCTTTGTGAACATTCGCATTGAACCTATACCATAGAGTTGTCACCGGTCCGGATTTCACCCAGATAGCCCAGTTTTTGGAAGGGCTCCCGGGTGAAAACTTCCTGTCTGGATTTCAAAATTAAGAAATCCGTACAGGATATTGAAGTGAATGACATGGCAATCAGCCAATCGCTGATCGCCATGTCATCATTCCTACCCCTGATGTCACCGGTCCACCCCCCCAGATGTCACTGGCCCACCTCCTACATCATCAGCCCGCCCCCTACATCTCTGGCCCGCCCCCTGTCCATTTTGTCAAAAAAAAAAAAGGTGGCAACCCTGCTATGGCATGATATATATAGTACTAGTATGTAGTGATGGGCGAATTTATTCGTCAGGCGCGAATTAGCGGAAAATTTCGCAGCCGCTAATAAATTTGCAAAACGGGCATGAAAATTTGCTGGCGTCAAAAAATGGACGCTGGCGTCCGTTTTCCGGACACCGGCACATTTTCGCAGGCGAATGTGTGCCGGCGTAAAAAAAATGAACGCCGGCATCAAAAATGAGACGCCAACGCCGTTTCGCCGCAAATTCGCCCATCCCTACTAGTATGGAAAGTCCATCACTAGCATTTGTTAGGAATACAGTAGTTACATAGCAGGTGCCCCTAGGCCCACTGCCATTAATCGCCCCTGTCCTATACCCCTCCCTGGGGATGGGTGCACAGGAAATTGTAAAAACTATTGTATCTCCGGGGAATCCCCAGTACTTCCGAACCAACGAGGGTGTGGTTGTAGGAAGCATACCACCCCTTTAAATTCTGCCGCCCTAGGCCCGGGACGTTTATGGCCTTTCCACAAATCCAGGCCTGCAAATAATATGCAAGTCCTTAGCAAATAAACTGCAGCAGGATTCAGGGTAACATGGGGAAATGAAAGCAGTGTCGGACTGGTCCATTGGTCCACTTTTAGGGGTTTTTTTCACTAAAAATTTTTATTATATAGTACTTGTGTCTTGTGAATTTTTGGCATTCCGATTTTAATAAATAACCCCCTATAACCCCCTATATGTGAGCCACTTTCTAATGTTAAAAGAGTTGGGGAGCAACACATGCATGCAAATCGTTCCTTGGGCTGCCAAATAAGTGCTGTGATTGGCTATTTGGTTGCTCCTATGTGGATTGGCAACCTACAGGAGGCAGTACACTTTTTATGCAACCAAAACTTTCCCCCCAAGTCAAGAATTCTAAAATAAGCACCTATGGACTGGTTTCAGTGAAAATGACTTCCAACAAACCATATACGTTCATGGTTGTCACGGTCGGCACCCAACACCAGAATAGGGATGTAGCGAACAGTTCGCCGGCGAACTAGTTCGCGCGAACTTCGACTGTTCGCGTCCGCTGAATGTTCGCGAACGTCACACGACGTTCGCCAATACGAGTTCGCGTTCGATTCGAACAAAAATCGTTCGACCATTCGACCATTCGATTCCTTCGACCGCTAAAATCGAAGGATTTTCGTTCGAATCGAACGATCGAAGCCATTGGATCGAATGAAATCATTCGATCGAATGGCTTCGATCGTTCGAGTCGAATGAAAATCCTTCGATCGAACGATTAAAATCCTTCGATCGTTCGAATCGAACAATTTTCGGATGTTCGAAGTTCGCGAACTGTTCGCGAACTGTCCGCATTTTTTGCCGGTGTTCGCGAACGGCGTTCGCGAACACATCGGCGGCGGTTCGCTACATCCCTACACCAGAAGGAATGCCAAGCACCCTGCTCACCTGTAGTGTGACCACCTTTGGTCTCGGGAGGAGCCCTCAGCTACTTGGATGCCACCAGGACTTAAATGAGAGGTGCAAGGCTAGTGGTTCTGGATAGGCAGAGGGGCACGACTGTTAGCTAGAGTCTTTAGGCCGAGGGTCACGGTACAAAACAGGAAACCAGAATCGTTGTCAGAACAGGCCGGGTCGAGGCAGGCAGATGGGTCAAAACCGGGTAATCAATCAGACAGGAGGTTACAGCAGAAGGGGTAGTCGATATTCAGGCAAGGGTCAGATATAGAGGTCAGGGTAGTCGATAGCCAGGCAGGGATCAAAACCAGAATCAGAATGCAAATACAGAAGCTCACAAAGCACCAGGAACAAGATCCTATCACAGGCAAGGTTCCACAGCCATAATGGGCTTTTAATAGTGTTCGAATTTCGCGCCAAGAGCGTGCAGCACACGCCCTAAGATACTGGCGCCTGCGGCCTAATGGAAACCGCTCGACGGGTCAGGCATCCCCGCAGAGGGGAACATTGTTTAGCCTTCCGCACGTTCAGAGCCCAGCAGTTTATAGATCTATTCTGTCATGGGAGAAGACACACTCAATACATTTCCATGAAGGTCAGGATTCAAATGAGGGGAATATTGAGAGGGTCGGTGACATCAGAAAGCTGAGTGACTCATGCTCCGGGTGCTTCATGACAGAGGGGAGAAATGGTCGCTGTCACAATATTCTTCATTCTTTCTTTCTTCAAGATGACTAAACATAAACCGCATTCATGTACCGTTACATTACCAGCCGCCTAGAAACTTTCCCCGACGCTTGAAGAAGAATCGGTGCTTTTGTGCTTCTCTCCTGACATCTGCCATTGTCAGGCTCACTAAACAGTTTCATTTTGAAGACCTCAGCCTGATACATACAAATACAGTATTTAGAAATTCAAGAACAATTAGGAACCTGAAAGTGTGTAGAGAAAGAGAATGCCATATATAAGCCACAATGGCAACATTAGTATTATTATCAGCCGTTATATGGCACCGAAGCTTTAGTGCGTGAGCCAATGCTGAAACATTCCCACCAGACCCTGCACCCAGGGCCACCATTAGGGCTGTGCTGCACTTTTCGTAAGTCCCAAAGCTGCGAAAAGAACCGAAGTCACAAAAACAGCCGAAGTTGAAGTCCTGAATCGCCGAAAAGACCTGAAAACATGAAAACAGCCAAAGTTGAAGTCCTGAAGCGGCGAAAAGACCCGAAATCATGAAAACAGCCAAAATTAAAGTCCTGAAGCGGCGTAAAGACCCTAAGTTATTGTCACGGTCGGCACCCTAAACCAGAACTAATGCCAAGCTCCCTGGTCTCGGCTCGGCTTCACCAGTAGTGTGACCGCCTTTGGCTTCGGGAGGAGCCCTCAGCGTGCTCAGATGCCACCTGGACTTTTCGAGAGGAGCAAGGCGAGGAGTTCTGGCAAGCAAAGGGGCACGACTGTAGTAAACAAAGTCTTTGGACAGAAGATCGCAGTACAAGGCGTTTAGGCAAAGGAGTAGTCAGAACAGGCCGGGTCGAGGCAGGCAGAGAGTAAACGTTATCAGGCAGGCAAGGGTCAAACCAGGAAGTCAATCAGAGGGTAAATCAAAAGCGGTAGTCAGTAATCAGGCAAGGGTCAGAATCCAGAAATCAGAGTAGTCAAATAGCCAGGCAGGGGTCAAAACAGCAATCAGACAGGTTTCAGAATTAAACAAGCTCAAAAGCACCAGGAACTAATCCTATCACGGGCAAAGTCCCACAGCCCTAATGGGCTTTAAATAGTTTTTACACAAAGTCAGCGCGCCTGCGCCTTTAAGAACAACTGGAGCACGCCGTGCGCGCCCTAAGACGCTGGCGCCTGCGGCCTACCGGAAGCCGCTCGTCGAGGCGGGAGTCCCCGTCGAGGGGGCGACAGGCGTGCCTGTCGACCCCCCCCTAGACCACCAGGTAAGTTCATTACAGTTATGAAAAAGCTGAAGTTGAAGTCCTGAAGTGGAGAAAAGACCCAAAATCATGAAAAAAAGGCAAAATTTAAGTCCTGAAGCAGCGAAAAGACCTGAAGTCATGAAAGTTCTAAAGCGGCGAAAAGACCCGAAATCACGATTGGTTAAGATGGTAAGGGTGGTGGAGGGGACCGGGAGACCGTTTTTTTTTTTGGTTGAAACTCTCAAATTCGAATTGTGAATTATCCAAATTGAGTTTCTATCATTCAAATTCGCTTCGAGTTTTCGGGTCGTTTAAATTTGTTCGATTTAAAAAAAAAAATCTGTTTTATTAATAAATTTCAACTAGTTTAATTTTGAACGGATGGGAGTTTAGGGGAGTTTAAAAAAACTCACATGAATTCGAAATTGGACCCTTGATAAATGTGCCTCTGAGTATACAAAAAAGAAAAAAATCAATTCAACAAGGAATAAATACAATAGCATTGTTTTGCCTCCAGTTATTATTATTTATATGTTAGTTAGGTTTAAATATAAGATACTGTTTTATTATAACAGAGAAGAAGTAAATCATTTTTTAAAAAATGGAAATTATTGTATTAAAAAAATTATTATATTAAAATTGAGTCTATGGGAGTTGTTGTTCCTACAAGTCTGATCTTTCTGATAACAGGTTTCCCATAATTCTGATTTTTCTTACCTTGCCCAATTCCCTTTAGGCTTTAGTTGGAGAATTATAACAAAATGTAAGGTCTATGGGTAACAATAAGGAAAGATAAGGTAGTGGGTACACTACCTGGATAAGAATAAGGAATACGTTTGGAATAATTTATCCTCCCCCACCCTTATTCTTCACTTTAACACCTTGACTTACCCAGTGCCCCATCCCATGCAAACAATAAGAGGTTAATCACCTTTACAACTTTATGAAATAAATAAATAAATATTTCAAAACACATTTTATGGATTGAATAATTAATCCCATTGGGCAATAAAGAGCAAGAACAAAGGATCTTTAATTCTGTAGTCTGTAGGTTTGTCAAGCATAAACTAAAAAGCAAATATTTGAGAAATAGATTAGAATTTGATTATCCCCCCTTTTTTGTCTCAAAAGCAGTGAATACAGGACAGATTATTGAATGAATCTCTAGCTGCTTGCCGAAAAAAACAGGCACCTCTAGAAAGCATTAGAATATTGCATAAAAACTTGGAGAGATTCTTCCTATGGCCTTTAAAGGATAAGTCAACCTTTAAAACAAGTGAATGTAAAATTGATGAGGGGGCTATTCTAAGCACTTTTGTCATTTACATTCATTATTTATTTTGGTTTTATTCCAAGATATTAAGGGATACATGTGCTGTTAATATGAATGAATTGTGTTACAACAGCGCCACCTGCTGGTCAGTTTCCCTCCAGTCTGACCACCAAGTAGTCAAGGAAGTTGTCAGGAGAAAGAAAGAGGCTGCTCTGATGTTCTTCTGCTTAGGAAAGATTTGAGAAAGGTTTCTAATTGTTTTCCTAAGCAGAAGAACATCAGAGCAGCCTCTTTCTTTCTCCTGACAACTTCCTTGACTACTTGATGGTCAGACTGGTGGGAAACTGACCAGCAGGTGGCGCTGTTGTAACAAAATTCATTCATATTAACAGCACATGTATCCCTTAATATCTTGGAATAAAACCAAAATAAATAATGAATGTACATTGCAAAATATCTTAGAATAGCATTCTCTTCAATTTTATATTCACTTATTTTAAAGGTTTACTTATCCTTTAAGGGGTCACAGAGCAGCCACGTGCGTCTATGGTTTCATTACAAGTCATGAGTAGTGATGAGCGAATTTTTTCAGCAGCCATGGATTTGCGCCGAATTATCTGCATTTCGTCATCTGCAAATCTTTGTCAAAAATCTGCAGCCAAAAAATTTGCTTGCAACAAAAAATTCACCAAGACAAAATTGTCACAGAGACAAAAAAGTTGACGCCATTACCTTCAATGCGTTTCGCAAATTTTTTTCGCAGTTGCGCAAATTTTCCAGAAAAGTGAAACAGGACAGATTCGCTCATCACTAGTCATGAGACAAGATCCAGAAGTTCAACGTGGGTTCAAAGAAAACGGTTGCATCTGATTCAGTAGAAGAACATCTAGGGGAACATTTATTAAAGGTCGAATTTTTCTGGTCTGGCTTGTTGTTTAAAAAAATCTGAAGAAGTGGAGGAAAACACAATTTTCTCAGGATTTATTATGCGACAAAACTGTGACAAATCCGAATTTGAAGCACATTCAGGTTTCACTAGAAGTTATAACTATGTTAAAAATGTTTAAAACCAACTTTAAAAATGAGCTCAGCCCATCATGACCCTGGTCAAGCCCTCCTGGATGCTGATGAGATAAGCCACTGACTGATAAGCCACTGACTAAGTCTGAATAGTATCTTAAGTCAGCCCATATAATGTATAGCCAGCTTTACTAGATCGACTGGACAGATACTATGGGGCAAATTCACTAAGATTCGAAGTTGCGCCAGGCGCAACTTCGCCGCATTTCGCCACACTTCGCCAGGAGTATTTTCCCCAGCGCTCCGCAAATTCACTAAAATCCGAAGTTGCGCACAGGGGTAGCGTACGTTTTCAAAGTTTCGCTAGTGTTAATTCGCCAAGCGAAGCGAAGTTTCGCTAGCGATGGTTCATTTGCATACGGGGCCAAATTCAAATTTCAATGGAGGAACACGTATCACCACTACAAATGCCTAGAAAACCTTCAAATCAGCAAATAAAAATGTTATTTTGCCCTACACATGTGCCCACTGTCTAGGTAAGTTGCCATGAGTCAGGAAATGTAGGGGGGAAGGAGGGGAGCCCCAAAAATATTTTCGATCTTTTTCAGCCTATCACCCATCATGTAGAAAACACGCCAGCATTTTTTGGGACTTAGAAAAAAATTTGACTTTTTTTGAAACAATCCCGATCTACTCTATTTCGCTTCGCCAGGTCTGAGGTGGCGAAGGAAGTCTAGCGTAAAAGGTAGCGTTCAGTACACTGCGCAAGGTAGTGAATTTGCGTAGTTACTTAGCTAGCGAAAATTCGCCTGGCGTAAGGGTGCGAAGTAACACTAGCGAAACTACGCCAGCGTTCATTAGTGAATTTGCGCAGTAACGAAAAATGCCAAACGCTAGCGAATTAACGCTAGCGTTCGGCGCTTAGTGAATTTGCGCCTATATGACTGACTACACATGGAGCTGAATTCTGCTATTTATTGAGCCCAGTGGCCTAATCCATTGGCTCTGACAGGATGAAAGAAGCTCCAGCACCATGCATCAACCAAGAAGCTGTTCTGGTCAGTTCTTGGGGCACTTTGTAGCTACTATAAATGTATTGCAGCTATTTTGATAACGAGCAAACAGAAAAAAATCTACAAAATAATAAATTGCATTGTTACAAGTAAAGCAAATAAAAAAAGCTAGCCTATATCATAATGTGATTTTCCCATATGTGCTGCATAATTAGAACTTGTTAGCTACGGGCTTGTCTATGCATAGAGGGTTTCCTAGCACCTCCATGAACAATACACAAAAAAAAAACAAGGCAGGGGTTCCCAATTTCCATAAAGTAGAAATTGAAATAATTGAATAAGTGCACAAAAAACAGCAAACCGCCCCCACCAATTTTTCAGCAATTACAAAGGATCTGAAAACATAATTCAGAAAGTTATTTCTAAACTGAACTGGTTCTTCTATTGCTGGCTGGTTGTGTATACTATACGGCAGGGGTCCCCAACATTTTTAACCCGTGAGCCACATTCAAATGTAAAAAGAGTTGGGGATGTTGCAAGTCAATTTGTATTTTTTTTTTGAAAATTCAATAAAGATTATTGAAAAAAAAAAAAAACAGTTGGGGAGCAACATAAGCATAAAAAGGCCCTTGGGGTGCCAAATTAAGGGCTATGATTGGCTATTTGGTAGCCCCTATGTGGATTGGCAGCCTACAAGAGGCTGTACTAAGCACTATACTAAGTTTTATGCAATTAAAACTTGCCTTGAAGCTTGGATTTTAAAAACAATCACCTGCTTTAAGGAACCTGAGAGCAACATACAATGGGTTGGAGAGCAACATGTTGCTCACGAGGTACTGGTTGGGGATCACTGCTATACGGGAATGTTTAAACGCTTAGGGGCCGATTCACTAAATTTGAGTGAAGGATTCGAAGTAAAAAAACTTCGAATTTCAAAGTGTTTTTTGGGCTACTTCGACCATCGAATGGGCTACTTCGACCTTCGACTATGACTATCGAAGGATTCGAACTAAAAATCGTTCGACTATTCGACCATTCGATAGTCGAAGTACTGTCTCTTTAAAAAAAATTTCGACCCCCTAGTTCGGCAGATAAAAGCTACCGAAGTCAATGTTAGGAAGGTCCCCATAGGCTTGCCTAAGTTTTTTTCATCGAAGGATATTCCTTCGATCGTTGGATTAAAATCCTTCGAATCGTTCGATCGAATGAATAATCCTTCGATCGTTCGATCGAATTTTCTGCGCTAAATCCTTCGACTTCGATATTCGAAGTCGAAGGATTTCAATTCCTAGTCGAATATCGAGGGTTAATTAACCCTCGATATTCGACCCATAGTAAATCTGCCCCTAAAAGTGGCCGTTTTTAAGAGGTGTCTGATTACCGGCTTTAGACAAAAATGTGTTTGCAAACAGACAATTACTCGCAGCAGATGTCTTTAGAAGTGGGTTTTTTTCAAGCTGAATACCTTAAACAAGCAAAACAGAAGAATCCCGTGCAGCTGTTATACATTTCTGCCCATGCCGGAACCATTTTCATTGTCTGTGTGATTGAGCTCATTCTCTTTTCTTGTGCGGTAAATAACTATGGGTGTATGATTGTGCACCGTTTACTCAGCACGGTGGCCTAAGGGAGTTCCACAATGATACTGCCAGGGTAACAAAAACAAAAAGCAGAAAGAAGAATTTCTCTTGTTTCAACATGAGACATTAAGCGGGGAGCAGTAATTCCAGCCTATTACCATGATAGTTGTCATAAATCAGATGGGTCACTCTGAACCCCTATATAAACAGTTTGTTTCTTCCAAGTTTTATAAACGATACATGGATAAATCTTACCTTAACCATGAATAAACAGAACACAGGGTTGGCCTACTCTGAATTCTACATAATGTCCGGGAATGGCAATAGAAGTATTTATGGGCTGCTCTGGCAAAGAAACAGCTACAAAAATGCATAAAATGCCTAAAACATGTCATGCTTCAGACAAACTGGTCATTTTGATGTGTTTACTGCCTCTTGTTTTTACCACTAGCAACATGTGATTTTATTTGGGTTGTGGATGTTACCAGGTCATATGGACCTAAGAAGTGTGTAATGAAAGTACCTGGGTCTGGGTCGCGGCGGCGTGGACGGCCGCCACGCTGCCGCGCTCCTTCTCCGTCGGCTTCTGGGTCCTAGTGCGCGCGCGCGCATTATTTAAAGGCGCAGGCACGCTGGCGTAATGACGTCAGCGCGCAATGGCGCGAATTTCAAACAGTACTTAAACCCATTCTTTGTTACTGCTGGTTGCCCGTGATAGGATTTATCCAGTGGTTTTGCTTGAAGCCTTGTGCTGTTTGCCTGTGTATATTCTGCTTGTTATCCGTTTTTTTACCCCAGCCTGTTTCCTGACGACGCTCCCATCTGAATCCTGACCTGTGCCTGTTACCCGACTACTCTATTGCCTGTACCCCTTCTGCTTGATACCCGGTTTTGACCCTTGCCTGCCTGACGATCCTTGCTATCTGCCTGCCTCGACCCAGCCTGTCTGACTATCCTCTCTGCCTCATCCTTACCTGTAACCGTGATCCTCGGCCCAAAAGACTCTAGATACCTGCCGTGCCCCATTGCCTGCCAGAACTCTAGCCTTGCCCACTCATAAGTCCAGGTGGCACCCCAGTAGGCGGAGGGCCTTCCCGAAGCCCAAAAGTGGTCACACATACTGGTGAAGAGAGCTCTGACCACGGTGCTTGGCTCTAGTTCTGGTATTGGGTGCCGGCCGTGACAAAGTGGAGGCAAGATGGCGTCCCTTGTCTGTTGTGTTCCAAGGGAACCATGGGAAGGTAGATTAAGTAGTAATAAGACTAAAACTGAACAAACTGCCCACACAAAATAAAAAATACCATTCATTATTTATAAAGTTTAATCTTCCAACCATTTTGAATCCATTTCTGATGGACTATTCTTCACCCTGCCTATGTCAAAGGCTATTCTAGAACTTCATCCAATGAGCCGGCCTATTCATCGCTTATACTGATTTTGGAGGAATACCCAGTCCCGAATGGTTGGGAAAACTGATAAAAGGTGGCAAAAAGTGAAAAAGTGCTTAGAAGAGTCATTTTATATTGATTTGTTTTAACCATTGAAGATCCATTTTTGGGGACAGTTTACATTTGCAACTTGCAGAGTGACATATGTTAAACACTGATATCTTACCTTTTGTTCCATCTCAAATATAAATGGGCAAACTTTTGGTCAATGGACGAGGTGCCCCGACAAGAATCTTGAATTTTTAGAAGAGAAATTCATTTTAGTGACTATGACGTAAATAAGCAGCTGACTGGCACAATAACAGGGCCAGAAATAAATAATTATTAAAGTTATTATCTTTAGCTTATGATGTGCAATAGGGCTCAGGCTTTCAGAGACTTAATAATATAAGGATACAGTTAAACAAAGGCATAGTGGGTATAGTTTAGATACGATTTCTTACATTTAAAACCTCAACGTATATACAATTTTTGGAACCTAAATACAGTATATGTATATGGTGATGTGGTCTGATGTCATTGGGTGGAGAGGCAAGGCCAAACTTTAGCAATCAGATTTTGTTATTGATATCCTGAATATTATGGTACTCCAAGAGCAGACAAAGCCAACAATCAATGGTGACTAGTGATGGGCGAATAAATTCGCTAGGCGCGATTTTCCACGTTCCGCCGCCGGAACTGCCACGAAAATTGAGGGCGAAAATTTGCCAGGGTCAAAAAAAGTCGGACGCACATTGGAAAAGTTTGTGTCAAAAACGGCATGTGTCAAGATTATTCAGACGCCCATTGACTTTAATGCCGGCGACAAAACTGATTCGGATTTTACGCGGGCCTCAATATTGACGTAGACGTCAAAATTCATGGTTTACACATTTTTTTGTCGTTTCTCGAATTTTGCAGGAAATTCATGAATTTTTCGGCAAAGTGATACTGGACATATTCGGCCATCACTAATGGTGACATGTCTCTGTTGTCTTGCCTTCCATTTTCTTCTGTTCATCACTCCATAAGCCTCATCTCAGATACCTTTGTTGTATTGTTAAAGTCTCCTGACTATACTTTAGAGGCATTCTCCAATGGCTCTGGGAGCGTAGTCTGAAATCAATGGGTATGGTGAGACAAAGGTGTTCCATTGGGATAGCTGTGTTGGGATCTGCTCCTAGGTTTGCCTGAACAGACAGATAACTGTGCTTCCACAGTACTAAGGACAATTCAGCAGGACATTTTTACTGGCCTTTAATTGACAGCTCTGCAATAGAAAAGCTTCAGAGGTAGTTATGGGCGAATTTCGCAAAATTTGCAAAACGGTGAAAAATTCGCAGATTACATTGAAGTCAATGGCGTCAAAATAATTTTGACAGGCGTTAATTTGGACAGTTTTTATATTTCTGCGTTTCGACACCAGCGAATAAATTCACGAATTTGCTGCAAAAAAAAAACATCGGCAAAGGAAAATCAGGCGCATCAATAAAAATTTGGGCATGCGTCAGAATAGTCGCACACAAAAATTGTCTCGCATTAAAATTATTAGGACGCCCATTGCAAATTTTTCCTATTTCGTCCAAAGTCAATGGGCGTCCTGATAATTTTGATGCGCGACAATTTTATGTGTGCGACTATTCTGACGCATGCCCAAATTTTTATTGATGCGCCTGATTTTCCTTTGCCGATGTTTTTTTTTTTGCAGCAAATTCGTGAATTTATTCGCTGGTGTCGAAACGCAGAAATTGGCAGCAAATTCCCACCTGCTGAATTTATTCGCCCATCACTATTCAGAGGTCTTCTAAGGTCTGAAAAATGGATTTTAATAAAAAAGTCTTTTAGTTAATCCAACATCAGAATTATAAGATCCCTGACCCTTAGGTATTGTGACCAGCTCTCAATATTCATGGACTCAAGTAGCCAGAGAGACAACTGTCTCTATCTTTCCTGATGCTTTTTTTGTTCCAGTTGTCCCATGCATCTCATGGTCGAGGTTTTGATCTATGTTTGCTATTTGGTCCCCTGTCTGTTTCAGCACTGGGATGGAAAACTCTAAATAATAAAGAGTTTAAACAAAGCAACAAATATTTTATTCGCTCTGCCAACTCATTATTTGGTAAGAACGTCTTTGGAGCCTTTGAAGACGTACATATGAAATTGTTTTTCTTGAACATCTTTGCAAATGAGTTGAGCATTTGAATAGAACATTTGCATTTTGTTGAGCTGGAATTGTAGGCAAGTTTAAGGCCGATGCCAGGTTTCCTGCTATTTGCATTTTTTCTCCCTGGCCCGGTACAACCAGCTCGTTACAAAAATGACAAACTGTGTAATTTATGAGAGGACGGATGCTATTTAAGCATTAACTAATAACTATGATCTGCAGCTTGTTTATTAGAAAGGGTAAGTATTGTAGGGAAGAGCGCTATCGGCTCACCTGCTGAAAGCTGAAAGGTCACAGGTGAAATGAGTAAATTGCAGATTTTGACAGCATAAATGCCAATATTTTAAATAAATGACAAACAACAGCTAAAGGGCTTAGTGCTTTGCTGCACTGATTGTTGTATTTGCATAAGCATCAAAAGAGCCAAATCCACTTCTGGAGGTGTTAGAGGAATCGGTGACTAATGTCTGCGGCACATCATTAATAAGCCGTCTTAAAGGGGAAAATATACCCTGGTTTTATGTAGGGTGGTCACCCGTCCATTCTGCCTCAGGAGAAAGGAATGTACTAGAGGGAAGATGTGCCAAATTATTTTACTCTTTGCTTAAGAGCCATCACACTGATATTTTTTTGCATGTGTTTGAGGGCAATTAAACACTTATACTAATTGATTCCATTTATTCTGTACCCGCAAGCAGTCAGTGCTGCATTTTATAACAGCCACGTTGTGTTTTTTTTTGTTTTGTTCCATTGCATAGTTACACATATGTCCCGGTTGCATTGCCTAAAGGATTATTTATCAAAATCTGATTATCTCAACATTTGCAAACGCTGATCAAATCGGCTCAGGTTTTTTACCCTTATTTATTATTACATTTTCCCGAAAATACGCTTTGAGGGAAAAAATCAGATTTTCATAGATTTTTCATCAAAAAACTCAGATTTTTTAAAATTTTTCACCCGAAAACTCAGAATTGTTATGTTTTTTTCCCGAAAACTTCGGGCTATTGCACGAAACCCAGCGCACATCAAAAAATCATTGGGACTTCTCCCATTGACTTATATGCAACCTCGACAGGTCTGAGATGCTGGGTTTTCAGATTCTGACTCAGGGATTAAAGGACCAGTAACATTACATTTTTGTTAGTATGCAATGAAAAAAAAAAGCACAAAGACAAATGAAACGTTGAAATCGCTAAGTCTTTATTAAGAAATAACTTACCAAAACTCAGATTGCACTCATCTTCAGAAAAGGCGATCCTGCGATCCATTGGGTGGCACTCTATTTCTTGAGTTCAAGATGGATTGGCGCCCTGTCGCCTTTTCTGAAGAGGAGCTCAAGGGGAGTTTCGGTAAGTTATTTCTTAATAAAGACTTAGCGATTTCAAAGATTTATTTGTCTTTGTGTTTTTCTTTTGTTGTATACTATTGGTTTACATGTAGGACTTAAGGGTGCAGGAAATTGGGTCATTGGTTGAGTCACAGGTCTCAGTATAGACAAAATTTACTTGTACTCCTTTTTTCTGCTGCCCTGTCTTCTGATAATGCCACTTCCTACTAGAAATATATAATGTAACTTCCGGTTTGCAATGATGGCACTTCCAGTTTCATAGTGATCGCAGGGAGTGAGCTGGGTTGTGGGCAAGGCAGTTGAAAGTCCAAGAGGGTAAAAATGTGGGTTGTGGGTCCAGGTCACAAATCCAGGTTTCTGAAATTAGATCCATGCTGGAGCTTTCACAGCTCCAGTGATTATATATAGTTGCTGGGAAGGAGATTAGTGGATAAGAACATGCTTCTGTAAAAAAAGTGATTTCACTCAGACTGATAAAAGCAACTGGTATGAATTACCAATACTATTACTTTATTACCCAGACAATGAGATGGGAAGTAGCTTTCGATGTTATGCCTTATTTTAAATCATCTGCTGCTGCCCAAACAGATTCTTTTAGGCCAATGACTAGCGATGGACGAATAAATTCGGGAAGGTGGCGATTTTCCAAGTTTCACCACGGCAAAATAAATTTGTGAAACTGCAGCGAAAATGAGCCCCGTCAAAAAATTATTTGACTTCCGCGACAATTGGACACACGCATAAAAATTATTCTGGCGCCCATTGACTTTAATGCATGTCTACAAAATAGGCGCACGTCAAATTGTCATGGGAGTCAAAATTGTCGCAGGCGGCAAAATTCGCGTTGCGAAAATTTTTTGGCGTTTCGCAAATTTCACTGGAAATTTGTGAATTTTTCCGCGAAGCAAAATGGGACAAATTCGGCCATCGCTACCCATGACACATGAGCATACTAGGATCTATAATAGGCAGTGCATAGTGGAATTACCATCACATCCAGGCTGTTTTTTTAAGGATTTTTTTTCAAGGAATTCAATTTGCTGTAAATATTTCTACATGCCCTGCTTTAATCTTAGACTAAGACCTCTGTTAAGTAGCAGGAAGAATATGCATAATATCAATACAAATATTTAAAGGCCATCAGCATTACTTGGCTTTACAATTGGTTTCCAATGACAAATAAACATGCTCCTGTTTTGATCATTATGTCTCTTGGTAAGACAGTGGTCTGAGCAGGAAGAAAAGCAATACTGTTCAACTAGACATTTTTGAGTTGTGTTAATGGCATATTGATTTGTTCTCTTACAAAAGACCAAACTGATTGTAACCTTCTATTCACAAGAGCTCAATCAGATGCAATGCCACCAATGGGAATTTTAATCCACTTGTGAAATAATCTTCCCAATTTTTTGTATGTTGTCAAAAAAATAGAAAATGGTTACTAATGTCTCTTGTCAAGATTAAGGGATGGATGAATTTAAAGTGGAAAAAAAAGAATACACAGCCCCATGTTACAGATTATCACCCAATTTGACTTTGGATTTTTCAGGGATGACTTCTCCTGTGGTCCATCATAGTCTAGGTCCATGTAATAGAGATAATTTTCCTATTATTATTATAACTTATTGGCTGTATATTTGCTCTAGAGAGGTGCATCTAGTTTTCAGAGCTGGACAGCTTTTGTCACGCTCGGCACCCTAAACCAGAACTAATGCCAAGCTCCCTGGTCTCGGCTCGGCTTCACCAGTAGTGTGACCACCTTTGGCTTCGGGAGGAGCCCTCAGCGTACTCAGATGCCACCTGGACTTTTCAAGAGGAGCAAGCGAGGAGTTCTGGCAAGCAAAGGGGCACGACAGTTAAAAGTCAGTTAGGCCGAAGGTCGTGGTACAACAGGATAAGGCAGAATCGTAGTCAGGCGGGCTGGGTCGAGGCAGGCAGAAAACTAGGATCGTCAGGCAGCAAGGGTCAAACCGGGTTATCAATCAGAATAGGATCAGGCAGAAGGAGTAGTCAAAATACAGGCTGGGTCGGCGTACGGATATCAGGATGGTCAAAAACAGGCAGGGTCACAACAGGAGATCAATAACAAACAGGAATCAGATGCACCTTTAAGACGCAGATGGAAGCGGCGCGCGCGCCCTAGGCGCAGAAGATCCCTGCGGGCATCCCCGCTTGGAGTGCGGCAGGCGTCCCCGCCGAACTCCACCACCCCTACCGGGGTAAGTTATTACAGCTTTCAAGAGCAAACTCCTATGGTCCCTTGTGGTCTACTTCCATGTAACAGGGATAATTGTCCTATTATTACAATAACTCATGGGCTGGCTGAGCACCATATATTTTCACTAGGGAAGTACATCTGGTTTTCAGAACCGGACAGCTTTCATCAAGTCAAATTAAATTAGATTATTAGTGCAATGAATTTTACCAAGCATCTAATAATAGTGGTTAAAGTAATATATGATCATCTAAGGTCCTTCGTATTATTTCGAAAAATCAACTTAGAGAGATTTGTCATTTGATATAACATCAAGATGAAAGAGATGCAACAGTTCTAGAATTGCAAAGAGGGCATTTATCAAATATAGGAAATGTTCTGGTATTTATGATTCCTTTTTTTTTTGTAGAGTAAAACAATTATTGGACTATCCTATAGTAATACATTTCCAGCAACCTGGAAACCTTTTTTCACCAAGAAACTTGGAATTTGTTTGGCCAATAGGATAAAATTGTTTACAACTGCTCATTCTTTTTAGCTTTTTGGGCAAAGCTTCCGTGAAGTGACCAATGGCGAAAATGCAAAAAAGTGAAAAACAATTTGACCTTTGATAAAGCTGCTACTTAAATTAGCAGGTTATAAATTATTAGACATGGAGCAAATGTGCACCTTATATTGCATACACTGGGAGATACACATAGGGGGTTATTTACTAAACTCTGAATGCAAAAATTACAAAAAACATCTTGATTTTTTTTTTTATAAAATCTGACTTTTAAAAAATAACACATTTTTCATGAATTTATTAAACCCCGAGGATGGAAAAGTCTAAGTTCGAAAATCCAGCATCTCAGACCTGTCGAGGTTGCATATAAGTCAATGGGAGAAGTCCCAATGATTTTTTGATGTCCGCTGGGTTTCATGCAATACCCCGGTAAAAAATCAAAAAAAAATCGTGAAAATAATATTAAAAAATCTGAAAAAAACCTGAAAATCGGATTTTTTTCCCGCAAAGCAAATTTTCGGAAAATGTAATAATAAATAAGCGTAAAAAAGCTGAGCGGATTTGATCGGAGTTTGTAGCAGAAAATATTGAGAGACTTTGATAAATAACCCCCATAGACCCCTTTAATAGTTTTGGACCATAAGTAGCTATTATATACTGTAGCGTTGATCAGGAAATAATTTGAAAGATGTTGGATTTCCTTTTTAATGTGCAGCTAAACTGCTTTGTCCAGGATTTGTATACGATGAACAAAAATGGATTAATTGAGAGTTGCGTGGCTGAAGCTACATATGCTATATCTACATGTGCTAGGAAATCCTGCTATTTCCATCATGGTTTACTGGGAAGCAGCCAATTGGAAATCTAGATAAAATGTGTGTTTACTCTCACTAATGGTCTTTCGCATTACTGTTCTTTCTTATTGATATACAGAATAAATTCTTGAGCTGTAGAAACTATGATCATTAGCACTAAATGTATTTGCCGTTCATATCTACTCTCTACGGGTCTTCTGCGTCCTAAGCATGAGCATTTAAATGTTCATTTAAAGGTAGTTTAGATAAAGTGCTTACGCCAGAGATTAGCCAAGGAAGCTCTGTACCCATGAATCGATTTAAAAAGCAATGCAGATCTATCTATACCATAAAAATATCATGAAAAGCCTTTTTATTTCCTCCTAGAAGGTCCTGCAACTATTGTTGACTACTGCAACGTCCAGTTCATCACAACTTCATCTACTGTGTGATGCTGAACATTAAGGGGCACATTTACTTAGGGTCGAATATCGAGGGTTAATTAACCTTCGCTGACTTGGGGCAGCTGGGAAATTGACAATATGTCTAGCCCCATGTCAGATTTCAAAATTGAATATAAAAAAATCTGTTTGCTCTTTTGAGAAATGGATTTCAGTGCAGAATTCTGCTGGAGCAGCACTATTAACTGATTTTTTTTCCCACGACAGTATCCCTTTAAGCTAAAGCCCTGCATCGGGTCGGGTGTACCTGACATCTGGCAGGATTGTGGATGGAAAATTATAACCTAACCTTAACGTGGGTCAGTTTTCTGGTGACAACCCCCTTTCCATGTGCCCCCTAGATCGGGTCCGGTTCATGTGGGAGTTGTTTTACAACCAAATTCCTGCCCTAGCTGATGGTTGAATCTCATCAGATCCCAGTTAGTGTTTTCAGGCTTGCTGATACAGCCCACCTGTACCCAAAAAGTTGCAGAAGTCAGCACTTTACTAGGGGTATACATTTCTTGTATTTTTTAACCCCAGTACATGGTCATCACACACAATTTAGTGGTATTTTGTGAACCAGTTTTTAGAACGCAACGTTGAGTATTATTAGATCTCAGTATGCCCAGACATGAAAACTGGTTTGCCCTCGCATCCCATGAACAACATAAAAGTTGTGTACTAATAATTACTTGGCATTCGTGGTTTTGGAGTAAATTTTTTATTTGTGGTTTCTAAAACCACTAAAATTAGAATGTTGATAAATGGGCCTCACCATGTAAAGTGACCAGTAACTGGTCCCTCTATGGGTGCCACCTACCCTGTATATCATTGGGAATGGCTAGGAATAGAGAATTCGAAGAAAATACTTAAAGATAACAACAATGAAAGTATAAATAAAAGTTAACATTTCTAAAGCCAGTTATGGATACAATTACCATTAAGTGGTCAGTCAAACATGCAGACCAAAGAGCTACTTGTCAACAAAGAAACAGAACAAAATGTACCAGCAGAAGGCAAAAAGAAAAGACATGATTAGACAGAGGGGCAGAGGACAACAGAATGTGGTTATATACAAGGTGACTGTGAGATATATTGTTGCTAAAATACAGGAGTGGGCAATTAGTAAGGTAGAAAGGAATTTTAAGCAGATGACAACACCATGTCTAGAGGATACAATGCTTCTCTATAAGCAACGGAAAGAGTTTGCTGGCATCATTTAATATATATATTTTACAGAATATTTTAATTAATATAAAATTAGTTCCTGTCTAAAACATAGTCTGCTAGAAGTCCATTTGCCATTTGCTCTGGGCATGGGGGACCTTTGTGTCAATTCCAACCCAGCTTGAACAGAGAACTTACAGTTCTGTATATGTTGAAGGAGAGAAGGCTGTAAATGGAGGTAAGCTGGTGATTGAGCTGGAATTTTAGATCCTATAGACTAATATCCTATTTTAAGCAGTGTTTCTATCATATAAAAATCCTTGTTCATCCAGTCTGTCCTTCCCAACATTTTCCACAGCCCTCCAAGAATACTAGAGACACAAACATCAAGAATTCCATGGAAACAGAATCAATAAAAAATGAGAACAAACACAAACTAATACGTTCAATGAATGTCAAGTCTGATAGTCACCAAGGACTCCAACAGATGGAACCTTGTGATAGAGTTGATAAGAGATGAATGGTTTATCACAAAGGCCACTATAAATGATGAATAATGAAAATGATGGAAGGTGAATAATAATGGAAATATCAATAGTGCTGAATAGTGTATATTGATGGGGTATAATGATGATGTGCAGACATACACTCCATCCTAGAGAAGCTTATTCAATGAACATCTGTTCATTTCAGGCTACTGCTTTGCTAAAGGGAAGATATTGGTGAATTTTGCTCCTTTAAGCCCAGTAGATTCTTGTTATTAACATAAGACGTAACCCCTGTTTTGCCACAATTCTAATCGTATGTGGCTATAAAAATGTTTATGGCAAACACTGTGAGCAGATAAAGTTTCAGGTGAGACACATATCAGAGGACCATCTGTAGTAGCCCTAAAAGTGGCTCTAACATGCCTACATCAGTATGTTTGAGGCAATGATTTCCACATTGTGGGTGTTAGAGCTTTTACTGAAGGCTAGTCTAAAGGCACATATTAAGGAGGATGATTATTTAGCTCTTATAGATGCAAGCTCATCTTGAAGGTCAGTTAGGGCAACATGTTGGTTGAACACACTATATTTTCGTGGGACTATGACTGTTTGGCTGAAACAGCAATGTTTTCATGTATCTCGTAACATTTTATGAGCTAAGTAGTGGCACTGACCAAAGGTTGGGCTTCATTGTGGTAACCTTGCTAAGCTAAAGCTGAACACATGGCCATTACATAGTAAAAGGTATGAAATTTGACCTAGTTCCTACAACCAATCAGCAGGTAGCATCCATTTGTATTATTTTTTTTTAAACAAAACTTTGATTGGCTCCCAGACTGCTCAAGCTGGAACAAACTTCTGCCTGTTAATACATGAATGGCACAGTGAATCATTTATAAATGTATCCCTAGGTTCTCCTAGTGCAAAGTGCCAGGGAACTCCTGCAGGTGCCTCTCAGTAGATCAGAAGGTAACATACAAGTGTGGGATCAACAACTTCCATTGTCTGTTATGCAGCTGGGCAACATTCAGATTCATTCTTTGTGTGGTTTATGTTTGATACCTAGTTTGAGACTTGACTTGTGAGTTATTTATAAGAACAAAATAGGCCAGCACTGACTTCTATGAGCAGTGGACAGTGGTCAGTTGACCTTGTGGCCTATCTAGCCATGCCCTTTGTTATTTAAACAGCGGTTAGCAGAAGGCTGGAAAACTTTATTTGCAAATCATAAAATAATATTTTTGGTATGAGCATGAAACCAAGTAGTGGGAAAGTCAACGTGAGTCAGTCTGTTTTCTCTGGGACTTGGCTTGCATACTTGCAGCGAGTGGGTGGGAGGGTTTCAGTGACACGGCCTTCTGTTTAGTGGAACATCTTTCCAAGGAGCTATCTTTGCATTCAGTAGGAGTAGGACTGTGTTCTTCACTTTAGGCTGCCAATAAATGTTCCACAATAAAATATTTCAGTCTTTAGAGACGGGGGGATAGTGTAGACTTACAAAATTCTGCAGAACATGAAATAAATTGAATTAACACAGCTAAGCATGTTGAATGCGAAAGCATAACCAAAGGCATCATTTTTTCATGCGTCTCATATTATTTACCATAGCCTTGAAGGCAGCCCTATTTTCTGTCATTCTAATGGCAATGGAGAACTAGGAAGGAGTTTTTGTTTTGTTCAGGAACATACTTCACATGGATATTTATATTCCATAAACTCAGAAAATTCTAAAACAGTGCTAAAATTTTCCTTCTTTTCTTTACTTGAAGTGCCAAAGAGAGCACAGAGCCTGAAACCGAGGCTATTGATCCAAGGTCTCTGGTCTTATGTTGTATTAGGCAGTTGATAGCTTGTTATACTTTTTACCCTGTGCATGCAGAAATGTTTTGTTGCAACATGTTTGCAGTTCCAGTGGCTGCTCAAAGGGATTCTCATACATTCAGTCTATGGGTATAGCACCCTGGAGGATCAGAGGGTTTGGAGCAGTGATAGGGGGCTCAGCCTGAAGGCCAGTAGGTTTACTCTCCTAGATACATCTGAAAGCCAAGATTGAAGGTCAAATAGGGTGACATTTTGGGGTAAAAACCTCTTTGTTGTCCTGGATACTCAAATGGCGCAATTAATGTAAACTGGTTATGTGCTAGGATGGCCCCTGATCAAAGGTCGGATTGAAAAAATCCAACAACCACTGGTCTATTGGAGTTGAGGCAACTTTACACAATAAATATTCCCAACTTTAAATGCCCTGCTAAATAAACATTACATATCCCCAACAGGTTGACTTTTTTTATTTTTTTTTTACAATTACAGACACATCTCAGATATTTTGTTCAAATGCAGGGAGGGGTTGAACGTATTCATTTTAAAAGGAATGTTAGTCTATCTGATACCGTCACAAGTGCAGTCACTGTGTCTGCGTTTGTGTACCTGTATCCATAGCCATAATAGAACGGTGAGAATGTGCAGAATTAAACCGAATGAATAGGATTAAATGTGAAAAATATGAAGGATAGAATGGTTAGGATAGAATACCCCTAATTAATTACATTGCTAAGTTGGGTTGAAAAAAGATCAAAGTTAATCAAGCTCAACCCCCTAAAACGATCCCCAGTGCACATATATAAGCATATTATACTAACCTATCTATACACTCACATATATAAACCATAGGTACCAATACCTATACCAACTGTAGATCTTAAGATCACAATAATCTTGGATGCTATGCTTGTTTAATATTCAACCAAACAAAACCCCAGCAACCTAGGGTGACAAAATATTTGGGGCGGCATGCCGCCCAGCCACTTGCACAGGAGCACTGGGGACGCGCAGCTCTCTAGTGTTCTGGTGCGTGTGCTCGGAAGGGTGGTGTGGTCGGCGGGTGGTAGGACCGTACAGTCCGGTGTTAGGACATCAAGGCCTAGAGGCACCTCTAGTCAATATCCGGCCCTCTACATACTTATATACATGCTTTTATTAATCCACTGGATAACAATTATTTTATTGTATATAATTATTTAATTATATATTATATTATACTAGACTAAAAACATAGCATATATTTAATTTATGATTTTGGTTAAGGCATTCTTTCAAATTGAATAATTTTGCTTGTGTAATGAAAAATTCAAATAGTATTTTGGAAAAGTGTCAACCAGAGGCATTACTAGATTCTGCCATTACAACATTTGCCAGAAGGGTAATCCACAGCCTCAATGCCCTCACTGTGAAGAACTACCTACGCTGCTTCAAATGAAAGTTCTGTTCCTCTAGTCTAAAGGGGTGGCCTCTGGTGCATTGACCCTTTCTATGTCTAAGACTAGGGATGTAGCGAACCGCCGTGTATGTGTTCGCGAACGCCGTTCGCGAACACCGGCAAAAAATGCGAACAGTTCGCGAACAGTTCGCGAACTTCGAACATCGATTCGAACGATCGAAGGATTTTAATCGTTCGATGGAACGATTTTCGTTCGAATCGAATGATCGAAGCCATTGGATCGAATGATTTCATTCAATCCAATGGCTTCGATCGTTCGATTCGAACGAAAATCGTTCGATTTTAGCAAACGAATGGTCGAATGGTCGAACGATTTTGACGCGAACGCCTCCCTAAGACCCAACTTGCGGCGGACGCGAACAGTCGAAGTTCGCGCGAACTAGTTCGCCGGCGAACAGTTCACTACATCCCTATCTAAGACCCTCTAATGTACTTAAAAAAATAACCATGTTCCCTCACAAGAAGCGATGGGCGAATTTCTGCCGAAAATTTTATGAATTTCCTGCGTTTTTAATTCTCAGCAACTTTGAGGGTCACGTCAATTTTGATACCGGTATTAAAGTCAATGGGCGTCCGAATAGTATTGACACGTGACGGTTTTGACGCAAGCGATTTTTCCGAGGCATCCAAAACATTTTGACGCCGCAAATTCGTGCCTGCTGAATTTATTCGCCCATCACTACTCACAAGTGCTTTTTCTCCATAAAACAAATCCAACTGTAATAGTCATAGATACCCTTATAGTTTAAAGCTTCATTCCTTCCTTTTACTAGTTTAGTTGCAAGTCTCTCCAGTGCCTTTTCATAGGCCCATTTTCAGACTTCACATCAATATACAGAAAGCTGGCTCTTGCCATTACATTTTGGTTGCAAAACAGTGCAGCAAAATTTAACTGCAACCTACCATCTTTGTTATGATCCCCTAGGCATTTGTCAGGAGCACTCCGATTAGGAGCGCTTTGCTTATAAAAAAGTTGGGGTGCCCGTCAGGGCTGATCCTATCAAATGTGGGGCCCAATTGGGACCATGTTGGCGGGGCCCCTAGACAAAGTGTTGCTGGCTACTGACACAGCAAGTATTTAGGAAAATAAGGGCATACAGGCACAAAATAGAAAGGAAAGGGGCAGACAAGGTAAGAGAGTGAGAGGGATGAAATAGGGGCACATAATAGGGGCACACAGGGTAAGAGAGAGAGGGAGGAAATAGGAGAGTGGACTGGGTCAATTAGTTTGGTGCAGGCTGGGCCGATTCAGCTTGGGAGCAGGCTTGGTTGGATTGGGGGCAGGCAGGGCCTATCAAGGTTGGAGGAAAGCTGGGCCTATTAGAGTTGGGGGCAGGCTAGACCTATGGAGTTGGGGGATAGGCTAGTTTATCAGAGTTGAGGGTGGGCTGGACCTATGGATTTGGGGATGGGCTGGACTCTCAAAGTTGGGGGCAGGCCAGGCAGCATCATGTGCTGAGGGAAATATTATCTGTGCTGCCCTGTGGTGCGGGGCCCCCAGAGGTGCGGGGCCCAATTGGTCCAATTGGCCTAAGGCCGGCCCTGGTGCCCGTGGCCACAAAACTTTGACTACAGAGCGTTGCATCGTATAGTGCTGGTGTGTGACATAGTCCTGCTTGGCGTGAAATTCAGAGTTAAAAGGATGCACGAATATATAGGTTCCGTTTCCAAGATTTCCTGGGTGTGCAATAATTGCTACTGATTTCTGGTTCCTCCTTGGTCTCGTCCCCATTTTACTAGAGCCACTAGTCCTTGACAACACTTTAGTTTAGGATTATGTGCTTTAAAATTAGAGGAAAACCTGATTTTAGTAACATTTACCAGTCCACCCAATCAATATATGAAGGTTTATGATGCCAGAGCTCAGTTTGTACAAGATATGCCATGGGGCAAGGCGATAGCTTGTTTTAGCAACACTTCTACAGCTGCCCATAGGGCTGCCACCTTTTCTGGAAAAAAATACCAGCCGTCTTATATTTTTATCTTTTTTCCCTATTAATAACATTGGGACCAGCCATAATTTTTACCATCCAGGCCAATAAAGTACCGGCCAGGTGGCATCCCTAGCTGCTCACAATAAAATTAGTATGTACTTCTATGATTGCTGTGCTGAACATTTGTCCCCTGACCACCAACCATTCAGAACCTTCATGACGTAAGTTTTGTCTGAGCAGTTGGGCGGTAGGAATATATCATTCTGCCCTTCCTCTGGTTCTTCAGGGAAAATGTCTACTTTGCCTTGATATAAAACATATATTTATCCAAGAATGTATGCATCACACATATTTCAATATCTCCAAAGAGCTTGAATCTACACGTTTTCTTGGGTAGGCTGATGTGGTAAGCAGGACCTTGGTTTGACAATAGCAATACAGAAAATAACTGTTTCACTATTATTTGATTGTATTTGTGTTTTCCTGCACCTGCTGACTCATCAAGTCAAGGGCACAATCAAATTGCAATTAGCAAGTCATTATCTATTAAAGCATGTTTACTTCACTTGATATTGTTATAGTTAAAAGCAGTTTTGGAGACGAGAGGGCAGGTGTGTTTAAGAGAAAAAAAAATCAGTAGAAAACAGAAACAAAAGGTCAGTGGGTCCTCGTTAGATAGGGAAGGTCGCTAATAAAGATGAGGCAAAGGCAAAGCATGGATACTATGAAGGTCAGGAAAATATGTTCTCCTGAACACTGTACAACCCCACAGTGCATTAGGTATGCCTGCCAACTCCATGGAACAATATGTTTACTTGGACCAATGCCACCCTTATGTCTGAATCAGTAAATCTGTTGTTTTCAAAACAGGGAGATATTTTATTTATTTCATTATATTTTGGTGGGTTAAAAATATCGTTCTCCCACTGTGCTGTAAATGTTTCAAAAATTTATAGTGAGATCACATTCTGGGTATGATAAATAATAATAGTTTTTTAACCCAAGGGGCAGACTATCCAAGAAAGGTCTTCTTTAGTGATGGGCGAATTTGGGGGCGAAAAATTTGCGAATTTCCCGTGAAATTTGTGAAACGACAAAAAATTTGCAAAGCGACAACGGCGTCTCGTTTTAGACGCCGGCGTCTCATTTTGACGCCGATGCTCATTCCGTTCCAAAAAAACGGACGCCGGCCTCCATTTTCGCAAATCGTGGGAATTCGCCGGCAGGTGAATAAATTTGCCCATCGCTAGTCTTCTTAGATATTTGGGAGAATTGTGGAATCCTTTGGGATTAGTCCAGTCTCTGCTGGGATTTATTCAGTTGGCCAGTACATTTGAGCGATTAAGAACTATAATTTATCATTGTCAACTGCATTCGATCAGTATTGATAAGTGATTAAACACACCTTCCTAGACGATCAACCGAAATTTTAGTTGTTCTGAATCATTTTGAATTCAGTCAGATTTGATATCAGCTACAATAGATTTCTATTTTCATTGCAGATTGGGTGATTTAACATTGGTCAAATTAAAATTCTTTACACTGTTTTTACACAAAAACTCCCAAATTCGAATTATATATTAAAAAACTCTAGTGTCTGGTATTTATTAATCGCAAAAAAACTTGAATGTAAAACTTCAGCATCTAAAAGCTTGCAAGTTCATGTAGAAGTCAATAGGAGTTGTCCTAGGCGAAATTCAAGCCATTTTTTGAGGTTTTTTTTTGAGCTTGTAAATGTTTCAGTTTTTTTTCCATGATTGTATTCAAAGTGTTTTTATATTCAGATTTTTTAATAAATAAGCGAACATTTGAGTTCTTTTAAAATGTAAATTTATTCGGAGTACAAAAAAACTCTCAAACCTTACAAATTCGATTTTTGATAAATAAGCCCATACATTTCATATAGGCTCAAATGGGCTCATTTAGGGCAGAGACACACGTGAAGATTCAGGGAGATTTAGTCACCAAGCGACAAATCGCCACTTCTTTGGGCGACCGATCTCCCTGAACTGCCTTCCTGCCGGCTAGAATCGAAATCGCCGGCTGTATGGCACTTGGAGTGCTTCGTTTTCTGAAGTCGCTTCACGAGGAAACTTTGGGCATCTTCGGAAAACAAAGCACTCCGAGTGCCATCACCGAATCTCCCAGAATCTTTGCGTGTGTCTCTGCCCTTAGTTGCCTAAAGACAACGTTTATTGACGCCGGCGTCCATTTTTTGGACGCTGGCATCTGTTTTTTGGATGCCGGCGAATTTGTGCCTGGCGAATACCCCCTTTTTATTAGCTTGAGACCCTTACCCAACATAAGATTTGTATTTTCCAATTGACAGTGTGAACATTCCAAAAAAAGATTGTGGCACAGACTTTTTAAATAAAAAATGCCTTTTTTCCTCTGGAATTTTCAACATCCTTTGCATCACCCATAAGTGAGGAAATGTGATAATCTCCCTATTAATTATTTATTGCTGAGTCAAGCATCAAAATTGATATTAAAACAGCTAACAAAATCTGAGAAAAGAAGAATGCTCCTGCGATTGTTTCAGCTCGTTGATTTCCAGAAGCCAATAATTGTCATGTTTCCTTTGACTCATTCATATATTTTTCCGTGGCAAATAGCGGATTTTGAGTAATATGATTTCAGTAATGTTGCTTTCCCGTTGAAATGAAATAAAGCGGATATGACTGCTTTACTATTCAGAAAGCTTGCTGGTAATTCTTCCTTACTTTTCTCAAATCGTGTTTCAAGTATCTCTTACGTTTTTTTTAAAAAAAAACAAAAACTTTCTTTTTATGATTATTTCAATCTTTAACCCATTGCCGCCTTAACAAAAAGCCCAATAAATCAGTATTCATATTTTCAGCAGTAAGCACTGTGTTGCAAAAGTAAATTCCCCAGTGTATTTTGCCCATAGAATTCAAGTAGGGAATTTCTCCCATAAAAAATGACATATAGGGGGTAATACCGCAATGTGGATGAGTTAGATAATGATCTTTATAATAGTAGTTCATCACCCTGAACAAACTACCATTCCTTGGCAAAAAATCATTCTTGTGCTCTTGGTAAATTGGCAAATATTCACCGGCAAACAATGTACTAAAATATGTTTTTTTTGCTCCTTTTGCTAAAAAATAGAATCCAAAAATACTCCTGTTGGAGTCATATAAAAGTCAACGGCAGACGGCCCCTTTTACAATTGGAAGGTGTTTTTTGCCTTCCTGATTGTCGAGCGTTTCGGGCTGTTTGATGTTTTTGAGGTTTCGTTTGATAATCCAAAATAATTTGTGTTTTTCATTCGATAATCCGATAAATTCAAGTTTTTCACGCGACCATTCAAACAAGTTACACAATTTTGTCGAGACTTTTCCTGCACATACAATTTCTGGGATTAAGGTAGAATTTTAATTTTTAATACAGGTATAAGATCCGTTATCCGGAAACCTGTTATCCAGAAAGCTCTGAATTATGGAAAGGGCATCTCCCATAGACTCCATAATAATCAAATAATCCAAATTTTTCCAAAATTATTTCCTTTTTTCTCTGTAATAATAAAACAGTATCTTGTACTTGATCCCAACTAAGATATAATTAATCCTTATTTGAAGCAAAACCAGCCTATTGGGTTTATTTCATGTTTGCATGATTTTCTAGTTGACTTAGGGGCACATTTACTTAGCTCGAGTGAAGGAATACAATAGAAAATACTTCCACCATCGAATTGGCTACTTCGACCTTCGACTAAGACTTTGACTTCGAATTGAACGATTCAAACTAGAAATAGTTTGACTATTCGACCATTCGATAGTCGAAGTACTGTCTCTTTAAAAAAAACTTCGACCACCTACTTCACCACCTAAAACCTACCGAGCATCAATGTTAGCCTAAAGGTCCTCATAGGCTTTCTAGCCAATTTCTGATCGAAGGAAAATCGTTCAATCGATTGATTAAAATCCTTCAAATCGTTCGATTCGAAGGATTTGATTGTTCGATCTAACGATTATTCCTTCGTTCGAACAAATAGCGCTTAATCCTTCTACTTCGATATTCGAAGTCGAAGGATTTAACTTCGATGGTCGAATATCGAGGGTAAATTAACCCTCAATATTCGACCCTAAGTAAATGTGCCCCTTAATGTACGAAGATCCAAATTACAGAAAGATCCCTTATCCGGAAACCCCCCAGGTCCTGAGCATTCTTGATAACAGGTCCAATACCTATATAACGGAAAATTTTAGTGGGCTATTTATCAAGGTACGAATTTATCTCAATATTTTCTGCTACAAACTCCGATCAAATCCGCTCAGGGGTATTTGCGCTTATTTATTATTACATTTTCCCGAAAATTTGCTTTGCGGGAAAAAATCCGATTTTCACGATTTTTTGGGGATTTTTCATCCGATTTTCACGATTTTTTCGGATTTCTCACCCGAAAACTCAGATTTTTGGCCAAGAACTCAGGAAACTTCGGGATATTGCACGAAACCCAGCACACATCAAAAAATCATTGGGACTTCTCCCATTGACTTATATGCAACCTCGCCAGGTCTAAGATGCCGGATTTTCTGATTCGGTCTTTTCCATCCTCTGGGTTTAATAAATTCAGAAAAATTCGTGATTTTTTTATAAGTCGGATTTTATAAAAAAAATCACAAATTTCTCGTGATTTTTGCATTCGGAGTTTAGTAAATGACCCCCTTTGTTTTAATAAAGAGCCCCGTAAGGGTCCGATTCATTTTCGGCTTTTACGAGGGTTGGGTTTGCTTGTCAGCCATGCACCTCGTTGTAGAAGCAGCACCACCAACTGTACCCTAGGATATGTCCTTATATTGTGCTCCAGAGGGTATACACAATTCACAATGGGCAATGCAGTTTTCATGTCCCAACACACATCTTAACATTAACCATAATGAATGTCAGTTTTAAGATGCAGTATTGGGAACAATGAGAGGTGCTTCATTCAGATGTCAATTTTGACACATTTTTGGAGGTGTGTGTCCTTTAGCGGGGGGTCTCCATTAACAAATATGTATTGGGTTAACTGAATATATCTCCCCTTTAAGGAATGGTTTGAGGCTGTCTGCTGTTTTTTTAATCCAAATTATAACATCATGTGAATTACATGAGTTTAATCACACACTTAAAAGTTACACACTTCACCGCACCAGATTCTCATCATGACTCATTAGTTACGACTCATATTTCTTTTCTGTTCTATCTATTTTATTAAATGTTTTTTTATGGGTAGATCTTCCACTTGCGCTAATTATCCATAGTCGGCATTGGCTCTCAACCCAGCCAACCACAGACACAGTCAGAAGCTTACTGGCATGTGCTTCCAACGTCCAACGCAAAGTCCAACGCATTTTGCTTACATTTGGTCATCTACACACACAATCAGCACATGAAATATCCACTTTAACAATTGACAATACCAATACAGTTTCTGTTGGATAAAGTATGTTGAGGACCAGTCACACAGTATTGTAAATTCAACGCGTTTCGCTTACTTCATATGGTGATCTACACACACAATCAGCACATGAAATATCCCCTTTAACCATCAACAATGCCAATACAGTTTCTGTTGGATAAAGTATGTTGAGGACCAGTCACACAGTATTATAAATCCAACGCGTTTCGCTTACTTCATATGGTGACACGATCAGCACATGATATATTTCATTTAATCATCAGCAATACAGATGCAGTTTTTTGATGGATAAAGTATGTTGGAGACCATTCACACAGTATTGTAAATCCAACGCGTTTCGCTTACGTCATATGGTGATCGACACACACAAACAGCACATGATATATCCCATTTAACCATCAATATTTCTACTACAGGTTTCTGCTGAATAAAGTTTGTTGCGGACCAGTCACACAGTATCACGCATTTCACTTTCTTCATATCGTGATTCACCTCAACTCATTTACTACACATCCTGGGTGGAGTTCAGAATGCCGAACACATGTCACATGTTTTGAGTTGACATCAATATTTTTTTCTGCTATTTTTGATTACTCTTTAAAAGAAGAAACACAGTCATGTATTTAGGCTAGGAATCAATCTTTTATTATAACACCAAGGGGCCCATATTCCCATAAGGAATAGAGGGAAAAAAACTTTGAATTTCTAATGTTTTTTGTTGGCTATTTCGACCATTTAATGGGCTACTTCGACCTTCGAATCGAACGATTCGAACTAAAAATCGTTCAACTATTTGATCATTCAATAGTCAAAGTACTGTCTCTTTAAACAAAACTTCGACCCGCTAGTTCGCCACCAAAAACCTACCGAAGTCAATGTTAGCCATTTCTCAAAAGAGCAAACAGATATTTTTATATTCAATTTTGAAATCTGACATGGGGCTAGACATATTGTCAATTTCCCAGCTGCCCCTGGTCATGTGACTTGTGCCTGCACTTTAGGAGAGAAATGCTTTCTGGCAGGCTGCTGTTTTTCCTTCTCAATGTAACTGAATGTGTCTCAGTGAGACATGGGTTTTTACTATTGAGTGTTGTTCTTAGATCTACCAGGCAGCTGTTATCTTGTGTTAGGGAGCTGTTATCTGGTTACCTTCCCATTGTTCTTTTGTTAGGCTGCTGGAGGGGAAAAGGGAGGGGGGTGATATCACTCCAACTTGCAGTACAGCAGTAAAGAGTGATTGAAGTTTATCAGAGCACAAGTCACATGACTTGGGGCAGCTGGGAAATTAACAATATGTCTAGCCGCATGTGAGATTTCAAAATTGAATATAAAAATATCTGTTTGCTCTTTTGAGAAATGGATTTCAGCGCAAAATTCTGCTGGAGCAGCACTATTAACCGATTCATTTTGAAAAATTTTTTTTTTCCCATGACAGTATCCCTTTAAGTAAATTTGCCCCCAAGTGTCTATGAAGGGCTGAGCCTTTTGCTCATCATGGAATTAGTCACCTGCACATCAGGGTTATTGCACCTGAAGGAGATTACCAATCATTATTGTTTCTGGATGATTCTATTTATATAATGTTTTAGAAGCAATTTATTTATAAATTCATGTGTTGCTTCCCTTGAGAAAGAGAGAGGTAGACATCAACTCGTTTTCTAATTATATCATCTCTTAGTGCGTCACACACATATTGTATAAATTCCAAGGACATGTACATTTTCTCATAAGCCTAATAATTGCTATGCTCATAAACAGTGGCTACGATCTGATGTTTTTTTTGCACTGCAAAATCATTTTTTCTGCAGCTCAAGAGGCATGTTGAAAACTCTTGACCCATACAATAAGCATATGTTGCATTCATTACCAGTAGTGATGTGCAAATTCCTCCCATTTCGATTTGCCGAAAAATTAGCGAATTTCCTGCGAAATTTGTGAAAAGCAAATTTTGACGTCCTAGTCAATTTTGACACCTGCATCAATGTCTGCCTATTTTGACGCTTGTGTCAAGTTTGACACCGGCGTTAAAGTTAATGGGCGTCTGAATAGTGATGACGCGCAACGATTTTGACGCAATCGACTTTTCCAGCATGCGCTCAAAATTTTTTTACCCTGACGAAATTTTCATGGTACTTTCTCTAATTTATTCGCCCATCACTAATTAGCAGAAATATTCAGATAATTAGTCTGAAACAGTTTTAGGCAAGCACGGAGAACTTCCCCAAGAGCTGATGATATGGTTAGAAAGAGATCCCTGAGTTGCTGTTGTAGAATGAGATTATGCCCTACAATTTACATAACGGACAATAGAGCTCAAAGTATTTAATCTCATGGTTGAATATTAGTCTTTTGAGGTTTGTAGCCACATCAGATCTTCGGTTGATATTCCTGTTAGAGTCCTCCAGCAGGTACCTGCACTGTAATTCGGGTATTATTTACAATAGAATGTACTTGAAGACAAGTTCTGGTATAGAATATACTGTATAATAAAAAGAATAACTGCTTAGTGATGTCATCAGCTACAATAGGCACTTTGGGGCCGTTTATCAAAAGTCCAAGTAAATTTTCGAATTGGAAAAATTCGAATTTCGAGCTATATTTGTGTACTTCGAAAATGTGAAATTTATCATGTATTGTCTCTTTAAAAATTTGACTTTGGCCATTTGCCATCTATAACCTGCCGAATTGCTGTTTAAGCCTATGGGGGACCTCCTAGAACCTATTTGGAGTCAATTGGTGGACTTGTTTTTATGTTTTCGCTATTCCTTCGATTCGAACGGTTCGAGTACGGACCTATTCGACCCAAAAAAACTTCGACTTAATTCAGTTGGTCTTTTTTGAATTCACATTTCGAAGTTTTTTCAATGTGAAATTTCAACCCTTGATAAATCTGCCCCTTAGTGATTTTAAAGGACAAGGAAAGTCTAAAATAGAATAAGGCTAGAAATGCTGTATTTTGTATACTAAACATTAACATGAACGTACTGCACCACAAGCCTAATCAAACAAATGATTTATGCTTTCAAAGTTGGCCACAGGGGGCCACCATCTTGTAACTTTGTTATACATCTTTGCCTGACCCTGACCCTGCACATGCTCAGTGTGGTCTGGGCTGCTTAGGGATCATCATAAACAAAGCTGCTTGAGTTCTGCAGGGCTGGGAAGTAAGTCGGGGGCTCCCCCTGCTGTTCATAAGTATGATTGTTTCCCTGCAGAGCAGTTAGGGACCGTCTGACAATTCCTATCCACAGCAGTAAATGAAGGTAGAATGTCACTGCATACAGTCAGGTTTCTTATAAAAATGGTACACATTTTTTAATTAAAGTATATTGGAGATAGGTTTCTTTTTCGTTAAAGAAAGTAAAAATGGGATTTTATTTTTTTGCCTTTCCTTGTCCTTTAAAATTATACCCTTTGCTGTGAAATCTATGGCTATTACTTCAGTCTTGTGCCTTTATAAGGTCATGGAACTGGCCAGTTACGACTACATACATTTTTACCCGAATTGATGCAACTACTTTCGCTCCATTTATATTTTTCAAATTGAACATACCCTTTTATATATAACGGCACAATGTGTGTTTAATAGCGATGCGCGAATTGAACCCATTTCGCTTCGCTGACAAATCAGCAAAATTTGTCAAAACGGCAAAAAATTCATTACATTTATCAAAATATGAGATTGTTAAAAAAAAAAAAAAAAACGCCAACAAAACTCGTGCAACTTTTTTCTCAAATGCTAGCTTATTTAAGAAAAAATACTCAGATCGCATTTTGTCATGGGAAAAAAGCTGCATGCCAGCGAGAATCTCATTGTCCCATTCATTTTCAATGAGGTTAAAAATCTTGAATGTTTTCATAAACTGGGAAAATAAATGAATAAATAACATTGTTAGAGAAAAATTTCTATGGGGGTCGTTTATAAACTCTGGGCAAATTTGCCGTTCGGCAGTAACCCATGACAACCAATCAGATGATTGCTTTCCCTGTTCAACCTGCAGCTGGCTGAAAAAAGATAATCATTGATTGGTTGCTATGGGTTACTGCCCAGGTGCAAATTTGCCCGGTGTTAATAAATGAGACCCATTGACTTCTATACAACCACACCAGTTTTTACTTGCTGAATTTTTTCAGGCAACTTTTCGTGTTTTTTTTTTTTCTGACTATTCAAAGTTTCAGAAAATACTTGCACATTTTTTCCCATGGCTATGACTGACATTCCAGCTCCATGTCTTGAATCGAGAAAAACTCGACAATTTTTTGATAAATTAGTCCCTACGTATTTCCGCAAAAACGTATTTATGCAAAAGTATTGATGTGAGACCACACTCAGGTATTGCTAGATGCTCACATTGCACATGTGCAATGGGTTTTTAGGTCAACCAGTATTGTAAAGCTGTCTTTTACCCAACAGGTGTGTAACACTGATCCATCGGTGTTGGATCTTCTGTCTGGTTTCTTTGACTCTTATTCCTGCTGCCTGCCCTAAATCTTGGACTGATGTTCTGACTATGTTGCCTGCCTTTGACCTTTCAGCTCATGGTTTGACCAAGTCCTTCTATCATGTCTGTCCTTATCACCCACTCCTGCCCCATTTCTGTTAGCTTTAGCTTTGTTTCACCTTCAGAGTTTTTGAATTGGAATTTTTGAATTGGAATTTTTGAATTGGAATTTTTGAATTGGAATTTAGAATTTTTGAATTTGAATTTAAAATTTTTGAAATTCAAATTTTCAAATTTGAATTTTGAATTTCAAATTTGAATTTTCAAGTTTATTTTAGTGTGATCAACTAGGGAATAGTTCAAATTCAATTCGAGTTTTTAAAAAAAATTCAAATTCGAATTTCAAAATTTCAAAATTTATCATGTACTGGCCATTTAAGAATTCAAATTTGACTATTGTTACTTTTAACCTGACGAATTTGCTGTTTTAGGCTATGGGGGACTTCCTGGAATCAATTTGAAGTTGTTTGTGGCATCTGAAAATCGAGTTTTTTTCAGAGAACTTTGAATTGAATTTGAAGTCTTGATGAAGTTGATCCTATTCACCCAAATTTAAAAAATTAGATTTTTCGATTGATTGTTATTAACTCAAAATTTAATTTATGGGAGTTTTTATAAGTGTGGGTTGTGAGGGGTAGGCAGCATCGGGAATGACTGGTATAGACTGTAAAAGGTCAGATTTGCCTGTCCTGATGGTGTTGGATACATCTGAGAGGTGCCCACAAATGATGATAGATATTAAATTCACTAAGATGCGAAGCGCCGAACGCTAGCGTTAATTCGCTAGCGTTTGCCATTTTTCGCTACTGCGCAAATTCGAACGCTGGTGTAATTTCGCTAGTGTTACTTCGCACCCTTACGCCAGGCGAATTTTCGCTAGCGACGTAACTACGCAAATTCACTAACTTGCGCAGTGTACTGAACGCTACCTTTTACGCTAGACTTCCTTCGCCACCTCAGACCTGGCGAAGCGCAATAGAGTAGATAGGGATTGTTTCAAAAAAAGTCAAAATTTTTTCTAAGTCCCAAAAAACGCTGGCGTGTTTTCTACATGATGGGTGATAGGCTGAAAAAGATCGAAAATATTTTTGGGGCTCCCCTCCTTCCCCCCTACATTTCCTGACTCATGGCAACTTACCTAGACAGTGGGCACATGTGTAGGGCAAAATAAAAATTTTTCGATCATTTTCAGCCTATCAGCCTATTAGGCTGGTGCAGATTGGGGCATTATTGGGTTTTGTAGAGAGATCAGGCGAGGTTTAAGTTGTCCTGCTGGGAGGTATGTTAATGGCACCCTACCTTCCTGTCAATGATACGTTCGTTCATTTTGCTTCTGGCTCACTGACTCCTGGCCTGTTTATGACTATTACTATTTACTAGCTTATGAGTAAGTGCCCACCTTAGGCATGAAATGTGTCAGGCTTACATATGTCCTAATAAAGATTTTTTTACTGTTATAAAAACATATTTGGCTACTGCTTTGCTACTGAATGACCACTAACTACATCTGAATGCTTTGTATTACTATTTACTGCCTGTCCTGGCTTGCACCTGGCTCTGCTGAAGTCCAGTGATCCACAATCCCCATGCTTCAACATCTATGTTTGCATCTATGGTATGCATAGCTAAAATCTATGTTGTTTTAGCTCTTACCCTTTTCTCTGTGATTCTTCCTTGCCTAGATCTGCCTTGTCCTTCCCTGTCTTGCCTTGCTTATTTTGTCTGAACCCTTCCCTGTCTTATCCTACCTTATCCTGAACTTTGTCTTGTTTGCCTTGCCCCGTTCTGCCTTGCCTTCTCCTTCCAGTTCTGCTCCAGTCCTGCCTTTAACCGTTGCTTTCCTTGCTATTCAGTATCTTGATCTGCTTTCACTCCAAACCTTTCCGTGCTTTGACCTTGTGCTGCCCTTGCCTCGCCTGTACCTGATTCTTTCTTTCTGACCCTGCCTTGTACCTTGTACCTCTCCCTCTGCATCTTGCCCTGCCTTTTCCAGTCCTGTCCTGCTACCCACTCCAGTCCTGTCCTGCTATCTGCTCCAGTCCTCTCCTGTTATCCGCTCCAGTCCTCTCCTGTTATTGGCTCCAGTCCTCTCCTGCTATCTGCTCCAGTCCTCTCTTGTTATTCGCTCCAGTCCTCTCCCGCTAGCCGCTCCTCTTGCTATTCTGCTCTAGTCTCCTTCTGCACTCTATCCCCAGTTTGATCTGATCTATGTCCGCACCATCCTGTCCCATCCAGTCTGTTCCTGTCCTGAGTCGTCATCCATTTCATCCTGCCTAGTCCAGTCCTGATCTTTGCCCTCTCCATCCTGTTCTGCACTTCTTCCAGTCTTACTCAGGGTCGGAATGGGGGGCCCGGGGCCCACCGGGACTGCTGGTCCAGGGCCCCCCGCCCCCTACTGCGCCGCTCGAACGCCGCCATGCACATGCGCAAGCGGCGCTTCTCCGTGCGCAAGCTGTGATGCGCATGCGCAAGCGGCGATGCGCATCGCCGGAAACTTTTTCAAAATTTTTATACTATTAGAGGGAGTCTGGCCCGGCGGGGGCCCACGAGGGTCGGGGCCCACCAGGTTTTTTCCCGGTGTCCCGCCGGGCCAGTCCGACACTGGTCTTACTCATCGTCCTCATCAACCTGTTCCTGCCTTCCCTTTACGCGTTCCCTAGGCACATACAGCTCCTGCCTCAAGGACTCACCCTTCATCCATCAGTCTCCACAGTGCCCCCTACCTAATCCTTGACACCATGTACAGCAGTTTAAGCACTACCATGTACAGCAGTTTAAGCACTACGTATACAGCAGTTAAGCACTACCTTGTATAACAGTTTATACTACCATGTACAGCAATGTAAGCACTACCATATACAGCAGTTTAAGCTCTACCATGTACAGCAGTTTAAGCACTACAATGTACAGCAGTTTAGGCACTACCATGTACAATCATTAAAGGGTACCAAGTTCCATATGCTAAGGCTTCTGGTTATGCTGCTGTAACGGTTGTAAAATGAAATAAGTGTTTCCATTTTATCCATTTAATGCGAATCTACACTCGTTCGTGCCCTGAACTAAACTCATCCGTGGATTCTATTTACAAGAGCATGTTACAGGAAATTTTCTCAGGATGCTTTAAAGGAATTACTCTGAGCTCACTTTGGTTTACCACCATGTTCACGGCTTAGTTTATTATTCAACAAGGAAGTATGATAATGCTTTTATCAGCCACTCATTCTATCGCTCTTGGGAATATTAGCCCAGTCAACAACCAATAAAAGCTTGTAGTGAGAAAGCGCTATTTACTGTAAACTGGTTGCTGGATGGTAATGGTGTTTCCCTTAGTCTGTTAGTATTCATACAAAGGCTTCAAGTAGAGACAAAGGCATTTCCTACTCTGCCGTCTTAAATGGAAATGGACTCAGAAGGGAATTTATAGTTTAAATAAAGGCTTCTGTTCCTGTACTTAACTGTATTCTTTAAAAATGTTATAGATATTCGCAAATTTAATCAAGCTTTAACTTTTTTTCTGAACTGTGCTCTTTGTGAAGCACATTGTTCAGATTACTTTCTTTAGAAAATAAACTTGACTTTACTAATCCTCTGATGTAAATTATGGGGGAACCCAGAAGGGAATTTATAGTTTAAATAAAGGCTTCTGTTCCTGTACTTAACTGTATTCTTTAAAAAAATGCATAGGCTCAGCCTATGAGTAAGTGCCCACACAGGCACGAAACGCGTTAGGTATCTATGTCCTAATAAAGATTTTTTACTTTTTACATCTGACTTTTCATTTTTTGGAAACCCTCACATCTCCGTGATGCAGCGTCCTTGGCTTTTTGCACCTCGGGACTGAGGTGAACTGTGAGTGTTTTCCACATTTATTGCTTTTTTCTTACTTTTTTGAATTTAATTATTTTTGTGAGGTGGTACTGCAGATTTCTTATTGTGGCACAAACTAAAGCATTTTGTAACCTAAAACTATTGGCTTGCGCAATGTAGAGGGAACTGTTACATCCTAGTAACCACAATCTAAAACCTATGAGCGATAGCACAATGTGTTATAGATGCTGTAGAAACTGTCTGCATCTCTTGAGGAATTGTGACATCATATTTGCTGGAAATGTTTGAAAATAAGCCCCATTTTTTGGTAATCAGGCTTTTATTAATTCAAATGTATTTTTCATGTAGTTTTTGTTTCACCCTTCATAAATACCATCTGTGTACAATTGCATAGCTTATCTAAGCTTATATTTGTTTTTCACACAAAATTGCTGCTTGAACTCCATTTCATTATTAATACTGATTTCCCCTGAGCAGATATTCCTGCAGTTGCTTTTAGACTGAAGCAAGAACCAAAGATTAGATTTTTTTCCCCTCACTTTTTGTACAAATCTGATGAGAGAATGATGAATTCAGTCATTGGAGAAATAAATCACACACACACACAAGGGGAAGATTCACTAAAGCTCAATGTTTTCCAGCTCTTTACTAAAGCACTTTGAATATCTCTGTGGGTTTTTTCACTAAATCTGTTCTCCAGAGATGGTGAAATCCATTATAAACATTTTGCCAAATGTGTAATATTTGATCCATGTGAAAAAAAATACACAGGAATTATTTTTTCATATATTACATAACACCCCATCAGAATGGTGTTCGAAAACAGTCAAATACCTGAAGATCCGGCGCATTTATCGGCTGTGATAAATCGATCAACAACAGGTGAATTGAACCTTCCCCATTTTAAAGGTATGGGATCAGACAATATTTAATCATTAAGTAATAATTATTTAATAAGGTCATTTAGAAATGACTATTCCACACAAAGTGCAATCACCATGTTCTCCAAGGGATGATGGGCCTGACACAAAGGTGTCTGATGCTTTCAGATTGACGCAATTTAGTTTGTGCCCACGTCACTCGCCTTGCACAACTGCATTGTGGTTATTGACTGGTGTGGGAGGCTCAGCGGTCGCACTGGAACCTTGGGGCCCCACCAGGCCTGAATTTACAAACTGGCCACCCATAGGCCAGCTTTGCTCTTCGCCCCCTTCCCTTGCCGGTTCCATCCCCCTCTACTGTCCCCTCTCCTTCCGGGTTTCATCCCCCTCCGCTGTCCACTCCCCTTCCAGGCGCCGTCCTCTCCCCCACCGACAGGCACCATCTGGTCCCCTGCTGTTCCCCCTGCCAGGTGATGTCCCCATCCTCTGCATGTGTGTGCTCTCAGGCACGCACACACAAGTCTTGTTAGTTGGGCACAGCACTGGAGACTGACGTGCATCTCCAGTGTAATAGCTAACTTTGATGCCGCCCCTGAAATTCTGCCACCCTAGGCCCGAGCCTTTGTGGCCTCACCACAAATCCTCCTGGCAGTCCCAGGGGGACCCCCTCCCTACTTCTAAATTCACACAGCGCTTATGCGAGAAAAAAACACTGAGACGTGTGGGCATGTGCAAAAAAAGCTGCAACGGGCGCATGCGCGTAAAATGCTGCAGCAGTAGGGATGTAGCGAACTGTTCTGCTGCGAACTAGTTCGCGCGAACTTCGACCGTTCGCGTCCGCCAAATGTTCGCGAACGTTTGGGAACGTTCGCATTTTGAGTTCGTGTTCGATTCGAATACAAATCGTTCGACCATTCGACCATTCGAATTCCTTCGACCGCTAAAAATCGAACGATTTCCATTCGTTCGAACGATTGTAAGCATTCGATCGAATAAAAAGCATTCGATCGAATGGCTTCGATCGTTCGATTCGAATGAAAATCCTTCGATCGAATGATTAAAATCCTTCGATCGCTTAAATCGAACGATTTTAGCGGGAGTTCGAAGTTCGCGAACTGTCCGCGAACGTTCGCATTTTTTGCCGGTGTTCGCGAACGGCGTTCGCGAACACCAAATCGGCAGTTCGCTACATCCCTATGCAGCAGTTGGTCAGCCGGTGGAGCAGGTCTGTTCCAGCCCAGTCCAACCCTAGGAAGGCTACCTCCTGCTTCAGAGGAGAGGGAGGGCTCCAGGGTTCCCCAGCAGCCTGTATCAATAGGTGCAATGGCGCTCAATGTGGAGGCAGGAGCAAGGCAGCGGCACTTAATGCAATGAAACAGAAGTGCATGTTGACACAAGTACCTTTAATGTGTGGGATTTTTCATGCAACTGTCTGTGGGGAAACAATGAATCTGTATGGCAAGGCGCAATAAGAAAACACAACTACTTCAACATTTTTACTTGCTACCGAAAGTCCTGCAAACAGGAACGTGGTTGTCCATGATTCTCTTTAGGTTTCAATCAGACCAATAATAAAGTCAATGGGTGAAGTAAGTTAGTCTTGTGGCTGGCGGTACAGATGTATATGGGAACAGTGTTATAAAGCTAATGTTTTGCAGACATTCCTTCACACCATCTCCATTTGCTGCCTCTTACTCTTATTACTGCAGGACCCCTATCTATTTAGGTCATTGTTTTTTCTTTTAACATTCATTCTTCAATTAAACTTTCTTAAAAACTTTTCTTGGGACAACTTTAGACTCCTACATTCCCACTTACATGCCTAAATCCATTTTCACCTCTCCCCTTCCATAAAATGCCTTAAAGAGTCTCACTGCAGTTTTACCTTTGATAAGTGAGACACCTTCAACTCTGAGATAGTCATTCATTCTATGCAAATCGTTCCTAAATTCAGTGACCATCAATGACACAATCATCCACACTTGTCCAACATGCCCAGGGTTTGTCTCGTTATTGATCCATCCCTCACTGCTGGATTCAGTGTACGTCACATTGGCTTCCCCGCTACTTAAATCTCTCAACTTCAGCTCATCTAGATTGTTGCTGTAGCGATGTCGGCATCCATCTTCATCAAGTCTTTCTTTCGAATTCATATTAAATTCCACATATAAACATCCAGCTCTGTCTTTCAAAGCCCTTCACTAGTTTAAACCCAACAACACTATACACAAAGCCACCCCCTTACTCTCCCACGCAGCCGAAAACTCAGCCGAGGCCTTTTCCTCCTTCTATATCCTCTGTCAACACAGCAATATCAAGTAAGCAACACTTGCTTCATACCTCACCCTGTCTCTGGAACCCCAATCCATCACTATATGTCGACACTCTGTCTCCAGACTCTCAAATTAGTAATAAAACATGGATGAGTCAGAGCATCATTTAATCCTCGGGAAGTTGCATCCCAATCAATGTCCAAATTGCTTCTCAACTGGTATTGACTTTAATTGATGCCACAATATTTTCTCTCGCCTTTCTTGTGTACGCAAATAAAATATAAGCTCTTTGATGTAGGGATATATTCAGTCTTATTTATTGTAAATGTTCTTGTATTTTATATCTATTGAATAGTGGTGGGCGAATAAATTCGCCAGGCACAAATTTGCGGTGAATTCCGCGTTTAGCCTCCGGCGAATAAATTTGTGAAACTGCAGGGAAAATAGCCGGTGAAAACCCAGACACATCAAAAAAATGTGGCCACGCATCAGAATAACCGCACGCATAAAAATTATCATGCGTCAAAATTATTCGGACAACCATTGCCTTTAATGCATTTGGACAAAATAAGCGCACGCATAGAAATTGTCAAGGGCGTCAAAATTGACTTGCATCAAAATAATTTTGACGCCCATTGACTTCAATGCGTTTTTCAAATTTTTCGCTGCTTCGCGAATTTCGTGGCAAATTTGCAAATTTATCGGCAAAGTGAAACGGGACAAATTCGCCCATACCTACTATTGAATGTATATGTCAGGGTGCAGGGATTAAGTTTACATTTTCTGTTATTATCTGTAGCCGGGGTTTGTAAGATGTATGGGTGGCAGCTGGTGATCCGTGCATAGAGTTTGGTATGTTCTATGGGAAATGGGGATTTTCTTATTGGTCCTGGGGTGTCAGGTATATGAAGCTAGCAATACACTTATTTGGTACGGTTGTGGTGGGCCAAGATGGTGGTCCAAAGCTGGGTGATCAGATCGTTTGGTCCCAAAGCTAATCTTTGGATCTTTACAGGGGACTATGCAGACATGTCTGGAGGGGATTGCACTAGTTCATACATTTATCAAGGGTCAAATTGAAAATTCTAATTTTAAATTCAAATTTCGAGCTAATTTTAGTGTACTTCGACTAGTGAATAGTCCAAATCCGAAAAGTTCGAATATCGAATTTTATCATGTACTGTCTCTTTAAAAATTCAACTTCGACTATTGCCCATCGAAAACCTGCCGAATTGCTGTTCTAGGCTATGGGGGACCTCCTAGAACCAATTTGGAGTCGTTTGGTGGACTTTGAAAAATCAAAGGTTTTTTTGGGGAAAAACTCTGAATCTAATTGGATTGAATAAGTTCCTGATTTGATTCGAATGATCCAATACAGCCTATTCACCGAAGTTAAAAATTCGATTTTCTTAAATTTTGGTTGGTCTTTTTTATATTCTAATTTCGAGTTGATGGGAGTCTAAAATAACTAGAAATCCTACCATTGATAAATCTGCCCCTTTAGGTTGGCAATAACCCAAGCCTGGGACCTTAGTTATCATCAAGTTCATGCATCAACACCCCAATGTGGTCCTCAGCCAACACGGAGGCTGCCAACTCGGTTTGGAATAGCCGTCAGCAGCTAATATCAGCCCTACTAATACACTTATTTGGTACGGTTGTGGTAGGCCAAGATGGTGGTCCAAATCGGGGTGATCAGAGCATTTGGTCCCCAGGCTAATGTTTGGATCTTTACAGGGGACTATGCAGACTTGTCTGTAGGGCATTGCACTAGTTTATACACTTAAGGTTGACAATAACCCAAGCTTGGGACCTTAGTTATCATCAAGTTTGTGCATCAACACCCCGATGTGTTCCCCAGCCAATACAGAGGCTGATGTTTTGTCCTCATATGTGGGCCAATAAGCTGCTAGTCAAGTGAGCAGCTAATATCAGCCCTTGTATGTACACATTTAATGGTAGTAATACTATTTAAGTCATCTTTGAATTCTTCCTCATGGAGAAGAGTGTATGTCATCCTCATCTCAAGTAAGAGATACACTTCAGTATAAGTAAAGGATGAGGGACCTCATTAACAAGGAGGGCTAATGGCTATGTGTTTCTTACTTCTGGAGCATATCATAGATTAGGGCAGTGATCCTCAACCAGTAGATCGTGAGCAACTCCTTGGATGTTGCTCCCAGTGGCCTCAAAGCAGGAGCTTATTTTGAATTTCAGTCTTGGTGGCAATTTTTGGTTGTATAAAACCAGGTGTACTGCCAAACAGAGCCTCAATGTAGGTTGACAATCCACATAGGGGCTACCAAATGGCCAATCAAAGCACTTATATGGCACCCCAAGAACATTTTTCATGCAAGTGTTGCTTCCCAACTCCTTTTACTTCTGAATGTTGCTCACGGGTTCAAAAGGTTGGGGTAACTAGTAATGCAGTCAAAGGCTTTGCCATGGAAAGCAGAGGGGTTAGTACACCTTTCTGGGAACTTCAGTGACACATTTTATACATTTAAGGTTGACAATGGGACCTTAGTTATCATCAAGTTAGTGAAGAACATATTGTATATTAGCTTTAGCTACACCTCTGTGTAGCATTTTGGGCCTTCCCATTCCATAGAAGGCAAGTCAATATTTGGGTCCTGGAGGTGCACACAAAGGGCCCATTGCCTCTGAGAGGCCATAAAGTTGTACTGGCTCTGATCTAATGGTTGATATGCCAGCATTAACTGAACATTATCTTCATAAGCAGCTCGATGGCCACCAGTGTGAGAACTTTGTTCTACTGTATCAGTGATTGTCACTATAAACTGTTTCTGAGCAAGATTTTGTAGCGCTGGTACATCTTTAAGACTTCAATTAGGAAAATCCCATCCAGGCCAGGGAAGACATCAGTATTCTTAGCTGTGTCCCTTAAATTGCTGAAGTCGTCATGCATGGTAAATAGCCAGTGCTATAGCGCTTTATGAATGGAGGTGTCAGCCAGTCAATTAGCCGCAGAAATAACATTCGCTCCCTCAGGGAGGATTCTCTCCTTCTCATTGATATCAGCTGAAATGTCAGACATGCTGTAAATGTCCCGAGAAAGGGGAGATTACTACTGGCAGCTCTTTGCTTTTTTTCTTTGCTTTATAAAAGAGGTGAAAAGAAAATAATGGAGCTCATTGTTTGGCATTTTCCCATATGCTTTGTTTTTTCTTTATGGGTAGAAAAATATATCTATTGATGTTCTGCTAAACAGTTATCAATTAAAATGATTTGTTGCCGCTTGAATACATCTATTAACCAAGCACAAGCCCAGGCAATGTTTGTGGAGCTTCTCCAGCAGTTAGTGGTGAGATGAGGTGGGTTTCTCAGTGGAGATTCTTCTGCATTTGAAGCATTTTGCTGTTGGCCTTCAAGAGCTGAAGGAAAAGCTCATTGAGCAGTGTTGCTTTAAGAATAAACACATATGTTGATCTTTAGCTCCCAGCATGCTTTAACCTCTGACATGTGAAAGTATGTTGAGATATGTAGCCATGCAACAGTTGAGAAGACTTAGGTTGAGCAGCTCTAGCTCATTATTCTGATGTCCCAACTACATGGACCCAAATCTGGTACACTTGCTATAGGGTCAGTTTTTTAGTAGGGATGCACGAATCCAGGATTCGGTTAGGGATTCGGCCAAGATTCTGTCTTTTTCAGCAGGATTCGGATTCGGCCGAATCCTTCTGCCTGGCCAAACCGAATCCGAATCCTAATTTGCATATGCAAATTGGTGACGGGGAGAGAAAGCACGTGACTTTTTGTCACAAAACAAAGAAGTAAAAAATGATTTTCTCTTCCCACCCTTAATTTGCATATGCAAATTAGGGTTCGGATTCGGTTCGGCATTCGGCTGAATCTTTCGTGAAGGATTCGGGGGTTCGGCCGAATCCAAAATAGTGGATTCAGTGCATCCCTATTTTTTAGGAAACCAAATAACACACTTGTAAGGGCAAATTAACTAAAGAGCAAATTTTCATCTCGGGAAAGCTCCACCACACTTCGTGCAATTTCGTCATTTATTTGTTCTAAGTGAACTTTTGTTTACACACATACTACATAAATTTGAATAGGGCGGGTTCATATAGGTCATATATATGTCTTTATTAATGATGTTGGTGGAAAATCCTTGAAGAGGCCACTTATTATTACAAATGTCCAAGGAAGCAAAATAAAGACAAAAGAGATCCTCTAATGCCCTAGACATGAGCCCACCCTAAAACAAATGTGGCATGCCCCTCAAATGGTTAAAAAATACAAATGGTTAGAAATGGTTATAAACATTGTTAAAAAAATATATATTTAACAGGTGCAACTTTTAAACATAATCCCACTTTAAAATATGGAAAAACGCCAGCGTTTTGTCTTTTCGGCATACTGGATATGATGTCACTGACATAAGATTGTTGAGGATGTAGCGCTTCATCTTATCAGTTCACCAAGTATAATCTGGATTCTGGCGAAACTCTGGTGAAAAGGGTAACCAGGTAATTCGCCTGGTGAAAGGGTGTGAAACTTTGTTAGCGATGAGCTCTTTCACTAGCGAATTGTCCTCTATGCCTTTTAGTAAATTCGTGATGTCCCTGTGGATGGGTTTTCGACATACACAACTCCCCATAGAGTCAAACCACCACTACTGAATCTGTTGTATAAAATGATCTTAACTGTGATCAGTAGTGATCGGGGGAATCTGACCTGTTTTGCTTTGCCGAAAAATCTACGAAAATGTGAACATTCGCTGAAATGCATTGAAGTGTATGGGTAACAAATTTTTGACGAGCAACATTTTTTTTTCACCCATTAGAGTCTATGGGTATCATTTTTGCAGCAAAACTTGGTGAGAAGTTTCCTTCATCACTAGTGATCAGTGGTTGACTGTCTTAAAAATTACTCTTGGCCCTAGTGTCTTCTGCTTCCATAGGCTCCTTGTTGACTAGGGAAAAGACAGAAGGGATCATTGACAAAGACCCTCGACAGACGCTCAAGAGCCTTTCTGTCCGTATCATTGGCGGGTGCTGCCCATTCCTGTCCTTACCTCCTTTGATGTTCCAAGCAACATGCAGAACACAGGAGCACTGTATTTATGGGGCACATGCAGGTCTCTGTGCTCTGCTCTGGAGCATTTGAGAGAAGTGCAGATCAGGGAGCAAAGTGAGAAAAACATGGCGGCCTGACTAATTATTGGACAGGAAAGGGATGTGCCATTAATTCTTGAAGTAGGTTTTTTTTAAGTTGTTCTTTTAAACAGGTCACCAGTAGTGATGGGCGAATCTGCTGCGTTTCGCTTCACTGAATAATTTGCAGATTGCTGGAGAAATTCGTGAAACGGCGAGAAATCTGGGAAACTGGTTTGCCGCGCATTTCGATTTTGTCACACGTCAATTTTTTTTCTGACACACACATCGTTTTTTGACACACTTTTTCTTTTGATGACGGCGAAACGAGTTGAGGTTTTGCGAACAAATTCACAAACAGCCAAATTCGCCTCAAATCCAACAATGGCGAAATTTTTCGCCCATCACTAGTCTCAAGTATAACATGATTGGCCTATATTAGGAGGTTTAGGAGGAAAATAGTTTCCTTTATCACTTGTATGACTTGTTCAGCGTATTTGAACCTCAGAAATGGCCTCAGCTGCCCAATCTGTATCCCACGCCGCAAACAACTGTTAAAAATAGACATTCTAAAAGGATATGCTGGGTTTGAGCTTAAATCCCTTGCTGTCATTTAGCATGATAAAGTCAATGTAAAGGTTACATTATTGACCTGTTTTGTCAGTGTCACCATATAATATAATCCAGGGGCACTAAAAATGACCGATATATTCTGCCCCCCGCTAAGCCTGCGCTACATGTTCTACATTTTACTTTCTTGTGATAAATACCGTATCCTGAATCCCTTGCATAAAGTCTGTCCATATATACTTCTACTTATATACTTTATATACACACACACAGGTATAGGAATTGTTGTCCAGAATGCTCGGGATCTGGGAAATTCCTAAACCCAATAGGATTGTTTTGTCCCCAATAGGTATTTATTATGTCTTAGTCAGGATCAAGTAGAAGCTACTGTTTTATTATTACAGAGGAAAAAGTAAATCAGTTTAAAAAATTTGAATTATTTGATTAAAATGGAATGTATGGCAGACGGCTTACGCGTAATTCGGAGCATTCGCTTCGGAAGGCTCCGCCGCACTACGCGCAATTTTGTCCGACATATTCACTTCATTTACACATCAATTTGAATAGGGTGGGTACATATAGGTCGTATATATGTCTTTATTAGCGATGCAAATGCTTGAGGTAGCCACTTATAATTAAAATGTCCAAGGGTTCAAAATAAAGACAATAGAGATCCTCTAATGCCCTCGACATGAGCCCACCATATACAAATGTGGCAGGCCCCTCAAATGGTTAAAACATTTAAATGGTTATAAATGGTTAAAAAAATCTATATGTAACAGTTACAACTTTTAAACATAATTCCACGCCAGCGTTTTGTCTTTCTTTTATGACTTTTCAGCATACAGGAGCCACGTTCAAAAATAAAAAGAGTTGGGGAGCAACACCGGCATGCAAAAGGTTACTGGAGTGCCAAATAAGGGCTGAGGTTGGCTATTTGGTAGCCACTATGTGGACTGGCAACCGACAGGAGGCTCTTTTTGCAACCAAAACTTGCCTCCAAGCCTGGAATTCAAAAATAAGCACCTACTTTAAGGCCACTGAGAGCAACATCCAAGGGGTTGATGAGCAACGTGTTGCTCATGAGTGACTAGTTGGGGACCACTGGCTTAGACCATAATCAGGAGTTATCACTCCTGGTTAAATACCATGGTTTTCCCTAAGAGGACTGTGGCAAAGTGCTCCATGAGCAAAAGGCTATAGTGATCTGAACACTGGGCTCCACTGAAGATATTTAATATCTCAAACAAGAGATTTGCCCATCACTAGCTACCAACAGAAAACAAAGTCTCACCAGTGCAGTAACTAGTGATGGGCAATTGATGATTAATCGGCAAAACGCAAATTTTGAAAGTCAACGGGAACCCCGAATAATTTTGACGCGCAACAGTTTTTATGCTTGCGACATTCTGATGTGTGTCCAAATTTTTTCTTTTTTTTAAATTTATTCACCAACAGCGAAACACGGAAATTCTTCGCCCACCACTAGCAGTAACCCATAGTACAATCAAAGCTAATAAATGTTTGTTTACAATATGTTACAGCACACATTCACATATAAATAAACTTCAGTTAGAATCTAATGGCACATGAACTTTGTTTATTACACTGGAAACCCCACTGCTGGAGGAAATTATACTAAACAAACCATGACAGCCTCTCTCCTTGTAAGAGAGAAGAATACAATGAACCAGTGGGTTGGGAGTTAAATTCTAAACTGCAGGATATTTTGTAGAACATATGGTTTCCTATTTGACTTATATCAGTAAATGGTTATTCTAATAAAGTTAACTATTCCTTTAATATTAATCCATGCATTTCCTCGTTAGTCTCAATTTACTTCCGTAATTGAGATATTAGCCTTTGCTTTTATGTATCAACATAAACTACCTGCTTAATATTTTATTCATGTCAAGGTAATCACAGCGCAAACTAATTCTGTTGCATATCATAAGGTCAGAATTTCATTATAAGAACCCTTACATCATTGCCCTGGAATGACAGAGAACAGGAAATGGAATTGTTAGAAGATACCCATTTGGTCCCCGTACCAATCTTCTCCAGGCTAACATGTTTTATTGCGCATTCATCTTTCAATTACAAAGGACTTTCTTTATAGAATTCAGTAAATCGTCAACCTCAACTAGTGAACTATGTGGGTCTGTTTGAATGGGCTCATACCTACATTGTAGATTATTTCCCCACTTGGACTCATTACCCACGCTTGACTTACTTTTGCTATATCCACAACCAAACCAGACATCTGCAGCCTGATCTAAAACCAGGAACTGGGTTCTTTGGGTTGGAAAGGAGGAGTGGCTTCTACGAGATCATACCAGGTCTGTGTCCTTTATACAGAAGGGCCCATAAGGTGGGATTGCCAATGAGATGACCCATGTTTTTGCACAGAACCCACAATGCATGCAAAATCTGTGTACCTCATGGGTGACTCATGAATTTTTTTTTTTGCTGTAGAGCCTGAATCCATAAAGTTACAACACTGGTGCCAGTGTTATCTGGTCAGTAGCCTAAAAACATACAAGAGACCTTAAATAGCAATAAGCTGAGAGTGGCACCCCAATGTCAATAAAGTCAATAAAAGAGTATTGAGAAAAGTCCTGCTGTAGTGAATGTGGTCACCACGACCTGGTGAATTAGTTCTCAGAGGTGAAGTAGAAACTATTCTTAAGCTATTCATAAATCATCAAAAGATTGCTTCAATCAAAGATGTTTCCATCTCATCCAAAATAAGAGTGTAGAGTGGCAGTAAGTATTTACCTCCCTATGCATAGGGCCTTCAGCTCCTCTTTGGACTGTCTGTTCCCACTCTATGCCATGCCAACCTAGAATATCATTAGGAAAATTATTTCACTGTCAATACAGATGGGACATTTGTAGCTAGGGGCAGCCAAAAAACTGCTAGGAGAAGAAAAGAACCTAGGAGAAGCCAGAGTGCCCCAAAGTCAAACAGGTACCACCAGATAATGTAGAGGGCCCCCACAAGGAGGGATGGAACCAGCCAAGCTCCAAGTGGCAAGGACAGGCCTGGATTTGTGGAGAGGCCACTAAGGCCCGGGCCTAGAGTGGCAGGATTTTAGGGGACGGCATGTTTCCCAACCACACCAATATTGGTTCAGAAACACTGGGGACGCACAGGAGATAAAATGTTTTTTTTTAAATTTCCCGTGTGCCAATCCCCATTGCTCCGGTCCTGAGGGTAGACATTAACTCGACCAAAAGGGAGGGGACGACAAAAATCAGCAGGCCTAGGGGTGCCCGCTATGTAAATCTGGCCCTGCGCAAGGAGGTAATCATACTAATGCTGAGAATGCCAGAACAGTGGAGGAGTCCCTAGGTATTGGATTTAAGGACGGCTACATGGGAGATGCTGCTTTTCTTCAAGGAAAGAGCTCTTGTAAAGACATTTTTTGGAAGTCATTAATAGAAAAAAATAGGAAAAACAAATAATTTTTGTTCAAGCAATTTTATTCCTGTTTCCAGTTTTAAATACATTTCCACATAAGTGTAACCAATCCTTGACTTCAACCTGCGCCATAATTCCGTTATTGGTTTTTAAATATTTTAATTCCTCCCTAAGGCGGATCCCCTGGAATCTGTTTTTGAAGGCGAAACCCATCTACTTGTACAAGGTTTCCCAATCTCTTCCTCTAATACCTGTAAAGGGGTCCATGGTTTGCCATGACGGTCAGCAGGTTAATGCCAATAGAACTGCAGTATAAATGTCTCAGTAAAGATAGTGCCAGTTATGACTTATAAATAATAACGAAAGCAAACATCTGGCTTGTTGCTATGGGTTACTTTGTTACTGTATAAAAAGTATTTATAGTGTTTCAAGACATAAGAATCAGTTTATGATCATAATATTGGCAAGCCTCCATATCACGTCAAGGTAACCCCTCATGGTGAGTCTAACTTTTTTCTTTTGGGCATGGAAAAAGTGCAAAATCTGTTGATTAATTGGCAATACTTATTTCACAATATTGCACACAAAAAAGAATACAGTATTTTTAAAACTAATATGATTTAGGGTATGTATCTCAAGCTAGGCTATACCTCAATGCAGTGTATCGAGACACCTATGGGCTTACTTATCAAAAATCTAATTTGTGAGGTTTTTGTTCTACTTTGAATAAACACAATTAAAAATAAAATTTGAATGTTTGCTTATTTGTGAAAAAATCTGAATGTAAAAACTTGATTGAATATAATCATGAAAAAAAAAACCGAATACCCAGAATTTTTTGAGTTTATAGGCTTAAAAAACTTGAATTTGTGAGTTTTTGTGATGAGCGAAATATTTTGGTAGGTTTCACCATGAAAAAGACATCATAAACTCCAATGTGTGAGAAAAATTGTCATGCAGCAAAAAAAATAAAATTGTTACCCATAGACTTTTCACAGTTTAAGAATTTTTGGGGAAGCTAAAAGGGTCTGATTCGCCAAGTAAGTGAAAATATAATTACAATTTTTGAGTTTTTGTGCAAAAAAAATTTGAATTGTGGCAAAAATTCAAATTCAAACGTTGATAAATCAACAAGGCAGTTTTTATTAATATTCTACTTTTAACAAGTGGGAGTATGCCTTTCACTGTCCTTAAGACACCTATTTTTATGTACATTCTCCTGGAAACACCATGTTTTCCCTCATATGACTTTTTCCTAATACAGAATAGTGGACATCCCCATATTGTATGCATGAACATAAACATTTGGGTCCTTCACACATGTTTTCCTTTCCTCTGGAGTAATATGCAGTTGGTGTATACATTTGCATTGAAATTTGAGACTAGGAAGTTGTATGAACCCTCTTCCCAGTCACCAAGGTGATGGAATATGGTCTGGTTACTTCTGTTGGGCTTTTTTGAATAAAGCCAGTAGAGTGAAGACTAGCGACTTAGAGAGCCATTACACCAGATTCCCTTTCTTAAAGGTACTCCTGAATTCTGGAGTGTCATATTTGATCTCTAAAGAGGATCATTATGCTTCAAATTCTAGTATTTAGGTTGGTCAAGGGTGAGGACTTTTTTTGTCCATTACCGTGTCTTTCAGGAACCTTATTCTTAATTGTATAGGCTGTATAGACTTTTTTGTCCATTACCGTGTCTTTCAGGAACCTTATTCTTAACTGTATAGACCCTGTGTTGCCTCTACCCAGTCATCTAGGTGATGGCTTCAGGAACCTTATTCTTAACTGTATAGGCTCTTCGTTGCCTCTACCCTGTCATCTAGGTGTTGGAATATTGTCTGCCATTAGATCAGCTTCCCTTTCTTAAAGGTTCTCCTGAAATCTGGAGCGTCACATTTGAACTTTAAAGAGGAACATTATGCTTTAAATTCTAGTATTTAGGTTGGTCAGGCTTGAGGACTTAATCGTCCATTAGGGTGACTTTCCTTTCATGAACCTTATTTCCTAACTGTATAGGCCATTTGCTGCCTTTTCCCAGTCATCTAGGTTATAGAATATTGTCTGTCCATTTCTGTTGGGCTTTGTTGAAGAGGACCGGGAGAGGGACTAATGACTTAAGAACCATAAGACATGCTTTTCTCTTAGATGTTCTCCTCAAATCTTGGAGTGTTGTATTTGATCTCTAGAGATGAATACTGTGCTTTAAAGTCTAGTATTTAGGATGGTCAATTGTGAGGACTTTTTATGTTCATTAGGATGTCTTTCAGGTAATCTAGTAAAAGAAGTCTCACAAGTGGGTTAAGTGCACTTCCAATATTTTCATTATAATTGGAACGCTCCCACAGCTTCTAAAACCTTTTGTCATCAGTTCTCTGGTACGCAGAAGAATAAAAAGTGAGGGTAACTTTGTGTATAAAGGCCTTCAGAATATTACTACCTATGGAATAACAAACACGTAATTTTGACCCTTATTCTATTTACCATATTTACAACCATTACAGCAGCTGGTAACCCAGTAATATGTCACATCGCAAATCAAACCCTTCAAAGGCAGAAGTGAGGGAAAATCCTTGATTAACTGCATTATTACATATATAGCTTTTATTTAAATAGACCTTTATTTATCTGGTCTTGTGCGAATATTACCTGACAAACTCCTCTCAGAAAGTGAAATTGTTATTGCTTTGTGTTGTTGCACTAGACTGAAAATATTTTGCTACCACAAGATCAATTACATTGTCAACTGTCCACCCACACCTTTTCCTTCCCCAGTGAAGTTAGAAACTGCAAGAAATGGCTTTTTGTTTTGTTTACTTCGATGATAATACCAAAGATATTTCACCTGTTCCTGCAGTGCCTGTTTTTAAATGCTAACACGCATATCCTATGTTGATAAACAGAGGAGGCTTGAGTATTTGTTTGATAATTCAGTTGCACTTAACATGTTTGTATAGAATTTGTTTTTTTGTCAACAGAAGGCTGTGTTAGTGAGATATTGTCAGGAGGTAGGAATCTGATTAATTGGGGGATACAGTATATGCTTAATGGTAGGAGGATAGCTGGAGGTGGATCAACAGAGGAGATGTTTCAAAATGGAGTTGGAAACGAGTTGAAAGGAGGCAGCCTCTGTATGAAAAGATGTTTTAATAATGGGATCAAACCCAATGGTTGCTGAAAAGCCTGCTGGTTTCAACTGTTTCAATGGGTTGGGTGTTAGGGTAGAAGGAAAACAATATTATACTTCTACATAGAAGACAGAGGTACAGATGTTGCTCCAGACTTTCTGATTTATTGCACATCAACAAACAGGCAGCATCAAATATATTCATAGCTACTCATGCCAAGACTGTTGGCCTCCTAAGGTTCCCTTTGACAAATGAATCAAATTAACACTACACTGCTCCTACTTTCACACCCTACTCCTAAATCTACCATGATTTATTGTCACTAGTGATGGGCGAATAAATCTGGCAGGTGCAAAAACTGTGGCGATTTTCTGTGTTTGGCTGGCGGCGAATACCTTTGTAAAACTGCGGCGAAAATTGGACGCGCATCGGAATAGTTGCTTGCTTCGTGCGTCAAAATTATCCGGACACCCATTAACTTTAATGCGGGCGTCAGAATTGACGCTGGTGTCAAAATTGATGCGGGCATAAAAATTTGCTTTTTGTCGAAGCATAACGGGGCAAATTTGCCCATCACTGATTGTCACTACAACTCCCTTAGGCTGTCTAGCTTCCTAGCCCACTGTATCCTAGGTTACAATTGCTCCTGCAACAGAACTCCACTTTTATTTTACATTCACTTATGGGGTTGTCTTCTTAGCTGATCTTCTAAATTCTAGACTGTATGGCCAAATCATCCCTCCATGACCAGGGAGAAGTACATTTATCTCCTACCTGCCCTGCGAGACCACTGAGGGTCAGCTGATTACAGTTACAGAGTGAACTAATGGTTGTTTAGCTCCCTAACTCTCTCTGTCTGCAGAGAGAACCTACAACAAAACTGCATCCTATAGCCTACTTTCACTCATAGGGTCACCTTCTTAGTTCATCTTCTAAATTCCAGATTGAGGGAGAACCTCAGTAATCTCCTACCCACCCGTTAATACCACTGAGAGTCTCTTAACTTCATTCTTTCTCCATAACCAGTCCTAGAGACCTAGTGAAACTATCCAGAACAGTCCACCAACCAAAAGAACCTAGGATTTAGGGATGCACCGAATACACTATTTTGGATTTGGCCGAACCCCCGAATCCTTCGCGAAAGATTTGTCCGAATACCGAACCAAATCCTAATTTGCATATGCAGGAAGGGGAAAAATGTACTTCCTTGTTTTGTGTCAAAAAGTCACTTAGTTTCTGTCCCCGCCCCTAATTTGCATATGTAAATTCGGATTCGGTTCGGCTGGGCAGAAGGATTCGGCCAAATCCGAATCCTGCTGAAAAAGGCCAAATCCTGGCCGAATACCGAACCGAATCCTGGATTCGGTGCATCCCTACTAGGAATCATTTAATCCTGGTAGGATGTATACCTCTTTCTCAGGTTTGAGAGGCTAAAAGGTGATTTATTTTTGTTGAGTAATTTTGATCTTAACTGGAATAGCATAAGGCAGACACAGGTCCCAGTGGGGACATTTGACGTATACCATTAAAACCACAAGAGCCATAGTTAAAAGTTCAAAGGGCATAGTATATCCTGTGATATTGTTAGATATTTTCAGTAGATACTTCACTTATGTCTAAACCATATCTCCAGCAGCTCAGAAAAATTCCGAGGCACAACAGGAAAACTTTTGCATAATGCAGTGTTGTGAAATAAATAAGATCTAAGAAATAAAATTCTATAATGTAGTAAGAATTTAAGGGGCCATTATAAGTCACAACACAGAATAATACGATTCTAACAGCCTTCATTTCTCAAAAGGCTCGCAAGGAATTTCATTTGCTTCTTTTCCCCTTTTGAATATGAAGAAAGTGACGTTCATTAGATTATGAGTCATCTTCAAAATCTCATAGCTATGAATCAGATGACCTGTTTCTGGCAGAAAAAAAACTATGTTCAGAAAAATTCAAGAAACCAACAACAACAATAGACCCCTATCTACCTTTATTAGATGATGTTTCGAAATAATGGCTGACGTACGGACACAGCTGTGCCAATCAAACATTTTGGGGTCTAAAGCCAAAAAAAAATAGAGATGGAAGACGAGAGTACTTTTTTATAAGCCTATGAAATTAGAAAGTCTTCACACAAATAGCATCACACAGTGGGTTTACTTTCATCAGCAAGGGCTAGGCATTTTGTTAAAACAAAAGGAAAAATTGTGCAAAATACAGGGAAAAAGTGCCAGAGAAACTGTCATTCTTCAGCAACAATGATCCCAAACACATGGCCAATGGTCAAATCAAAAACCAGAGGTCTCTGTGCTCCGTTTTGAGCCCAAGGCAGTTCTACCAACTGATTTTGTTTTTTTTTTAAAGGTACCAAAGCTTTTGTGGGGTGACACTAATAAATAGGCTTTGTTGAGAATGGATAAATACGGTGCAGAATGTAACATTTTGCTCTTGTTAAGACCAGGGGTGCCCAAAAGGTATATCGGGATCTACCAGAAGACCTTTAGCTGGTGATCTTAAGACACTGTCAACAAAAAGCTTGTCTAAATCTCCCTCCTATTTCATTCTTTTCATTCAGATATTTATTATGTTGAGATTACATAAGAAATAGTTGTTTGTCCCATAAATCAGTATTTAAGTAATATTTTCCATGGAACAGAATGCTAACAATGTTTTTATGGATGTAGATCATAATGGGACAACATCACTAAAAGTAGACCTCGCATTGGTAAAGTATGGACCCTCCTGGTTTAGACTAAGGCAAATTGATGAAAGCACAATTTGATTCTAAAGCTACATAGTAGAAAATATTGTAGCAGTGCACCAGCATGCGGATGTAGTGGATTTTGAAGCCCTTGTGCAGAAGGACTTTGTGCCAAAGCAGAGATCTGTTTTCTTATAAAGGATGCTAACAAGATTCTGATTGGTTATCCTGTAGGGATGATTTATAATCACTAGAGCAAAATGCTGGACAAATAAGGAATAAGAAAAACAGTTTATGCCTTTAATAACTCCACGGAGGGATAAATGATAAATGGTCTCATAAATGGATCATTTTCCTGCTGTGACAGATTGGGGCACCAAGTCCCGACCAGAGAACCTGATATCAACGGCCCACTAACCATTAGCAAGGTCTTGCTCTCCAATTAACACCGTTGATATTCTTCTTGAGATAATCACCCCTAGCTGCCTTATATAATGAACAGCCTCTCTGGATTCACCTACTTTTCTTTGGCAGTTGTTTTGCCAATATGCCCATCTTGCTGATCCGATCGTTTGGTCCTCTGGCCAACAATTGGATTATAATTGCTGTAAACTGGGTGTTGGATCAAGGACCACATCAACGTGCAGAAGCATTCCTTGATCCAACGGGAAAATCAGTCAGATATTGTTAGGAAGGGCTCCACTGAATCGCTCTACAGGGGTAGAATCTGCAGCTGAAATCTGCCTGTGCATGGCCACCTTTACTCGTTTCTATCTTTCTCACGTGGTCTTCTTTCATGATTTGGATTTGGAAAACAGAATTAGAATAAGATACTGAAAAGTTAATCCTTCAAACTCCAGAAAGGAAAAAGGGCTCACCCTGACCAGAACTCAATGGGGAAGATACCCTCACCCCTGCAGGCTAATCTGATTCTCTGCATGTATTGTGTATTACAGATATGAGGCCTGTTATCCAGAATACTCAGGACCTAGAGCTTTCTGGAAAACAGATCTTTCTGTAATTTGGATCTTCATACCTTAAGTCTACAAGAAAATCATGTAAACATTAAATAAACCCAATAGGCTGGGTTTGCCTACAATTAGGGTTAATTACTGTGTATCTTAGTTTGGACCAAGTACAAGGTACTGTTTTATTATTACACTAAAAATGTGGATTATCTGGATAAAATTGAGTCTATGGGAGACAGCCTTTCCATAATTTGTAGCTTTCAGGATAACGGGATACCAGTATGACACTCTAAATTCCTAGAGTGCCAAAGTTCAACAAGAACCAGGGATAAGACTAAACCATTGTAAACAAGGAACTGCAACCTATGCTTCTTGGTTTATATCCCTTTCGATTTATCAGCGTTGTTGGACTTGAAATAGGTGGAAGTTCAACAGGAAATCATCATCAAGAATGTAAAGTGTCTGGGCCCTGTGATGGTAAAAATGAAGCCAAATGCTATTCAGTAGGTTACAGGGTAATGGCATTCTTGCAGGCGCTACTTATACAAAGGCAGCAGGTCTCAGCTATGGCCCAACGTCAGTGGCGTATGATATGTTTCTCCCCACAACACAGGTTCACTCATAAATATTTCCCATTCACTTTCCAATGGAATTAATTGAAACATTGATGATATAGTGAACTGTGTTAAGTCTTACCAGGGTGCTATCAGCATGGGGTTTGTATATTCTTCCTGTGGTGGTTTGATTTTCTGGTATGCTTGACGTTTGATGTGTGTGCAACAGGTGGATGGGTCAGGGTCTGCCTTAACCTTTCTTGGGTTACTGTCCACTGGTTCCAGAACCCAGGCAAGGGGTCCAACTCCCAGCAACTCCCAGTAGGAACACTATAAATAGACTCTTCATCTTCAGTGGGGCCCCCGATTTAAGGGACGAAGGAAGGGATTACAACTCTGGTATAAGCACACAGTATTCACTCTTGATCAAATAACTTTGGGAGCCAGTGGTTCTTTAAAAACTGTCAAACAATTTATTGAACTGTTTGTACACTTCTTAATGGTCAATCGCATATTCAATGTGCATGCTCAGATGGTACACTCCACGAGCAAGTAGTGACAGCAGGTCATTTACAAAAATGTATTATTCACGGATCCTGCCTAACCTGGCGGTCTTGTCAACGCAGGGTGCTAACCCTTCACTAAACTCCCGTTGGAGCTTTAGCTGCTCACTAACTATCTGTCACTCCAATAGTGACCTATTACAGTATAGGAAAACCTCACACTCCTACATGTGCCTATGTCAAGAAAATTTGATTGTAAGCTCCACTCAGCCAGCGGCTCATGTGTATAACCAAACCTATTCTAACCAACCCTGTAGAAACATCAGTGCTCTGTAAAGAAAATATTAAAAGACCAAGGTCTTTCACAAAATGTTCCCTGGTGATTTTTATGTTTTAATTCACTTGAGTTTTCTATTTTCTTCAAAAAAAATTGAGATTGCTTAGATGCAGTCCTTAACTGGCCAATCAATATCTTGCAGATTTTTAGCCAGATATCTCTCTAGGCAGGTCAATCAACAGGCTCCTTACATAGGCTGATAAACTGCCATCTTGTTCTGGAGGGGCTGAGTCAGGAGTTTTATCATGTATGGCTAGCTGCTGGCTAATGGAAAAAACCAATGACAGCCCAGTACTGCCCCTGCCTCCAGGCAGTTTGTTTTTATATACCGTATATACTCGAGTATAAGCCGAGAATAGTCGCCGGCATCAAGGAATATTCACCGGCGTCCAAGAATGGTCGACGGCATCCAAAAACGAGACACTGGCACCTTCAATGGGAGCAGAAACCCTCAATTTTTTGATTGAAACTTACCAGAAGCTGCTGCATTTCTCACCCTCGGCTTATACTGGAGTCAATAAGCTTTCCCAGTATTTGGAGGTAAAATTAGGTACCTCGGCTTATACTCGGGACGGCTTATACTCAAGTATATACGGTATACAGTTCTTTAATATTACAAAATGTAGTTTCATAATGGATCAATATGTATTTTAGGCTTTAATTTAAGTTGGGCAACAGATGGCTCTGTTTGAGTGGGGTCTTTGGGTGAGGTGTACTCTTTAGCGCAACTATGGCCCCACCAATTCATGTCTACATGCAAAAATATCCTGTGGGCACTGCTACTAGCATGTACTATGCATACATTACATTCATTGCTTTCTAGATAGAAAAATGTTAAATAAAGACGAGGTTTTGCTTTTTTTTTAAGGCGAGAGCAAATATTTACAGCTAATATTTATTAATATCAAAGATGCAATGCTTTCAAAAGCCTTAAAGGGAAAAAAGATCTTCTTACTTTGATTCAAAAAATGTTCTCAAGTTCCTACAAGAGATATATAGTACAGGTATAGGACCTGTTATCCAGAATGCTAGGGACCTGGGGTTTTCCGGAAAATGGATCTTTCCGTAATTTGAGTCTTCATGCCTTAAGTCTACTAGAGATTCATTTAAACATTAAATAAACCCAATAGGCTGGTTTTGCCTCAAATAAGGATTAATTATATCTTAGTTGGGATCAAGTACAAGCTGCTGTTTTATTATTACGGATAAAAAGGAAATCATTTTTAAAAATCCGGATTATTTGGATAAAATGGAGTCTATAGGAGGCAGCCATTCCGTAATTCGGAGCTTTCTGGATATCGGGTTTCTGTATAAGGGATCCTATACCTGTACTATTAGGTTATTCTTGGCCCATTGCATACATAGAGGCAGCAGATAAACCCCTGAATGTGACTGCACCATGGCATTTACTTCAATTATTTTCAACTAAATGATAGGATGCATGGACCTATTTGGGTGCTGCTCTGTCAGTGTACAATAAATGTGTCATATGTTCTCAATAACTACAGTATACTTGGATGCTACCATGTTGTATTTCCCACACTGGGAGGGGGCAGCCCATCTTCTAAAATAAATTGGTGGGACTGGGGAGAGATTAAAGGTGAGCCAGGCCAAGCCAACTGGGTGGCCACCATAACCCCCCGTATGTGCCGTACCAGAGGGGTGGGATGGGTAATCAGCAGAGGGGAGGGCAGCGGCGAGCAACAGAGGGGAGAATGACATAGGGGAGTGAATTCAGACTGGGGGCAGGCAGAAGACGCTCTAACAGGTACCTGCCCAGCGGCCTCCCTCCCATCATTGCGCCCTAGGCAGGTACCTCTTCTGCTTACCCATAGTTCCGGCCCTGAGGTAAATGTGTATTTGCTTTATGAACAAAGAACAGGTGTAAGAAAACTACCTGTGCTGGTGGGTCGTCCACCACGCCATCGGCGGGGACGCCCGCCTCATGGTACTTAGCTCTGGCACCATGTTGGTTCAAGGGCGTGCGCGGCGCGCCTGTGTGCCTCTTAAAGGCGCAGGCGCAGTGGCGTGTTTGCTCCAGCGCGTTTTTGCACACGTTTTGGTGCTAATTTTGAAAGCTATTTAAGGCCCATTCAGTGTACAGCCCCTTGCCCGTGATAGAACTTATTTCTAGTGGTTCCTGAGCCTTGTGCATCCGATCTGTTCTGTATCTTGTCTGTTTGATTACCCGTGTTTGACCCAGCCTGTTCCTGACTATTCTGCATTCTGTATCCTGCCCCTTGCCTGCCTACGACAACTCTTCCTACTTAACCCCTTGATTGACAACCCGGTTTGACCCTTGCCTGCCTGACGATTCTTGATATCTGCCTGCCTTGAACCAGCCTGTCTGAGGATTCTCTTGCCTGCTCCATTTGTACCATGACCTTGGGCCCAAAAGACTCTGCTAACAGCCGTGCCCCTTTGCCAGCCACAACATCTCGCCTTGCACCTCTCGTTAAGTCCAGGTGGCACCCAATTAAGCTGAGGGCTCCTCCCGAAGCCCAACGGTGGTCACACTACTGGTGAAGCCGAGCCGAAACCAGGGTGCTGGTATTGGGTGCCGGTCGTGACAACAGGTTGCTGGTTGTAAAGGTAGGATTCCCATATGGGAATTGAATCCACTGGCCTTGGAGAGCTGGAGAAAAGTGTTAGCGGGCAGAGTGGCTTCAGACTACAGCTATCAGAATGCTTCAAACCTTCATAATTTACTGTATTATCTAAGTGTTTTGGGCCTAGTTTAGGTAAAGTGGGGTTGCATGGATGATCATCACTGTTTATATGACCTTTCAGGTTTGGATGGAAAATTGGGTTGACAATGGGAGGGATCACTTTCTTCATAAAGCTAATATCTTTTCACTCAACTGCTACTAAGACACATGACCAACATCCAGAGCTCTTAAGCTCAACTAATGCTCTTACTGAAACAGTTTAAGGTCCCCTGATTAATGTTGGAACTGTCTGGAACAAGGGCTCACAGTAGCACTCCAAAGTTGCAAGGACCATGAATTTCTGACACATACAACTGAGTCACCAAAGTTGAAGCTTACCTCTTCCCCTTTACCCCATCCCTACCTTTTTTTGCTGTTCCCTATGGGGCTACCCCTTCAGTCCTAACCCTTTTCTCTTAAGCTTTCCACTAATTTGATGTTGGTTAAAATGAAGAAAAAAAAAGTTGCTACTTATCAGTTTGGTGTTAATTTTGGATTAGGAACAATAGTTTTGTTTGAAATGTTCTTGCATATGCACCTTAGATATTCATTAATATCCCAAATAGTTTCAAAATGTTTAGTTGAGGACAAAGGTATTAAAAAAACATTTTAAAGTTATTGTGAAACATTCAAAAACTCTAGCCCCCCAATATGGCTTTTGGTGAAGCGAGTAACAATCAGGGGCAAGCATATTGTGTCAAAATAATTTCCAACTCCAAACTGTCTCTGTTTGCTCAGAACATGAACATAGATCATCAAGACAATTTAAACTTTGCAATCTAAGAAGATCTGAATGGTGAGTAGATCCATCTTTAAAGTTCTCCCTTCAGACTTGGAACTATAAACAATTATTCATACACAAGAAATTTGTGGCTCCCCTCATTGGATGCATTTTACTTAACTGTGGATTTTATTCCCAGTGTCTGGTGTTATTTATATGTTAAAATATAACAGACCTCTCACGCTGCTACCTGTCCACCCACACAAACGCTGCAAGGGAAATTTATTGAATAACAAATATAGGGGAAGAGTAATCCGTTCTTCAAATTACACGAGTTGCCACTTAAATGCTAACGCACGTTGAGTGTTAATTTACAGTTGCCTTGACGTGGGTCCCTTGGAATTAGATTTAAAATAGGGGATTTTTAATTTGAGCCAAAAAGAGATGTTTTAATTCCTTTCAAACTAAAGATGCGAGCACACAGCAGATACAATATTCAGGGCTGGCAATGCTTGGCTGGGAAGAGTCAGGCCTGTGTCGTGGGAGAAAAGACTCAGCTGCAGGGGAAACGGAATGAAATAAATCAGGCGTGTCAAAGTTGTGGCCGCGAAGTGGCTAAAATAAAAACCCCAGCATCCTGTTAAAACACTTACTGATCAGCAATATGCTGTTTTAGATAAAACTCTTGCATTACCTTAACATACAGTAACCATACACATTCTTCCATAGATAACGTATCCTGCTTCCTTGTGGATGCACAGAGGAGGCTTGAAGGGCCAATAACCATCCCACCTAAATCCCGTACCCCAGCCTCCTAACCCATTCCCATATTTCTGAGATCATTGGTGGCTTATGTGACATATCAATTTGGCAGCAAGGTTTTACCGGGGTACTCCCAAATTGCACTCATTGACCTCAGAATGTGAATGTGATAATGTAGCTCATGAGTGCCCTGCAAGTTCAGGGCTGGAGTGGCCTGCTAGAGAACCAGAGATTCTACTGGTAGACCATGGCCATAGTGGGCCACAGACCAGTAACATTGCCTTAAGCCAGTGATTTCTCCTGAGCAACGTGTTGCTCATCAACCACTTTGATGTTGCTCTCAGTGGCCGCGGAGCAGGGTCTTATTTTTGAATTCCAGCTTGGAGGCTGTCATGAAAATGACATAACCAAAGCATGTAGACCAACTGGGAAAGTAACCACGTGGCAGTTTCCAATTTGTTTTGTAAGGTCCAAAGGCAAAACAGCAGATACAAAGCCTACAAAACAACAAATGCAGTTCCGGAGTCTCACACAAGTCCATTCAAAGTCCCAAGAAGACTCCAAGTAAATAATGGCTGAACAGTAGGTCTGACATGCAGGAGTCCTTTCCTCTGTCCATGAAGACTGTCTTCTAAGTCTCTTCTGGTGGCTCCTTTTATGCCCCTATTGACCCAACCTCCTAGGGTATCAGCACTTAATCTAATTTCTTTGTAGAAACTCAAGTTTTTGTTTAGAAAGAGATAAAATCATTAGAAGCGTTCAAAAAACCATAACAGAGGCAACTTTTGGTGGCATAAAAACCAGTTGTACTGCCAAACAGAGTCAGTCCATATAGGTGCCACCAAATGGCCAATCACAGCCCGTATTTGGCATCCCCGGGGACTTTTTCAAGCTTGTGTTGCTCCCGACTCTTTTTTTACATTTGAATGTGGTTAACTTAAAAAAAAAGGTTGGGTACCCCTGCCATACGCCCTTCCTTATTCCAACCGCAGGGCTACATAACACCTACAGTATATATAATTAAGTTGAGCCAAGTCCCACACTGTGTGAGTCTTTTCTTTATTATAAACTACAGTTGCCAGAGCTATAAGTCACACCTCCCTATGCTATAGAAACAATAAAGCTAGAGAACTGTACTTTCCAATTCTAAATATGGCAGATCGTAGCACATGGGACGAAGAAAGACAAAGCATTTTCATGGCAAAGCGTCTCTGGAAATTACAGTGTATATAATAAAGGCTGTTCCTGAAGCACATTAACAAGGACAGAAACTGGATAGCTTCACTGTGTCTAAAATAGGAACTATCGAATGTTAAGGTGTAGTAACTGATAACTAACACCTGTAACTCGATGACCATGTAATGAAATCCATGGGGCTCAATCTGATCAAAAAAAGCACTTTAATAACAAGCCTGAGAGAAAAGGCATATTTTTGTGAGAAACAGTAGAGTGGAGTCTTCTATTTAAAAACTTACCTATCAATAGAAGAATGAAATATGCTACAACTGGACTCAAAAAATAGAGATACGCAGTCTGCCGTGGTCATTCCTGTGGCTCCAGTGGGTTTAACATTCAGAATAGCGTTCAGTTTATTATTGGGGACTTCAGAGATGTCTTTAAGGTGATAATCATAGACCCGGGTCTCAGCTCAAGGTGTGGCTGTAATTACACTATGGGTCAACAATGTATTATTTGTAAAAGAAGATGGTGAGTTGCATCTGAAACTTGCACCCTACACTTGTGTTCATAATTGACCCCTCCTGACGTCTAAAAAGTGGGTGGGCCTGTTTCTAAGAATGTAAAGTTTGACATTTCAGATGAATTCGATTATACATGGGCGTCTGGGGATGTGAATGAGAAACCTCTCAACTCTCCTGCTTATGGAGTAAAATGGTGCTTACTTTCATTGCTCATTTTATTTTATCCAGAAGGGAGAAACAAGAGAGCTGAGAGGACTGGCTTCATCTGAAACATTTGCAACAATGCCGTTCTTCAAGGATTTTGGACATTTTCTATATTATCCGTTTTCAGTTGATGCTCCATCTACAGGTAGAACACAGAATATATAAATGCATATTTTATGGCTTGTATTTAAAATATCTAAATAAATTAGCTAAATTCTAAATACGCTGTAGCAGAGGTCTTTTTTTGGACCATGGCCCCCTTTTAGGTCCATCATTTGTTTAGGGCCCCCCATTGGATAATAACTAGGTTGTAGACCAAAACAATATTCCATCAGTCATCCAGTCATAGTTCTAAGAATATCTGACAAATTAAATCTCAACACAAAAGTTCACCCTAATTAACCTTCTTGCTGGGCTTCTAGGAGCATCATCATCATCATCATCATCATTTATTTATATAGCGCTGTCAAGATACGCAGTGCTTTACATCTTAACAGCCCTTCAGGCTTGGCCTCATAGTTTTTTTAACTACTGGCACTGAGACAGAAAATACTTTAAGAAATACAAGGGGCCATCCTGCAATATAAGGGGGTTCTGATGGTCTAATGAGCCTTGGCTGAGAAGTCCTTCAAAAGTCCCATGCATGTTTCTTGAGCATTGAGTTTGGCCGTGGAAACCAGCTGGCCTTGACATATTCAAATCTCCACTTGATTTTGTTAGACTCCAGAGGTTTCCAGTGAGGCTGATATAATATGGCATTTGAATTTCACTTGACTTAATGACAGTCTGTGTTTTACAATTGGCTGCCACCTGAATTCTTACACCAGTCCACATGTAGCTCAACACTCGGTTTGTGTGAATATTGCAGTTGTTGTGAGAAACATTTCTCTTTCTGGTTTCAGAATTAGATATTATGCGTGTGTGTCGCATGTGCAAATAATTATATTTTTGAATACATTTCAGTGATACAGATGAAGCCACTTGGATTTGTGAGTTAAATGCGTCATGACTCAGGGGTAATTGAAGAAACTGTGTTATCTTAAGTCATCTTAACTCATTTAATGCATTTAACCTTTTCATTAGCATACCAAAGCTCCATTGTTCACAATGGTGAATGCTTTAATTAGATGGGATGTTGTGACACAGTTTTCTGTGTTAAATGAGATAAATGGGATATCTGTGTTTAGTTATTCTGTGTCAAACAGACAAACCAAAGTGGCTGCATCTGTATATATATATATATATTTTTGCATAACCATTATTAAAATCTGCAACTCCTTAACGAAGAAAAACTTACGTTGATAAGGAGTTTGATGGAATCCTTAAGGAGGAATTCAGTTACATAAAATCAAGTGGAAACATTAATGGGTGTTTGAGGTTTGGCAGCCGGGGGTTTTGTTTTGTCCTCTCATCTAATGCAACAAAATAGTTTTTTAGTTAGAAATGGACATGCAAAATAGAAGAGCCAGGGGAGTTCTATAGTGTGGGATGGCCCACCAGTAAACCCATGGCTGAGGCAGGTTTGGGCTTCAGCCTTCACATCCAGATTGGGTCAGTAGTTAATGCCTACTTCAAGCTGAAGGACAGAATAACTTGTTTCCAGATCTCTGCCTCCCTGTCACAATTTGGTGGAACAGTGTCATAATGGGCATGTCCTCCCATGTGATGTCATCACCATAGGGGTGATGATGTAGGTATAAAAGTCCCCTCAAAAGCTTGGGTAAGGTTGAATAAGAGCAGTTTTGGGTTGGGAATTTGCTGTCCTGTGCACCACTAGACCGTTGTATTTAATACCTGCTTAAGGTAGACACAGAGTACTTGGTCCCCTTTGTGAGTTGTAGTCTGTCTCCCATGCAGGATGAGTACAGGGGCAATTGATCACTATATGGGCCGTAAGCGGTGCAGTTTAATGTATGAGCCCACTAATGTCATTTAACAGTAGGAACCTATATTTTTCATTTTAATGTGGACAAGACCAAGGAAATGTTCACATGCAAAAGTAACTATGGACACTATTAGGCTTTGCCATGATAAAGTTGAGGAATGTTCCATTCCATGGTTTAATTAATTAAAAACACATCATCTGATTTTGGCACCAGGATTCTGACACCTAAATAATGAATATTAAAATGATCTGATAAAGCCAAACAACAGAACAAATGGCTTTGTAATAAAGAGCCTCTAGTGATATGTTGAAACAAATATCCAGTCAGTGTCTTCAGCTGGGTTACAGATGGGGGAAAAACATAGGCAGGAAGTAGTAAGGGCATTTACACAAGATCTAAAGAGCCCTATAGCACAACAACATGCTAATTTTCACTTCTAAATGAAGGTGCAGAGCCTCCTGGGTCTATGATATTCCTAAACCAGGTCAATGCGAAATCTCAAAATGAAAAGACACAGATGAGTAGGGGATCACAGAAGCAATTAAACAGTACAAATAGGCTCAGAGACACAAGAAGTGTAATGATATTTTGGATTCCCACTTCGTTACAGTTTGCAAAGCTGTCTTACATTAGGAATGCTGGGGACTCCTAATAAATCATTACTACCACCCCCAGGACACATGAGAACTTGTGGTGTAGGCTCTGCTGAGATGACAAATTAGGAAGTTTGGATACTGTTAAAATTCATTTGATTCTATAATCTTCACAATAAACAGCATCGCCTGTTAACAGTTTTACTAGAACTGTTTTTTTTTTTGAGTACTCTTTATATTCTGGGGACTATGCAACATGTATGTTGGACATTTCTTTAGATACACATCAGTTTGGTTAAGAATATTTGGCCTGAGAGAGTTGGTCTTGCATAGGAACCCAAAATTGCTGAAGATCCCTAAAATGTCTACTTCTGAAGGTAGCAGTGGTCGTCTTTCTAGAAGTCATGGTTGCATCTTGTCAATAGACAAAATATGACTAGCTCTCGCACACCACAATTCAATAGGATATCTGGTGCTCAGTGGTAGAGGTTCGGCAACCTCACAATCTGTTTGAAGTACAAAGTATCCACGGCACACAGCTTAGTGTAAGCAAGGGTCTCCTTGCACGTTTATTGCGGTAGTGAGCTCACTACCGCAATAAACGTGCAAGGAGACCCTTGCTTACACTAAGCTGTGTGCCGTGGATACTTTGTGCATCTTGTCAATACCACTCTTTATGGCCACTCCTACACCCTTAATGACTAAATGTGGGTAGGCTTCCGTACACGATGGACAAACTGTAGTGCCACATCACCAATACAAACCTTGCACTTCTGCTTCTTGCCACCTAATAATCTCTGTATTTCTTGCCCAACCAAATACATTGACTCTTGCATCTCTCCACCCATCTGCCTCTGCACTCCCTCGTTCAATCACCATATTTGCCTCTCTTATGAGTCTACTTTCTGCATATCTTTGGTAATCACTCCAATCTCCAATCTCTCTCGATGCTTTTATTGAGTTCCACTTCCATGACTCCACATATGCTGATTGTAAAACTCTTTCATTCAAACCAGTGTATGGTTGTTAAGGCCAGTCATAACTTGGCAACCCGGTAACAATATAAATTGTAGACTGCAGAACTATTGCAGAAAAATATTGCAAATATTACTATTCTAAATGTTAATTTTAAATACTGAAATAAATATGAAACAAGTTTAGAAAACAAGGTTATTAAGATGTTCATACATGGAAAGATACTTTTTTGATGAAGACACCAAACTCGAGGATTTATGCCCCAATTGGCTGAATCAGGCTTATCTGATAGCTTGGACCCTTGACCAATGATTAGAGTGCACAGGAGATGGGTTGGTGGAGGGCTAAAGGCGCAGGCTGATGCTGTCCTTGCCCAACACAATTTTACAACCTTCACATTTGATATCTGAATGAGCCACAGGTGACATCAATGTTCTGACCTTATATATATGTAGCTGAGTTGGCAGCCAACATTATGTGTATCCAAAAAAATACCAACAAGGTTAGGGTGAGAAGGGCCAAAATAAGCTAAATGCCATTCAATGCAATAAATTTGTCTTTTTGGCTTCATTATATGACACTGGAATCAGACATGGGGATAAAGGACAGCCTTGTTCAGTGCTGGAAAAATTGTGCTTCAAGGGGTGGTTCACCTTAAACTTAACTTTTACTATGTTATATAAGCAACTTTTCAATTGGTCTCCATTATTTATTTTGTATTATTTTTTATTATCTGACTTTTTCCTCTGACTCTTTTTAGCTTTCAAATCTAAAAATAAATGCTCTGTAAGGCTATGGGGCAAATTCCCTAACTGGCGATAATTCGCCACCGACTGCTTCGCAGCCATCGCAACACTTCGGCAGATGTTAATTCGCTAGGACAACGCTAATAACACAAATTTTCCCCTAGCATTACTTCAGCAATCAAATCGAAGATGTGCTGGCATTGCCTAATTTGCATATGGTGGGAAAATGATAACGTTTCATGGACGTATATGTTGCAGCAAATACATTACACTACACAAGTCCAGGGAACCTTAATAAATAAAATAGAGTTGTTACACATGAGCCCACTGTATAGTTTATGATCCATATGTTAAAAAATGGAGGTGGGAACCTGATTACCCAAAAAAAAATTTACGGACCTTTGCAGGCTATCACTCTGAAAAAAGGAAAAGACACCGGCATTTTTTGGGATTAAAAAAATGCACTAAAAATTGAGGAAGTCCTATGCACTCCATTGTACTTAGCCTGGTCTGTGCTGGCAAAGGCAAGTCTGGCGAATGAAGTACCGTTCAGTAAAATCCGCATCTTAGTGAATTCGTGGAGTTACGTCCGTTCGCCAGAGTGAAAATTTAGAGTGAGAAGCAACACTAGCGTCTGTCCCCTTTGTTAGCGGAGTGACGCCTGCGCCTCTTAGGAAATCTTCAAAGCGCCTAAATGACGTCACGCTGGTGAATTTTCGCTAGCATTTGTCACTGCCCCTATAAATTGATTTTTATTGATATTTTTTATTACTCATATTTCTATTTGGGCCCTTTTCAATTCATATTCCAGTATCTTACTCAAATCAAAGCATTGTTGCTTGGATCATTTTGACTGATGAGATTGCAAAATGGAGAGCTGCAGAAAAAAAGTTAAATAACTCAAAAAAACAACAACAAATACTAAAAAATTAAAACCAAAAGCAGACTGGCTCAGAATTTCACTCTCTACATCATACTCAAAGTTAATTTAAAGGCAAACAACCCTTTTCAACTCCCATTGCAAACAAAGAACATGGAGCCTGAACTTTACAGATTGTCAGGGATTCCCATTTGAGAAGTATTTCGCAGCCCTGGAGATCTGGGGAAAAGACGTCATGAGCAATATTGTTTTACGAATAAAAGGTGCCTTAGTCTTGATAATATGTCAAAGTATTCTGGGATTTGTAGTGTGATTGGGACCTTAAAGGAACAGTAACACCAAAAAGTAAAAGTGTCCTAAAGTAATGGAAATATAATGTACTGCTGTGCTGCACTGGTAAAACTGGTGTGTTTGCTTCAGAAACTATTGTTTATATAAACAAGCTGCTGTGTCGCCATGGGGCAGCCATTCAAAGCTGAAAAAGAAGAAAAGACAAAGGATACACCGCAGATAACAGATAAGCTCTGTAGTATACAATGGGATTCGTCAGAACTTATCTGTTATCTACTGTGTATCCTGTGCTTGAATGGCTGCCCCCATGGCTACACAGCAGCTTGTTTATATAAACTATTGTAGTACTTATCTGTTATCTACTGTGTATCCTGTGCTTGAATGGCTGCCCCCATGGCTACACAGCAGCTTGTTTATAAAAACTATAGTAGTACTTACCATCTGTTATCTACTGTGTATCCTGTGCTTGAATGGCTGCCCCCATGGCTACACAGCAGCTTGTTTATATAAACTATAGTAGTACTTATCTGTTATCTACTGTGTATCCTGTGCTTGAATGGATTCCCCCATGGCTACACAGCAGCTTGTTAATATTAACTATAGTAGTACTTATCTGTTATCTACTGTGTATCCTGTGCTTGAATGGCTGCCCCCATGGCTACACAGCAGCTTGTTTATATAAACTATAGTAGTACTTACCTGTTATCTACTGTGTGTCCTGTGCTTGAATGGCTGCCCCCATGATTACACAGCAGCTTGTTTATATAAACTATTGAAGTACTTATCTGTTATCTACTGTGTATCCTGTGCTTGAATGGCTTCCCCCATGGCTACACAGCAGCTTGTTTATATAAACTATAGTAGTACTTATCTGTTATCTACTGTGTATCCTGTGCTTGAATGGCTGCCCCCATGGCTACACAGCAGCTTGTTTATATAAACTATAGTGGTACTTATCTGTTATCTACTGTGTATCCTGTGCTTGAATGGCTGCCCTTGTGGCTCCACAGCAGCTTGTTTATATAAACTATAGTAGTACTTATCTGTTATCTACTGTGTATCCTGTGCTTGAATGGCTGCCCCCATGGCTACACAGCAGCTTGTTTATATAAACTATAGTAGTACTTACCTGTTATCTACTGTGTATCCTGTGCTTGAATGGCTGCCCTTGTGGCTCCACAGCAGCTTGTTTATATAAACTATAGTAGTACTTACCTGTTATCTACATTATACTGTCTTTTTCTTTACAACACTTGTAAGGCCTGTAAGACTCCACATCTGTCCATACCTTCCAACACTCCCTAGTGACTAACATACTTAAAGGGGCCCATTTACTTAACTCGAGTGAAGCAATAGAAGAAAAAAAAAATTTTTTTTTGGCTACTTCGACCTTCGACTACGGCTTTGAATCGAACGATTCGAACTAAAAATCGTTTGACTATTCGACCATTCGATAGTGGAAGTACTGTCTCTTTAAAAAAAAACTTTGACCCCCTACTTAAAACCTACCGAAGTGCAATGTTAGCCTATGGGGAAGGTCCCCATAGGCTTTCTAATGTTTTTTTGGTCGAAGAAAAATCGTTCGAAGGATTTAATCGTTTTTGCGGTAAATCCTCCGACTTCGATATTCGCAGGATTTACATTCGGCAGTCGGATATCGACGGTTAATTAACCCTCGATTTTCCACCCTATGTAAATCTGCCCCTTAATGTCTGTGTAATTATCACTCACACAAAAGTACTGACTGTTGTTGTATATAATGATGCCCTATAAAAACAGAGACACGAGGGTGGAAAATGGATCCAATAATTTGATTTTTCAAAAGAAAACCTGCAATCATCGTGAGATAGCCGCTCCCCACCCCAAGTATCGGCAATGCAATAAATAAGTCCTGAGAATACTGAGCCGGCATGACTCAAGCCGCAATATCTTTTTCAGTTGTAATTAAGTTAACTCTTGTTGACTCTGAAAAGGTCAGTTTTTCTCTCTGAACTTGTGTGGCTGGGAACAACTTGTTAGCTTGGTCATCCGTCTATACATAAGTGCATTTGTATTAACCTTTTCCCTCACAGGCTACAGGGTTATTTGTACGGATTACATTCAGCAAATATAGCCCTTTTCCAGGCATGCGTGTCTTTATATGTATTTTAAAGTCAATGTTTTTTCTTTTTAAACAATTTTGAAGATTCTCTTTTGCACTTTTTTACCCTGAAAGAACCATGCTCGGTTGCATTTAATAAACCTTGGAAACAAGACGGTTAGATGTTACCCTGGTGGGACAGAAGAAGACAATAAAGGTAGTATATCTAAAGCTGAAAAGCTTGTTCCAAGTCTAGTAACTCATCGCTGGAGATTTTTGCCCTCAAACCAGTAAATGCCACCTGCAGATTGGCTGCAATGGGCTAATAGGGATGTCGCGGACTGTTCGCCTGTGAACTAGTTCGCGCGAACATCGACTGTTCGCGTCCGCCGAATGTTCGCGAACGTCGAATTTGGGTTCGCCTTAGCTGGCGCTTATTTTTGCCATAGCTAATTAAGTTAGAAACTGTTTTTTTTCTGGCTGTTCAGTTCAGAGAAAAGAGGGACTGGTGTGCTGCTCCTCCTAGTAGTTCACCACTACCAGCACCACCAACCAGAGTCAAAATTGTTACAAAGTATCTTATTTGCACCTGTTAGCTGTTCTGAGCTCTCTGCCAAAAGCTAATTAAGTTAGAAACTGTTTTTTTTCTGACTGTTCAGTACAGAGAAAAGAGGGACTTTCCAGTACAAAAGAGGGACAGGGGGTTGAGTGGTCAAAAGAGGGACAGTTGGGAGGTATGCAAGTGCCACCTAGCTGTGTGAGCTTTTTCACATTCTGTCTAAATAACAATAATAATTCCGTGTCCGTAAACATCACCTGAGTGATGTTTTTACAGCAGCAATAATATATTCCGTATCCACTACTGTATACATTGCCCTTGCAGGCATTGTTTGCCCAGTCTTTAACCAAGTGCCACCTAGCTGTGTGAGCTTTTTCACATTCCGTGTCCAGAAACATCACTTGAGTGGCGTAGTGTGATTTCTGCCCTTTACAGCACAAAACGCAGCGCTGTGTCAACAATGTTTTTTTCAGATACATTTTTGCCCTTGATCCCCCTCTGGCATGTCACTGTCCAGGTCGTTGCACCCTTTAAACAACTTTAAAATCATTTTTCTGGCCAGAAATGTCTTTTCTAGCTTTTAAAATTCGCCTTCCCATTGAAGTCTATGGGGTTTGCGACGTTCGCGAACCGTTCGCATTTTTGGACGCAAGTTCATGAATATGTTCGCAAACTTTTTTTCCGACGTTCGCTACATCCCTATGGGCTAACAAAAAATGGGCAACTTTGCAACTTGAACCCCAACAGTAAGTAGCAATTGTGTATTCTGTAGTGGATAAATATGACCAAGTGGCTGCTGACACCGTCCAATGAACAGAACACAGAAGCACAAGGGAGTCCCTAGCTGCATAAATTAGAGACTCATTATAAATGCTTCCTACAATTTTTATAGGGGATCCAACAACGCGGACCTCTGGGTGGGAGGAGTGAAAAACTTACAGGAATAGCCAACCTCCCTATATAACCATCACTTTTTATGGATCTTTACTAAGTTTGTTTGAAGACTCTAATTTAAATAAGATTTCCTTAACTTCTCAGTTGCTTTTGTCTCGTAAGAACTATAAGAAAATTCATGAGGAAAATGTTCTTCATTTCTACAAGCAGAAATGACTCCTTATGAGCTTATAAAGAATATGCAACAATATAGAAAAAGAGTTTACTCAGAATGTTGGAGAGATCAGCAATTTAGATTTCTACATCTTGGATATAGTACACTGTTTTTGAATTATCTTGACTCTAGGAAGGCATCTTATTGTCCTAAATGCAAGAAAATATAAAGTAGACATTTTTCAATATATACGGTTATGCTCGTTCATTTAATTACTGTGGGAAAAAATTCAAGAATTTATAAGCAAGACAACTTTTTTAATTTGATTTTAAACTTTCCCCACAATTTGCACTTCTTGACCTCAGTGAGTATCTCCAGGAGTCTGATGAAAACTCAAATTCTGATATTTCTGATGAAATGGTTCATTTCTGTTTTTTAGTAATGGCAGCTGCTAGGAAGGCTATATTTTTGTATTGGATTAAGGATATTGCTCTAGTTTTAAATGATGTTCTTAAAGGGCATGTAAAGGCAAAAAAATAAAATCCCATTTTTACTTTCTTTAATGAAAAAGAAACCACTCCCAATATACTTTAATTAAAAAATCTGTACAGTTTTTATAAGAAACCTGACTGTATGCAGTGACATTCTCCCTTCATTTACTGCTGTGGAAAGGAATTGTCAGACGGTCCCTAACTGCTCTGCAAGGAAACAATCATACTTATGAACAGCAGGGGGAGCCCCTGCCTTACTTCCCAGCCATGCAGAACTCAAGCAGCTTTGTTTATGACGATCCCTAAGCAGCCCAGACTACACTGAGCATGTGCACAGTCTTAGTCTTGCAAAGATGTATAACAAAGTTACAAGATGGTGACCCCCTGTAGCCAACTTTAAAAGCATAAATTATTTGTTTGATTAGGCTTGTGGTGCAGTAAGTTCATGTTTATGTTTAGTATACAAAATACAGCATTTCTAGCCTTATTCTATTTTAGACTTTACATGCCTTTTAAATACCTCCATAACCTTAGCTTACAAGATGCTATTAGATATAAATTAGGAGACCATTCTTCAAGAAAGTTTTTCAAAATAAATTGGTCAATTTATTTAGAAACACAAACAACAAAAGGCACTTTATTTACAAGTTTATGGGAGAAAATCCTGGAAGGTCTGGAGAATCCTTTACTTCCGGTTTTGAACTTCAATGTACCATTCACATGTTAAATTGGAGAAAAAGTCTGCCGTGTTTTTAAATTTGTTGAGCAAAAAAGATGAAGTAGATCTCTGGTCACTTGGTAGTTAATACCAGTTCATGTTAAATCAATTTATTTGTTTGATTCACATAGAATCTTGGCTTTGTTTGTTTGAAACTTTACTGCTGGATTATTTAAAAATTCAATAAAGAGGAATAGAGGCCGGGACCTCTTTCAGATGGGGTCCCTGTCCTCTCTAACCTCTAAACTAATCCAATTAGAGTTATAAACTGCTTTAATTATCGAGAAGGGCCTGGAAAATCATCTTTGTTTATCATCTCATGGGCTTCTTTACTTACTCCATATTCTCTGGGCCAGACAGGAAATAAATCATCGTTAGACCCTGCCCAACAGGAAACATGAACCCAAGAATGGGTTGAACCTTGGAATCATTATTATGATATAAAAAAAAATTACTAGCATAAGACCTAGGGATTTTGGAATACAATGCTAACTCCATCTAGAAATCTATACTTAACGGTAAACTAAAGGATGACAAAGAATAAGGTTAGAAATGCTTCACTTATGTTTTGGGATTTGGAGAGACAAGTCAGGCACTGCAGATGATCATTTTTGGTGGTGGTGCTAAGTTTGACTGTGGTGTGTAGCTTTTTATACCTCTAGAATCAAGGGTGGAAAGCTTAAAAGTCCCCTGGTTCTACGTCCTATGGGATCAGCCCAAAGTTACTGCAGCCCTTCAGATTTCCAGTTCCAAAGGTGCCCATAGTAGCTCCCCATCTTCCTTTGCACAGCCCAAAATAGATTTCAGGATGGTAATCGGATATGAAGTTAGCATTGTATTCTATTGTATTCCCAAACCCCTTGGTTTTATTGCTAGTAATATTACATTTTCATTCCATAGCGATAATCTAAGGATTCATGTCCAAGCTCATTGGGGTAAATTTATCAAAGAGTGAAGTTCCGCCACTAGAGTGAAATTCCGCAGCTCTCAATTCATTTCTATGGGATTTTCAAAGGCGTATTTATCAATGGGTGAAAGTGGAAGTTCACCCTTTGATAAATACGCCTATAAAAATCCCATAGAAATTAATGGAAAGTGGCGGAATTTCACTCTAGTGGCGGAACTTCACTATTAACTTCACTCTTTGATAAATATACCCCATAGTGAAGTGCATGTAAAGTAGAAAACCAACCCCAACATGGCCAGTCTGTCATTATAACAGAAATCCCTCTCCCTTGCAACTCTTCTCTGTCTTATTTATTTATAAAAGGGATACTTTCATGGGAAAAAAATGAATCAATTAATAGTGCTGCTCCAGCAGAATTCTGCACTGAAATCCATTTCTCAAAAGAGCAAACAGATTTATTTTGAAATCTGACATGGGGCTAGACATTTTGTCAATTTCCCAGCTGCCCCTGGTCATGTGACTTGTGCCTGCACTTTAGGAGAGAAATGCTTTCTGGCAGGCTGCTGTTTTTCCTTCTCAATGTAACTGAATGTGTCTCAGTGGGACATGGGTTTTTACTATTGAGTGTTGTTCTTAGATCTACCAGGCAGCTGTTATCTTGTGTTAGGGAGCTGCTATCTGGTTACCTTCCAATTGTTCTTTTGTTTGGCTGCTGGGGGGGGAAAGGGAGGGGGTGATATCACTCCAACTTGCAGTACAGCAGTAAAGAGTGATTGAAGTTTATCAGAGCACAAGTCACATGACTTGGGCAGCTGGGAAATTGACAATATGTCTAGCCCCATGTCAAATTTCAAAATTGAATATAAAAAAATATGTTTGTTCTTTTGAGAAATGGATTTCAGTGCAGAATTCTGCTGGAGCAGCACTATTAACTGATTCATTTTGAAAAAAAAATTTTTTCCCATGACAGTATCCCTTTAACTGTACTGTATACCAGAACTGGGGCCTTGGAAAACACACAGCGTGTCTAATATTTAACCTTTTTAACATGACAGCTCAGAAATTTTGGAGGGAGTCCCAATTCCCAAACTCAGGCTAAAAAATCTAAAAGTAACCATTTTCCCTCTACCGTGTTTTATTGTATTCCCTTTTTTATGACAGTGTTTTTGTGGTGTAGTAAATATTTTAACACGTACTTGGTTTGGAATTCTGTAATATGTCTCTTTCTTCTCTGAAGGTTTTCTTTTGATGTGAGACCTCTCGGCGGCATTACATTCCTCTTATAGAAAGTGTACGGTAACAATCCCGGCATACAGTGCGTAGATGGCTTCCGTATGCTTCCATACAAAACCTTTCCTACAGCTGGGAAGCAGGTGATGTGCAGACTAGTAAAGGTCATGAGAGGAGACAGAACAGGAAAGGGCAGAGTGAGGATTATTGAGTCTTAACGTCACTCAAACATGACTCTTATGGGCATTAAAATAAAATTATTTTTAACAAATGTGTAAAAGCAGTCTCTTCTTGGGAGTCTGTAGACCCTATCCATTATACTTAAACAGTACTCTGAGAGATTATTTATTTCCATTCTGGTGTGTGGAATTTCTACACGTGCAGCATTGACCTGAGCACATTCTGGTTCCTACAGCCAAAAAGTGCACATACAGGCTTTGCAACATACAGATTGTACATCACATATTTGTATTTGCCCCATAAAACTGGCAGGTATAATTACAGCATGTTCCCGTTGCATCGTCTTCTACTTCTATAAGAGTTGCCTCTCAAAAGCACTAAAAAGTCACTACTCTAAGCACTCCCCTCCAAGCAATGGCTGCCTCCCTTTCAATTTCAAAAAAGAGTTCTATTCCGAGCAGATGGAGTTTGACATGGTGACATACACAGAGGGGCAAAACTATTGCACCCCAAATGTTCAGCTCAAGCTAACAAATAGGCAGATAAATGCTAGTTGCTTCCATGTTCTTGGTTGCTTTTGGCATCTTACAGTATTTGTACCAGATTCTTCTCCTCTGCTATTTAGTTCAGTAAAAAATGATGTGCGAGCTCCTACATTGCTTCTAATACTTAATACTTCTAGCCATCAATAAAGATGTTTTTGCTGTGGGAATGCCGATGATCGTTATAGATAAACATAGAAGGAAACCAAATAAATAACTCATCTGCCTTATTCACCAGCAGAACCTTTCAGAGGAGCTGGGTGCGTTGAGATTAGAAGAAAGGAGTTTTAATTCTAAGGTGCAAAAAGTTCTCCTGAAGTCGATGTACCAACAGATACATTAGAATTGCAAGAAAATACAAGTTTACCATCTTAACCAGTATCTGTGCACTATTTTTGATCAATGGTCAAAGAATAAGGTTAGACATGGTCTGATTTTTGGAGTCAGCAAGGAGATGGCTTCATATGGCTTACTTTCTCCTTCTTCTGTATCAACAAGAGAATAGGCAAGTTTGATGGATGGCATGATGGATGCCTCACTTTATATAATCTACGAAGGACAGATATCCATGTGGTCTACAGTCAACTCTGAGCATCAAACAGAATATAAATGACTGTAGCAGAATACTCAATCTGATCAACCTCCAAAAGCTTTTCCATCACAATGGGCCATTGCTCCTTCCCACAAACAATCATATCATCATATAGGTTCTTGGGTGAATAAGTTGCTCAAGGGACCAATTGTTATGACGGCCATACTTCCAGTAAGACGGCTCTAAACCCATCACAGCAGGGACTCACAGTCTGGCCAGTTAATAAAAATCAGATGACCAGGATGTCATCTCCTTTACATAGACAGGCGCATTAGCACGAGAAATGCTTAATAGGAAAATGCTATACACAGTTATTAAAGGCAGGATACATTTCAGACAACCTAAAACAACCTCCTTTATCCTTGTGTATAAATAGCACGGGTTTCAAGCAGTAAACAAAAGAAGGGAAATATATTTTAATCACAGCTAAATAAAACATTTATTTTTTAAAAAAAAATTCAAAATAGCAAACAATCTATTTACAAGACATTTCGCTTTTGCACATTTATAGTCCAAACGGATAATATATTAACACATTTAAAATGTAAAAATAAAAGATCATTCATAACGACCATTCACAGAAACCATTAGCAGAAACTGAAGCTTACGGGAAACTCAAAGCCATAGCTTTTCTTTTTTAGGTCGGTGCTGGTATTGCCGGCTGTAACATTCTTTTCTCGTTTTCTCACAACTTGTGGGGAACTCCTGCTTGCCAATATGAGAGTGCAGGAGATGAATGCCTCCAGCAGAACTAAAGGCATTTGCAGTAAAAGGAAAGGCAAAATGTTGTCAGAAAAAATACATTTTAAAAAAGGTTACATATTAAGACTATATATATATTAGGAATAAAATGGATTTGTTGCTGGTGCACAATACCATTAAGCAAACTGAAATGCCAGTAAGTCACTAGGAAAACCAGCAACTGCTGGGGGAATTAGCTAAGGGGAACCCTAAGGGGATTAACTAAGCCGTTGGCCAACATGCACTTTTTTAAAAATGGCAACCAATTTAAAATGCAAATAAAAAATAGGCAAGGATTACAGAGATATATAAATATATGCTTTAGTGACTAAAGAGCAAGCCAATGTATCGACACAGTGTTGAACATTTTATGGACACGCATCCAGAAGGATCAGTTTCACCTCCTTGGGGCTATTTATATTTTGACATTTTGAAACAACTGTAAGAAGGCATTGTATGATAAATGGCGATAGGATACCACAAGGGTAATCAATACCCAATAAAACTTTGTATTCCATAGACTTCCTTATGGTAAGTTGTATTTTTTGAAAAAAAATGCATTCCATGAATGGTGCCAACACATGGTGCAAGATGGTTGGTGTTTTTGGGAAAAAATTGGTAAAGCCTTGTTCCATGGGTATGCTCAAGCTCAGTAGTTGAGAGCTATAAACCCTTGATCAAAAGTGTTCAAAAATTCAACTGGCTAGTAGGAGGAGTCCCACCTGTCGCACAATGGCTCAAGGGCCCAATTGTAAGAACAGGAGCAATTGGTCATCTAAGGGGTACATTTACTAAGCTCGAATGAAGTATTCGAAGTAAAAAAACTTAGAATTTCGAAGTTTTTTTTTAGGGTACTTCGACCATCGAATAGGCTACTTCGACCTTCGACTACAACTTCGACTCGAACGATTCAAAGTAAAAATCTTTGACCATTCGATAGTTGAAGTACTGTCTCTTTAAAAATAAACTTTGACTACCTACTTCGCCACTTTAAACCTACCGAGCTACAATGTTAGCCTATGGGGACCTTCCCCATAAGTTTTCTAAGCTATTTCTGATCAAAGAAAAATCTTTCGATTGATGGATTAAAATCCTTCAAATCGTTTGACTCGAAGGGTTTTATCGTTTGATCGAAGTATTGCGGTAAATCCTTCGACTTCATTATTTTTCAATAGGATTTTACTTTGAGGGTCGAATATCGAAGGTTAATAAACCCTCGATATTCGATCCTTAGTAAATGTGCCCCTAAGTGTATGACAATAGTCTCTGGCCCACTACGGCACATCAATCTGCTTGGATGTAGGCACCTTCATAATATATCCACAGAGCATACTATAATGCAATAAAGGCTACAAGATAGATGTCGGAGTGCGATGTTACCTTGCAGAGATAACAAAAAACTACTGATAGGTATCAAGATCTTCTAAACCGTGTTTACTTCATATATTATCGATTATTTCACCTAGAACGTGGCTCTCCATGTTATTGTGGCTTCCAGCCGGCACATGGGCTCAATTGTACTTATTTGTTGACATCATTAATCTTACAATTATATATTGCAGAAAATGCTCACTATTGATAAAAAGGAAGATCACTGATCCAGAATAAAAGCATTACTCAGCATTTTTTTTGTGGGACCAATCGGTACAGTCACTCAGTAGAAGACATAATTGGTCCATGCTCCTACAACTGTGCATTATTCTACAAACATACTTGAATTGCCATTCAAAATTATGTTTGTGCCATCTTCAAGAGGGTTTCCTTTGCACCCACTGTGGTTCATTCCTTCATGTTTAAACTGAGGATTCTAGTACAACAGATTCCTGCAGGAGATTTCCTGAATGTCAAAACACCATGGAATCCTGCAGGAGACTTCCTGAATGTCAAAACAACATGGAATCCTGCAGGAGACTTCCTGAATGTCAAAACATCATGGAATCCTGCAGGAGACTTTCTGAATGTCAAAACACCATGGAATCCTGCAGGAGACTTCCTGAATGTCAAAACACCATGGAATCCTGCAGGAGACTTCCTGAATGTCAAAACACCATGGAATCCTGCAGGAGACTTCCTGAATGTCAAAACACCATGGAATCCTGCAGGAGACTTCCTGAATGTCAAAACACCATGGAATCCTGCAGGAGACTTCCTGAATGTCAAAACACAATGGAACCCTGGACAGAAATGTTTTATCCTGCCAGATATGTACCTTATGTCAAAGCAGAACAGGAATGGCATACCATGTTAACTCTGGGATAGATCTCAGAGTTGGCATAGATTAATTTGTACAACACAATTGTTCTTTTCTAGTTTAATATTAAACCCAATTTTACACTGTTTGTTATTCTGGGAATTCTGCCCCACTCTCATTTATCTTTAGGGGCTGTTCTTTTCTTCCCACCTTGGAACAGAAGCTGGGTGGATCCTTAAAATGTAAAGGGTTTTGTTTTCACGCCCAAGGCGCCTGCCAAAACACTTTTGGGCAGACGTCTCCGAGCGCAATTATCTTTGCTTCCTGTAGTCCCTGCTGGAAGGAGATGGAAATACTTTCTGTATAAATTTGCAAGCCTTTATGAAAATGGAAAATGAATTGTACATTTGGCCGCATCAATAACCAAAACCAAACATATTTGGCACATTTAGAAAGAAGAGATCACTTTTAATGTGATGTAGGAATCGCAACAATGAAGCCTTTTATTTCTGTTTTCTGTGGTTTTTGAATCATTTGCCTATTATTATCATGTTTATCACATTATAGAAAGCACCAACATATTCTGCAGAGCTGTACAATAAAAGGGCATTTGCATTGAAAGTATATACAAATACTAATTTATGCAGCATTTTATATGTTTGATTTGACATGTTAAAGGAAAACTAAACCCATTTTTTACAAAATAGGGTCCCTGAAAAGGCCTTCTTCGCACCGACTTCATCCAGACTGCCAAAAAGGTGCCACTGTTCCTTGTATGTGAAGAGCAGCAGTACACAACAGGTTTAGAAGATGGCACATACGGCTATCACATCCTACTTGAGTCTCCAAAGAACTGGGTGCACTGAAAGATATCTTGGTCTTGTCTATCAGTGCTCCAGCCTGGGATGACCAAGATGGAGCCTCTAACAGATGCACAGGAATGAGAGCCCCTTCTGGGAGTCTAGGGACTGTGGTTGGAGTCTTTGCAGAGGCTTTGTGTGAAAATGGGGATAGTTCTCTTTTAAGGGATATAAAGTTCCATCTGTGCAGTTCATGGTGCCCAAAAGAGATGTGATTGAGTAATAATTTACTACTTGAACCTTACCTGCCACTCTCTGCACTCTTGGTGCTTTGCAGTCGAGGGAGATATCCTGCCGCACGCGTTTTGCAGTTGGAAGCGTAACGCTATCTTCTTTCACGGCTCTGTTACCTGAAAGGCTAAGTGCATATAAAGTACATTTACTTTAGGTTACAACATGATTAGCTTCAACATGGCAGCAATAAATAAATAGATCACAAACAACATTATATATAAACACACACACACGCTTTCAACATTTTAAAGTGACAATTATTATACATTTATGTCAATAAAACTGTACGGGTATGGGATCTATTATCCTGAAAGTGTTTCTGATGATGATTTGTATACTTGTACTGTTACTGTCCATTATTTATGGTTTAGCTAATGGCTGCCAAGGCTGACTACATTCTCTAGCATGCTGTATATTTATACATATGAATTCCTAGCTATACATTACAAATAGACAATAACAGAAGGCTTATCCAGGGACTTGTTATGATTGTCACATTGCAATTAGGAGAAAATTTTCCTCCGGCTGAGATATATTATGCTGCCCACACTTGTCTCTTCGGTTAACTTGTGAAGTGAAGTTCAGAGTGTTTGAGCCTCCAACACAACCGGCCTCTGGAGTGATTGGATCAAACTCAATCAGCCAAAATAAAAACCCACATAATGCAATGTTGCAGTTTGGGATGTATGGAGTCATCCACTTCAAACAACTGTCAGATCTGCCGTCTACCTCTGTAGACCGTTATCTACTCCGCTTGGGCAGTTGGCCTGAACTTAAAAATATCTGTGGGAGTAATTCATTTTTATAAAACCAACATGGCAACAAATGAATGGTGAAATTCTTTTTTCAACCAAGTGCTGGCTGTGTAAACTTTAGAGAACATTTAAGAGATCCGTTGTTTAAGGGTAACTAAATCTATGCAAGTCTTCTACGAAGCTTCTCATTCTTTCAGGTCTTGATTATACAGAATCTAATGGAGAGAAGTCTAAAGCAACTGGACTTCTTCTTGATATTGTTTCATTACTTGTCTGAGAGTACTTCAGTGCAAGTCCAGTTGTTTTAGACCTTTTTTCCCTAGATTCTGTAAATTTTGATGAAAATGACATAGAAGCAGTAGACAATATGATAGATGTGATGCCATTTGCTCAGCATGAGAACAAGTTCCATATTTAAGAGATTTGTACTGGTAACACCCCACCTTGCACAATGTTGAGGAGAAGCCTCATAAGGTTTCTCCTTTTCTTGGCTCCATGTTTCTATGGAAACATGGAAGCTTTCTCCTTTTGTTGGGTCCATGTCTCCATGGTAATGTTCCATCTATAGGCTGCTCATTACATATGTAACTGATACATTGATTATTAATGCTCAGCCTTATGTCAAATCCAGGGAATCCCTGTCTTAATCTTAGGATTCCTTGTCCTTCTGAGTGATGTATTTCTATGGTTACCAGCCCGCACCGGCTGCTCATTAACTGGACAATGATGAAACAGACTATTAATATGTTGACGTCATGCACGGGGGACCCTTACTCTATTGTAGGCTTTCATGAATTCCCTTGATACAGCTGCCTGTGTTTTATCTTAGTCTCTTGATAACAAAAATCCTGTTGAATTCTCATACAGGGGTGAGTACAAGTCTAAGTGATACTTTATTTAACTTGTGTTGATTAGTATGGTCTAGGAGCATTCACTGTGCTTTGTGTAATGATACCAGGGCAAGGCAATGTATGGATCATACATCACCGCATTCATTGCAAAAAGCCAGAGCACAGCTCATGCATAAAAATACTACTGCATAGCGTATATTATCTATATCCTTATGTTTTCATAGCTTTCCTTATGTAACATTTGTGTCCCAGAAGTCTCGGATGTTCCTTATTTTCCACTAAGTTAGTAAATAGAACAGCTTCTTAAAGCTAAAATACACATTCTAGAATGTTAACTTTCACCACTTGCCTCCCAGCATAGAGTAACCCTGAACAGAAACATCTTCAGGCTTACACGTCTAACTAAGTGGGCAGCTGACTGCACTATGTATGAGGCCAACAACCTCCTTCACCTTTTACCTGGTTGGGTCTTGTCTATACAGCAGAACCCCCATTTTACTTTTCAGGGGACCAGAAAAAAAATGGTGTAAAATCCAGGAAAATGTAAAATCAGGGAAATGTATAATGCAGAATATATAGGTGGCACCAGAAAACAACGTGTAAAACGAGGGAAAACTTAAAATCAGGGGGATGTAAAATGGGGGTTCTACTGTATATAACTTGAATATCCCTTCAGGCACAGACCAAATTGAATATCAACCACTGCTCTAAATTAATGCAGCTACAATATTAGACATTAAGGGGCAAATTCACTAAATCGCGAAGTGGCTAACGCTAGCACAAATTCACCAGCGTGACGTTACTTCGCCGATTTACTAACGGATGCTGACGTAAATTTGCTAGCGAAGTGGACCTACTCTAGCGCTACTTCGCACCCTTATGCCAGGCGAAGTTGCGCTATAGCGAAGGGACGTAACTACGCTAATTCACTAACTTGCGGATTTCCATGAACATTAACACTTGCGCCAGACTAGCCTTCGCCAACTGAGACCAGGCGAAGTGCAATAGAGTAGATAGGGCTTGCTTCAAAAAAAGTCCCAAAAAACACTGGCGTCTTTTCCTTTTTTAAGGGTGATGGGCTGAAAAAGATCGTACATTTTTTTGGGGGTACCCTCCTTCCCTCCTACATTTCCTAACATATGGCACCTTAACTATACAGTGGGCACATGTGTAGGGCAAAATAACAACTCTATTTTATTTTATGAAGCTTTTCCAGGCTTGTGTAGTGTAATGTATTTGCTGCTACATATACGTCCATTCAACTTTAACTTGGCGCGTTATGCAAATTAGGCATCGCTAGCGTAACTTCGCTTTGCTTGATGAATTAACGCTAGCACAACTTCGCTGCCGTTCGCCTCCCTGAGCGCAACTTCGGATTTTAGTGAATTAGCGGCGCCCTGGCGAAACTTCGCCTCGCGGAAGTGCGGCGAAGGCGTCGTTAGCGCATATTGGCTGCTTAGTGAATTTGCCCCTAAAGTTGGTTAAAACTGGCCTCAAACCTCCTCCTGTCATCTTTTGACTTAATTATCTACAAGAGTGTCCGTTATGTTGTTATGGGCACCACAAGTATTGGCGGAATTTACTGGAATACCAGAACGAATTATATCAGCATTCGAACTCTTGTTAGCCTAGTTTGAGTTTGAGCATGCTCCTTTGATTGGCTGGGTTTAAAATTGACATATCCTCATTAAAGTCAACCTCACCAAAACTCTCTGGAACATGAAAGGGACAAAAACAAAACAAACAAACAAACATAAAAAAGGATAAGAATTAGATTTTTTTTCCTGATCCCAACATGATATAAGCACTCCCATGACCCATTACCTAGACTGCGTATGAATGACTTATACTACCCCGTTGTTCCAAGCCTTTTCAATGGACTCATCCCTGTTCCCCTCAATAGGAAATAATGTCAGTGCCTTACAGTAGGGAAACCCTTCTATTCATGGCGATATCTACTCCATTATGGCACTTCATAATATTCTTACAGTCCTACCGTAACAACTTCCTTTTTCTTTCAGCGGCCGTTGTCATTGCCATATAGGATGGTTTTTAAGAAGGTTTACTCAGCATAGATGAAAGCCCAAGAAACAAAAAGAACAGGAGACCGTAAGACCTTGCTTCAGACTGGGTTACAGTCTAAAGCTCCAGAACTGCATTATAGTGCAAAATGCAATGTAAATAAAGGGTCTGCTATGAATAGATTTCAAACTGCATATGTATTGAGAGAATGTAATGTGCTTGTCATTTTTTAAGACTGTAGCACCCCTACATACAGCGTTACCAACAACCACCATTAATAATAGATGTTTGTGCACTGAAACTTATGTAGTTTTTCCTTAGGTGGCATATTAGATAACTAAACAGTGCTAACTGGCAGCCCTACCTACATATTTATTGAAATATGGCATTGCAGTATTAAAAATGGCTTCTTATGCAAAGGGACCAGCAATGGTAGCCTGAAGTCTTGACTAAAGATGCTAACAAAAGCCAAGGAGTAGTAACGTTGGCTGCAGAGTGATGTTAATTAGAAATTGCATCAAGGTGTCTCAACCGTGGCAAGATCAGAATGCCAGTTGCCCATTGGAGTTCATCACACAGATGTACTGGATATCTGCCCAGTTACCCCTGCACACATTTAGACTGATAGATTTATGGAACAGCCAATGACCATAACACATAAACAGCACTGGGTCTACTTTTTTACTCTGAATGTTCAAATTTAGTGCAAGAGGTTAGACAAAGCTGGCAATACAGGGCAAGATTTGGTCATCTGGGGAGGTCACCAATGGGCTGGATCTATTGTGCAATCTGCACATCCAAATTCTGGGTCATATTGATCAGCCCTGAATGTTCTGCCCTCTGCCGACAACAAAAATGATGTGCCAAGCTCTTGGCTAAGGACTTAACCTGGTCCAGGTTCATAATTTGAGCCAATAAGTGTCAAGTTTACCAGTATAATCCAGTCGTAGAAGGAGCTGGAGCCGTAGATAGTGAACCCACAAGCGCCTCACACAACCGCTACCCACCTGGAGTGGAACAGGGAGCAGGGTTAAGGAGAGTAGCCAATGAGACGATCAGCGAAGTACAAAAGGATTAGGCAAAGTCGTGGTCAGGAGGTCCGAGGTCAAAAGGCAGGCAGCGAGATTCGTAAACGATGGGACAGGCCGAAGGGTCGAGACAGGCAGCAGAAATCGTAGTCCGGGAACAGGCAAAGGTCAACAACAGGAATTCAAGAGAATAGAGACGCTAGGGTTTCAGTTTAACAACCTAATAACCAGGCAATGCATCTCCATCTGAACCAGGTTTAAATATTGTTAGTTTGGCGCCAACTGGCGTCTTTTCCGCCGTGCTGACGTCACGTCCGTCTTAGGCGTTTTCGCGCGCGTCCTTTGCGCCCGCGACCGTCGCCAGCGTCACGCGTCAACGCGCATTAACGCGCCCACGCCGGATGGAACGTGGACCCGAATCCTTACAAATAAGTAGAAAAAACTGTCCCAAGTGAGAGAATGACAGTTGAGTTCAAGTTTGTTTCTCTAGACTCGCTAGGAAAGCTGAACCCACCATGCCGCCACATCCATGAAGGACAGGTTTATTGTCCTTTCTTTCTCCTACACACGGGATTTTGGCCACTTGCTTAAGAATGGCGACTGTATTATGACTGATTTCTGGAGTGTATGCGATTGGAGAAAGTTCATCACTGATCGAAATCATCTGGCTGAAGACTTTTCGTAGACAAGGGCGAATCCATTAACTTCCGCCGGGTTCTTTTACGAGGTGGCACAACGTTTCAGGGTATCTGTGGAACATTTTCTTTAAACTCCTCTGACTGCGAACCTACATAAAAAAAATAAATACATAAATAGCAATTTACTTCGCAGAAGAAAATGATTTGGAAAAACAACGGGGTGAAACATGCATAGAATTTTGCATAGGGTGGGATGTAAATATAAATCCTGAGCAGGCACAGAATCTGCACGATAGAAAACACGTGTGGAAAAATGAATTGGCCAAGAAATAAGCCAGTAGGGTTAAACTGTAGAACGATCAAGTACACAAAGTGTAGTATTACGTTCAGTTATCAAGCCACATTTCACTGACTAACTCAAGATGATCAAAACCAGACTTTGTGGCTTTCAATGTAACACTTTTCAAGTGATCCCTATAGGTTTTGTTACAGGGTCGTGCATGAGGCTGCACGAAACTTGGCGACAATGATATCATTTGAACACTATGAAAATATCAAATGGTGGTTACAGGTATAAGAAGGCTTGCCCTATGTCTGGAGTATGACAATAGCATCGCTAGGTAGAGGCTGATGAAATTGAAGGTCAAATGAAAGCACTTTAGCAGCAAAGCACCATTTGGCCAATATTGGCAAGATCCCCTTTTACACTTTGGCTTCATGGATGTAGTGTTGGTTTCAGAACACCAATAGGTAAGTATACAGTGGCCAAAATTGCCTCCCTAGAAATCCTATAGACATTGATGGTCCCATTGACCGGCAACAACACATCTGCCCAACCCTGCCACTTGTCTGCTAGGCCACACATTCTTCTGACTACATGAGATGTATCTGTTATCTGTTATCTACTGTGTATCCTGTGCTTGAATGGCTGCCCCCATGGCTACACAGCAGCTTGTTTATATAAACTATAGTAGTACTTATCTGTTATCTACTGTGTATCCTGTGCTTGAATGGCTGCCCCCATGGCTACACAGCAGCTTGTTTATATCAACTATAGTAGTACTTATCTGTTATCTACTGTGTATCCTCTGCTTGAATGGCTGCCTCCATGGCTACACAGCAGCTTGTTTATATAAACTATAGTAGTACTTATCTGTTATCTACTGTGTATCCTGTGCTTGAATGGCTGCCCCCATGGCTACACAGCAGATAGTTTATATAAACTTTAGTAGTACTTATCTGTTATCTACTGTGTATCCTGTGCTTGAATGGCTTCCCCCCTATGGCTACACAGCGGCTTATTTATATAAACTATAGTAGTACTTATCTGTTATCTACTGTGTATCCTGTGCTTGAATGGCAGCCCCCATGGCTACACAGCAGCTTGTTTATATAAACTATAGTAGTACTTATCTGTTATCTACTGTGTATCCTGTGCTTGATTGGCTGCCCCCATTGCTACACATCAGCTTGTTTATATAAACTATAGTAGTACTTATCTGTTATCTACTGTGCTTGATTGGCTGCCCCCATTGCTACACATCAGCTTGTTTATATAAACTATAGTAGTACTTATCTGTTATCTACTGTGTATCCTGTGCTTGAATGGCTGCCCCCATGGCTACACAGCAGCTTGTTTATATAAACTATAGTAGTACTTATCTGTTATCTACTGTGTATCCTGTGCTTGAATGGCTGCCCCCATGGCTACATAGCAGCTTGTTTATATAAACTATAGTAGTACTTATCTGTTATCTACTGTGTATCCTGTGCTTGAATGGCTGCCCCCATGGCTACACAGCAGCTTGTTTATATAAACTAAAGTAGAGTTCTGATGCAAACATACCAGTTTTACCAGTGCAGGGCAACAGTATATTATATTTGCATTACTTTAAAAGCCTTACATTTTTTTTGTTGTTACTGTTCTCTTAGAATAATTAGGATGAGTGAGGAAAAAAGGGGTAAGCAAGACAGTTCCTTTCTTCTAAACAGCTGCACTCATTCAGTGCATAGTAACTTATGGTAAGAATCATATTTTATATATCTATATAAACACACACTTATTTAATAGCAAAGGCCACTAATCACCAGCAGTCACATGCCAAGTATTACTCACATGTGCAGTGAAATCTTTGCAACAACACAACATAAAGTACTAGACCTGCACTGAGTAACTATGGCTACCCATCTCTAATGTCAAAGGGAGCAGTGTGGGTGATGAGCAAACTCACAGTCTCTGTGGTTACCTACATTTGTGCAACTAAATTAATATTAGGCCCATAAATATATTTTTTCACATTCTGAATGAGATGACTTTACTAAAAGCATGAAAGACGTAAAACATTTAATGGGCGAGGGGGGAAGGGGGAACATACTGGATATTAAACATAACATTAAAGAAATTATTCATGTATGCTGAACTTAATCTGTTCTTTGTTGCTGCCATTCTGAAAAAGAGCCAATACTTCTAAATACTTCTAAATGGGCCATCATGGTTCCACTATAGCTGCACTCAGGATTAGACTTGCAAGACATAGGCGAAACAACTATGGGGCAAATTCACTAAAGTAAGAAGCGCCTAACGCTAGCGTTAATTCGCTAGCGTATCGCATTTTTGTTAATTCGCCGATTCACTAACGGACACTGGCGTAAATTCGCTAGTGTTACTTCGCACCCTTAAGCCTGGCGAAGTTGCGCAATGGACGTAACTACGCAAATTCACTGACACGCGCATTTTTCTGAACGCTACCTTTTACGCCAGACTTCCTTCGCCATCCTCAGACCAGGCAAAGTGCAATAGAGTAGATAGGGATTGCTTCAATAAGTTAAAAATGTTTCTAAGTCCCAAAAAAAGCTGGCGTTTTTTCTTTTTTTATGGGTGATAGGCTGAAAAAGATCAAAATTTTTTTTGGGGCTCCCCTCCTTCCCCCCTACATTTCCTAACTCATGGCAACTTAACTATACAGTGGGCACATGTGTAGGGTAAAATAAAAATTTTATTTGCTGTTTTGAAGGTTTCCCAGGCTTGTATAGTGATGCTACATATACCTCCATTGTAACTTCAATTTGGCGCCATATGCAAATTAACCATCGCTAGCGTAACTTCGCTTTGCTTGGCGAATTAACGCTAGTGCAACTTCGCAACCTTACGCTTCCCCTGAGCGCAACTTCGGATTTTAGTGAATTTGCAGAGCGCTGGCGAAAATACACCCGGCGAAGTGCGGTGAAGCGGACGCTGGCGCAACTACGAATCTTAGTGAATTTGCCCCTATGAATGGACTAGGTACAGGTATGGGACTTGATAGCAAGAATGCTCGGGGCCTGGGGTTTTCTGGATAATGATTTTTTCTGTAATTTGGATCTTCATACCTTAAGTCTACTTGGAAATCATAAAATAAACCCAATAGGCTGGTTTTGCTTCCAATAAGGATTAATTATATCTGAGTTGGGATCAAGTACAAGCTACTGATTTATTATTACTAGGGATGTACACAAAACCACTATTTTGGATAAGCCCAAACCCCCGAATACTTCGCAAGAGATTCAGGCGAATGCTGAACCGAATCTGCATATGCAAATTAGGGGTGGAAAGGGGAAACATTTTTACTTTCTTGTTTTGTGACAAAAAGTCACGCGATTTCCCTCCCCACCCCTAATTTGCATATGCAAATTAGGATTCAGCTTCAGTTCGGCCGGGCAGAAAGATCCTGGATTCGGTGCATCCCTAATTATTACAGAGAAAAAGGAAATCATATTGAAAAATGTGAATTCTTTGATTATAACGGAGTCTATGGAAGACGGCCTTGATGTCATTTGGAGCTTTCTGGATAACTGGTTTCCAGATGTTTTGGTTATGATATATACTGTTTAATTTCCACTTATTATTTTAAACAATTGTTCACGGCTTTATTTCCGCTGGTTCAACCAAGTGGCTTATACTTCCTGTACCTTTTTACTGGTGCAACCAACTGGCATAGGCTTCCTTTTGTTTTCTGACTTGTGCGGTTTATGCCTTCTTCTTTTCCCCACCAGTCCAACCACCTGCTTGTGCTTCCTTTATTTTTCCACCAGTGCAACCAACTGGCTTGTGCTTGCTTTATTTTTCCACCAGTGCAACCAACTGGCTTGTGCTTGTTTTATTTTTCCACCAGTGCAACCAACTGGCTTGGGCTTGCTTTATTTTTCCACCAGTGCAACCAACTGGCTTGTGCTTTCTTTATTTTTCCACCAGTGCAACCAACTGGCTTGTGCTTGCTTTATTTTTCCACCAGTGCAACCAACTGGCTTGTGCTTGTTTTTCCACCGGTGCAACCACCTGGCTTGTGCTTCCTTTATTTTTCCACCGGTGCAACCAACTGGCTTGTGCTTGTTTTATTTTTCCACCGGTGCAACCAACTGGCTTGTGCTTGCTTTATTTTTCCACCAGTGCAACCAACTGACTTGTGCTTGTTTTATTTTTCCACCAGTGCAACCAACTGGCTTGTGCTTGCTTTATTTTTCCACCAGTGCAACCAACTGGCTTGTGCTTGTTTTATTTTTCCACCAGTGCAACCAACTGGCTTGTGCTTGCTTTATTTTTCCACCAGTGCAACCAACTGGCTTGTGCTTGCTTTATTTTTCCACCGGTGCAACCACCTGGCTTGTGCATTTCATTTTTACACTGGTGCAAAGAATCTGTTTCCTTTTTTTCATTTTTAAGAACTTCAGGAATGATTTCAGTAGTGGATATTGTGAATTGGTTAATTGCCCAACAAAGAAAGTTACATTAGAGAGGCACAGCAAAATAAAATTGCTCAAAACTATTCGAAAAAAGGTTTGACCGTGGAATAAATAACGCACACACTACAGGCTGTTGTATTCTTATTTGCATAAGGCTTTTAATCACATTGCTTCTATCCTTTGAAAAGAAGTAAAAACTAATTTTCAATATTTTAAACAATACGTTTGGTAGAACTAGGCTTCACTGTTTCTAAGGCAATTTCTATTCCCCTGGTGACTCCCACATCATGCAACATTGCAGGAATTAGCTAAAAAAGCAGAATGACTTACTTACATCGCCAGTCAATTGTTCACAGCAACACACAATGCGCAGCTGGGCAGATATTTATTGAAGAAGAGGGTGAGGACATTAGAGATGTTAAATATTATTACACTAGTGACCATTCAGCTGTGTTTTTATATCTGTTGTTCGGGTTCAGGGATTTCAAATCACTATCCCAGAGGTGTAAAAGACAATTGCATGGGAGTAAAGGTGGCCATATCTAATTTGGAAAGGACTTTTATTATACAGCTTTTTATGTCTGGGTAACAGGTCCGCTTTAATGCATCCTTTCAGCCTTAGCAAGTCCTTTCAGCATCTACACTATGGCAAATTTCTCAATTCCCATTTTGCAGCTCAGCAGGAAATTGTCATTGACTTCAGCGTTGATCACCTGGACGCTTTTGGAGCACCCTTTGGTTAAAGGACAAGGAAAATCTTCTTGCACTTCGGGGTTCCAAATGTTAGGCACCCCCAAGTGATTGTATTGACTTACCTGAAACCCCGGGCCGGTGCTCCAATCAGCAGAAAACTGCACCGGCCCGGGGTTATACCAATGAGCACCACGGATGGATCCTCTTCCGACTTCTTCTTAACATTTGGCACCCCCAAGTGCAAGAAGACTTTCCTTCTCCTTTAAAGGCAAAAGAGAGGCATTGGAATTCTGTAATAAATAGGGATGCACCGAATCCTTCTGTCAGGCCGAACTGAATCCGAATCCTAATTTGCATATGCAAATGAGGGGCAGGAGGGAAATCACGTGATTTTTGTCAAAAAACAAGGAAGTAAATTTTTTCCCCTTCCGAACACTAATTTGCATATGCAAATTAGGATTCGGTTCGGTATTTGGCCGAATCTTTCATGATGGATTCTGGGGTTCGGCCGAATCCAAATAATGGATTCGGTGCGTCCCTAGTAATAAACGTGGCTTTTAATCTACTACGTTAACATTGCTGTATAATAATTAGGGATGCACCGAATCCACTTTTTTGGATTCGCCCGAACCCCCGAATCCTTCACGAAGGATTCGGCCAAATACCGAACCGAATCCGAACCCTAATTTGCATATGCAAATTAGGGGTGGGAAGGGGAAACATTTTTCACTTCCTTGTTTTCTGACAAAAAGTCACGCAATTTCTCTCCCTGCCCCTAATTTGCATATGCAAATTAGGATTCGGATTCTGTTCGGCCGGGCAGAAGGATTCGCCCGAATCCTGCTGGAAAAAGGCCGAATCCTGGCCGAATCCCGAACCGAATCCTGGATTCGGTGCATCCCTAATAATAATCACACAAGGCATTTGCAAATAAATAATTGTAGTATTAACTAGGGATGCACCGAATTCACCGTTTTGGATTCAGCCAAACCACGAATCCATTGCGAAAGATTTGGCGATTACCGAACCAGGTCCTATTTTGCATATGCAAATTATGGGTGGGAAGGGGAAAATATTTTTTACTTCCTTGTTTTGTGACAAAAAGTCACGGGATTTCCCTCCTTGCACCTAATTTCCATATGCAAATTAGGATTCTGATTTGATTCGGCCGGGTAGAAGGATTCGGCCAGGTAGAAGGATCCTGCTGAATCCTGAACCGAATCCTGCATTCGGTGCATCCCTTGTATTAACACACGTCCCCGCTATGCGATAATTAAGATTATAACCATAAAAACAATTAAAAACAATATAAATGAGCCAAAAAAAGGAAGGCATTCTCTTAATGTAAATGCTGAAGAAATGAGCCATGGTGTATTTGATGACAAGGGAGAATCCTTGTAATTACATTGCATCTGAATTATGGACCTTTAAATATGAAATAATGACCCACTGGGTAACAGGTGGTCGCAAGTTTTTGCAATTTCCGCTGAACTTTCGGCTTTGCTGTTCCGCATCTTGAAATGATTATAAAATGGCTCCTAAATAAATGCAACTGGATAAGCGAAAAAAAAAAAAAGAAGTCTTTAGTATTTAAAAAAAACTGTATATTTCACAACGTGCCAAATACAGTAGGAGGTTTTTATTCTGGAAAACATTAATGGTTTGAGAGCTGTTTATTCAGCCGTTTTCTTCTTAATTAGACTATGATTCCTCTTTCAGGATTATTTTTGTCAGCGCTTTACCATACTCTACTATCAATAAGGGTTTTATAGAAGTCTCAAGTCTGGTGAAGTCTGCCAAGTAAATATTATGTGGATCAGTTTTACTAAGTCCTATTCCCCAGGGTCCGAACTGTAATTTTGGAGTCACCATCTGTTCCTCAACTAGAGCTCCCAGTAAAACAAACTGAAGTGCCCTGGCTAGAAGCAATAAGCAATGGCCTCCAAGTAGGGCACTGTGTGCTCCAGAAGGAACTAATGGACATGCAAGCTCTAAAATAAAATAAACATTATTGCCTATAAATGCATGAATAACTGTCATGAATAGTCATGCAGGTGGGCCATACAGTGGAGTCCTGCAGCGGGTCCAGATACCCGCAAAACCTGCGGTACCCTGCGGGTAGAAGTTCCGGGTGTGGGTATAGACGCCGGTCTGTGGTTTTTACTCTTTTTTATTGATCACGTCTACTTCTGATGATGTCACTTCCGGTTTACAATGACAGCACTTCCCGTTGTATTTGTTTTTTTTCTGATCACGCCTACTTCCGATGATGTCACTTCCGGTTTACAATGACAGCACTGATTCTTGATGGTCAGTGGGTCGCGGGTCCGGGTTGCGGATAAGGTACTTGCAGGTCGGGTAGCGGGTCCAAGCGGGTAAGAATACGGGTTGCGGATTGCAGGTACGGGTCGGGTACGGGTTCCAAAAAATGGACCCGCGCAGGACTCTACCATACAGCCATTCGAGTTCTCTACAATCAGGAGCAACTTGAGACAGCTACGCATATGCTCCTGCAATTTTAAATAAAGATGCACTAAATCCGGGATTTGGCCAAATTCCAGTTCTTTTTGCTGCAGGATTTCTACGATTTTGCCCAATGCAAAGTCACAAAGTTGCGGGACTTTAGACAGCAGAACATATTTTTCAAAATCGATGCAATTTCTCCTGTTCAATTCAGGGGCAGATTTATCGAGGGTCGAGGGAAATTTCGAAGTAAAAAAATTCGAAATTCAAAGTCATTTTTTGGACCATCGAATAGGATACTACGACTTCGACTTCTATTCGAAGTAAAATCGTTCGAATATTCGACCATTCGATAATCAAAGTACTTCGCTTACAATACTTCGCCAAATTAAACCTGCCGAAGTAATAGGTTAGCCTATGGGGACCTTCTAGAGCATTTTTCGAAGTTTTTGGAAGTCGAAGTAAAATCATTCGATCGATCGCTGAAATCCTTCGAATCGTTCCATTGGAAGGATTTAATCGTTCGATTGCTTGATTTTACTTTGACCCCAGGATACCCAAATTCGCTGAAAAAAAACTTCAACTTCGATATTCGAAGTTAGAGTATTTCAATACGATGGTCGAATTTCGAAGTATTTTTAACTTCAAAATTCGAACCTTGATAAATCTGCCCCTCAGTGTATGGTTGCTAGGGTAATTTGGAGCCTTTTTTTGGAGCCTAGCAACAAGACTGCTGAAAAGACAAACTGGAGGGCTGCTGAATAAAAAGCTAAAAAATTCAAAAAGCATTAATAATAATAAAAAAAAAAAATTAAAACCTATTGCAAATTGTTTCAAAAAGATCCCACTCTACAACATACTAAAAGCTAACTCAAAAGTGAACAACGCTTTACCGGTTAGTTGATCGGGAAAAATAAAAATATAAATCTTACTCTGTTGCTAGCGGGTTTTATTTGGTTGACTGAATAAGCTGCACACATTTTTCTTCTTCTGAAAGAAGAAATAAATCAGAAAAGTTAAAATGTTTACATCGAACTCCGTCTGATCCGCCCATGCAACAGCCTTCTCTCTCTGAACTAACTGCTCGATTTTCTTAAAGTCGCCCTCTACAGTGGCATCTGCCAGTCCCACCTGGCTTAATAATAGAAACTGTTGGTATAAAGATGGTAGAAATGCATTAACAAGGCGAAAAAAAGTTAATAAAAGTTTTGATGCTCACGAGGGTAACACTGTAAATAGCGAAACAAAGACGTTATGATGCGGCAAAAATCTGTATATATCTTAAATTAGAAAATGATTGTGGGGGGGTCTATTTAAAGCAAAACACATATTTACAATTTAGGAAAAAGTTGATTTACTCACAACAGAATTTTATTTATTTTTTACCAGTTTTCACCAAAGTCACCAAATGACCAAATGAAGACGCCTGGTCCAAGTTTATTTTGACTTCAACGCCAGTATTCTAGGGTACACCAGACTTGAGGAATGGGTACCTTATAGTAGAGTCCTGCAGCGGGTCAGGTACCAGCGGGTTACCCGCAAAAACCTGCGGTACCCTGCAGGTTGCAGGTAGAAGTTTCGGGAGCGTATATATACGCAAGCCGCGGTTCGGGTAGTGGGTCGTCTGTTTCTTCTTGTTTCTTGACGGTCAGCAGATCGGGTTGCGGATAAGGTACTTGCGGGTCAGGTAGTTGGTCCAAGCGGGTAAGTATATGGTTTGCGGGTCTGGGTGTGGGTCACGTAACAAATTTGTTCTGCGCAGGACTCGTAGTTTCTACTACAGCAAGCTGGCCAATGAATTTTATCCATATTGGCAAAATACCACTCCATCTTTGACTACGAAGATTTTAATTAATCTACGCCATGGTATATCTAGTAGAACTGCCTCACGCCGGCTAGAATGTAAATGACCATCGGGATTGCAATCGGTGACCTTCGTTTTCCGAAGTTTCCTCACGAGGAAACTTTGGGCAACTTGGAAAACGAAACACTCCGAGTCCCATCCAATTTACATTCTAGCCGGCGGGAGTTTGGGGAGATTAGTCCTGAAGAAGAGGCAATTTATTGCCGGGCGACTAAATATTTCCGAATCTGAGTGTGTGTCTCTGCCCATAGACTGCAAGGTTACAGTATCCTCTGTTTTGTATTCTTTTAATAAACTTGATTAGGAAGCTCAAGGACAGCCTGCTGTTGAGACAATGGCAACCTAATCAAGTCTCGAACAACAAGATGAGCCAGTAACACATTCATAGAACCTTGACAAAATCAAGCAAAAAGGAAACACGCATTCATCATAAAATGAATCCAAAGGGAAAATAAAAAAGTTAAGTGGCCCTTTAATATTGACAGCAATCCTGAAGCTGTGGTTCTCCAGAAGTCGTTCCGTTACAACTCCCAACAGCAGCCGAACTGGGAGCTACAGATACTGCCTACCCTATGGCCTAAAGCACTTAGCATGTTCTGCAGACATTGATCCATTAGAGATTATGAAATGCCCAACTACTTTCAGGCCTTTAAAATTAACTACTGTTAGGGGTAAATTATTAATGAAAATGTCACAGGAGCTATTTATAGGAAAGGATCATGGCTACTTTGCTGGAGAAGCTTATGAAATATTAAAAAGTGAAATCTGTGAACATTTTGCATTTGAAATGAAGATGGAAAAAGAAAAGGGAAAAGAAAGAAATATTAGCAAAGCAGCATTTTTATAACCTAGCTGTATCCATTGAGTGCACAGATATAAAAAACAGAAGCAAAACTGGAAACACAAGTTCTAAAGGTGGCCATACACGGATAGATCCGCTCGTTTGGCGATGTCGCCAAACGAGCGGATCTCCCTCCGATATGCCCACCTTGAGGTGGGCAATATCGGGCAGATCCGATCGTGGGCCCTAGGGCCCAACGATCGGATCCTACCATTCACAAACGGCCGGTCGGATCGCGGGACCGCATCAACGAACAGATGCGGCCGCGATCCGACGGGGTTTTTAAACCCATCCGATCGAGATCTGGCCGACTTTCGGCCAGATCTCGATCGGGGAAGCCCGTCGGGGGCCCCCATACACGGGCCAATAAGCTGCCGACACAGTCTGTCGGCAGCTTTTATCGGCCCGTGTATGGCCACCTTAACACATATTAAAGAAAATAGGAACATTGGTGTGGATTGGGATGATGTAGAGTCCTGCAGCGGGTCGGGTAACCGCAGGTTACCCGCAAAAACCTGTGGGTTGCAGGTAGAAGTTTTGGGAGCTGGTATAGACGCGGGTCAGGTGGTTCTCCGGAATTGAGGGTCGGGTCGCGAGTATTTTCAATAGCGAGTTTTACTCCTTTGTTTCTGATCACGCCTACTTCTAATGATGTCACTTCTGGGTTACAATGCCAGCACTTCCTGTTGTACTCCTTTTTTTCTGGCCACACCTATTTCTAATGATGTCACTTCCGGGTTACAATGCCAGCACTTCCTGTTGTACTCCTTTTTTTCTGACCACACCTACTTCTAATGATGTCACTTCTGGGTTACAATGCCAGCACTTCCTGTTGTATTCCTTTTTTTCTGACCACACCTACTTCTAATGATGTCACTTCTGGGTTACAATGCCAGCACTTCCTGTTTCTTGCTGGTCAGCCGGTTGCGGATCGGGTTGCAGATAAGGTACTTGCGGGCCGGGTAGTGGTTAAGCATGGGGGTTGTGGGTCGGGTTTAACAAATTGGTTCCGCACAGGACTCTACTCTGCTGTACCATCAGCAGCTTTAAACTAATGCCAGTCAGATTATACCACCCCTCCATCAGCTTATTGGGTTTATTTAATGTTTACATGATTTTCTAGTATGCAGATCCAAATTACGGAAAGATCCCTTATACCCTGTTCCATACCTGTATCACTTTAAATTGGAGCTTTCTGTATAATGGATCACATACCTGTAATACATTGCTGCCACATCCAGGGCCCAATGGTCCAGGGAGGAGACCTTCTATTTTTCCCCAAACCAATGAGATACAGCAAATAAAAAAAATGAAGACCAGTCTACTACAAATCACCGAATGTCTGGGTGCTGCACTCTACTCCCTAAGGGAGTGACCAGGAACCTATAGAAACTGCTTCATAGACTGTTGGGTCTATGGTTTTAGAATAATTTAGCCCCAAAAAGACAAAGTAAAACACTTTATGAAGACATGGCATATTACAAAGTGGACTAACTGCAAACAGTAAAAAGTCAGACTATTGTTATCAGATGGTCAATAGTTGCCATCCTATAAACACAAGTTTACATTTAATCCGCACTTCACAGAGTGAACTTGTGCATAAAAAAGATCAAAGCCAACTATGCCACCATATGGCTCATTTGCTAATTTTGAGCTCTGTAGTTAAAGTTTTAAGCATTACTCTGGTTTATTGACACCAGCCATATGTCCGTTACGCTCAAGGAACACAACAGGATTTGCCCTAATTTATTTAACCCGTTTGCTGCTAAGGAATACTGCTAAATGGCACATGGGCAGCCGTCTCTACCTGTACTAGAGGATCCCACACTCTTTGGCATTGGGCTTCCTTTGTGGTATGTTTGTTCAGGGCCACCCTAATAAAGTTACTAATAAATGAAAACAGTTACTGTGCTATAGTTCTATCAGAAACCAAAAAAGCTTTCACCCCATATTTCCCCACGTTGTCCTACAATTTATCATGGCCTTGCTGGTCCTAGTTATCTTGCGTTTTTTAATTTCATGAGGGTGATCCAGTACCATGTGTTTAAGGATATAAAGAGTTAAATTAGTCGGTAATTTGGCTAGTGACTTTGGTACAGTCTTAAATGAACAGTAACATCAAAAATAAAGGTGGCCATAGAGGTAGAGATCCGCTCAATCGCCAAACGAGCGTATGTCTCCCCGATATGCCCACGTTGAAGTGGGCGATATCGGGCTGATCCGATCATGGGCCCTAGGGCCCAACGTTAGGATAACAATGCATCCAATACGGGAAGTCAGATCGCGGGACCGCATACACGCACAGATGCGGCCGCAATCCAACGTTATTTTTTAACCTGCCCGATTGAGATCTGCCCGACTTTCAGCCAGACGCCGACCAGGGAAGCCCGTCGGATGGCCCCACACATGGGCCAATAAGCTGCCGACTCAGGCTGCCGGCAGCTTTTATAAGCCAGTGTATGGGGGCCTTTAGTGTTTTAAAGTAATGAATATATAATGCAGTGTTGCCCTGAACTTGTAAAACTGGTGTGTTTGCTTCAGAAACACTACTATAGTTTATATAAATAAGCTTCTGTGTGGCAATGGGGGCAGCCATTCAAAGGAGAAAAGGCTCAGGTTACACAGCAGATCAGCTCTGTAGAACATAATGGTGTTATCTGTTATCCACTATTTAACCTGTGCCATATAGACTTTTTTTCAAGTTCTGCCATTGCTACACAGCAGCTTGTTTATATGAACTATAGTAGTGTTTCTGAAGCAAACACACCAGTTTTACCAGGGCAGGGCAACAGTACATGATCCTTTCATTATTTAAAACACTTTGTTTGGTGTTACTGTTCCTTTAAGGATGGCTGATTTGTGGCCATATGCTGGTCAGGGAGGGCCCATACATGGGCAAATAAGATTTTGGCTCAAAATCATGCATGATCAGCTAGAGAGACACTGGTGCCATTTTGTCTTCTGGATCGGACGCCTTTCAGTATGGGAGCTCCCCCTCCCACTGTTAGAATTTCCTGTCTGGGAAGCAACTGGCACAATGGATCCTGAAGCCCATGGCGGTTTCAAGCCCTTTTAAGGAAGAACTCAACCAGCCCAATAATAAAAACCCCTACCCAATACACTACATATACCTATAAGTGCCCCTAATCCTTTACTGACCTACAAGTTCATGGGCGCCATCTTCCGGCTCTTCGGATTATCTTCCTTTCGTTCGGCAATTTCCTTCACTTTTGGCGCTTGCGAAGTGGCTACGAACAGGAAGACTGCTCAAACTGCACATGCGCCAATACGGCGTTCACTTCCTGAAGAAATCTGAAGAGCCGGAAGATGTCGCTCACAAGCTCCGCTGTGCTTACTCTGCACCTATAGGCGAGTCAAGGATTAGGGGCCCATGGCGGTTTCAAGCCCTCTTAAAGGAGAACTCAACCACACCAATAATAAAACCCCCTACCCAATAACCTTCATACACCTATAAGTGCCCCTAATCCTTTACTGACCTACAAGTGCAGAGTACGCGCAGTGCAGCTCATGGGCACCATCTTCCGGCTCTTCAGAAGGGAGAAGAATATCTTGGACTACATAACAGCCTATCTGTGGCTACACCTGAGCTATCTGTGGGACACTCAAGGCAAATTCTGCCAGTTGGTAGCCCTGTTATAAACCTATTCTACAAATGGCAAAATCTTGTGCTAATTGCAAATCCTATTCCTGACTACAAAGATCTTTTGCCTAATAAACATGACATACGGTCTTACGAGTCATGAAGGCCTGTTGTAGTTGGTTGGATTGGTTCCCACAATCTAATGCTTTGGAAACAAGTCGCACAATTTTGGAAACCACTGTACAGGTATGGGACCTGTTATCCAGAATGCTCGGGACCTGGGGTTTTCCAGATAACGGATCTTTCTGTAATTTGGATCTTTATCATTTAAGTCTACTACAAAATCATGTAAACATTAAATAAACCCAATAGGATGGTCCTGCTTCCAATAAGGATTAATTATAGTTTAGTTTGGATCAAGTACAAGATACTGTTTTATTGTTAGAGAAAAAGAAAATCATTTATAAATTTTTTTTGGATTTTTTGGATAAAATGGAGTCTATGGGAGACGTCCTTTCCGTAATTTGGAACTTCTGGATAACGGGTTTCTGGATAACAGATGTTATGTAAACATTAAATCCAATTAAAACCCAATAGGCTGGTTTTCCTTCCAATAAGGATTAATTATATTTTAGTTCCAGATAACGGATCCCGTACCTGTATTATATCACCGCTGCATGTTCATTAACATGCATAGCCACGCTGCAAAGGGTTTGCATTAGGGATGCACCGAATTCACTATTTGGGATCCGGGCGAATCCCCATATCCTTTGAGAAAGATTCGGTCGAATACCGAACCAGATCTGCACATGCAAATTAGGGGTGGGAAAGGAAAAGGTGTGAACAAATTTTTCACTTCCTTGTTTTGTGATGAAAAGACATGTGATTTCCCTCCCGCCCTTAATTTACATATGCAAATTAGGATTCAGTTCGGCCAGACACAAAGATTCGGCCGAATCTTGCTGAAAAAGGCTGAATCCTGACCGATATATAATTTATATACAGTATTTCCAGCAAACACTGCACAATTAATTACACAGACATGGTGTTTTATATATATATATATATATATATATATATATATATATATATATATATATATATATATATATATATATATAACTGAGCAGGGTATCTCAGATCCAAGAATTTAGTACCATATGGCATGTAATCTAGATAAGCCTTTTGACATTTTATTTTTACAGAAGCTGCCCAAGTGGGTATATTGAGAAATCAAAACTCCACCATGACATTTCTCTCTAAGCAACTCACCTTCACTGCTTTCTCCTGGGAGCAGAGCATCTGAATTTGTTCAAGGCACTGCCTTTGGTAATAAGTTTTGAGTTGAGGTACTCCGCGTGGATTTCTTCTCGGTTTGTAAACAGACATCGGAGAATTTCCTGAAATCTAGAGATGGAAACAGGAATTTAGAGGCATTTTTGTTGGAAAAAAAAAATTGTAGGCAGTGCTCCACAGAAGATGAAGTGCTAATACGCTGCAGTGATGCTAACACAATCTGCCAATGGCCTTCATTTTTAATATTGTGGATTTTAAATGAATATTTCACTCAACTCTTCAGTTACGCACGTTACAGACAGTATCGTCCTTAGCAATCTTTTTCATCTTTCTGTGATTTTCTCAATAGAGAAAGAATATCCAGAAATTGTAGTGAATGTTTAATAAAACGGCTTCCCACTCAGTCAGTTCTTGATATTGTTAATGTTTTTTTAATCGTCTCGCATTTCTCTTTTGGAAAATGCGCACTCATGGGTGATGGCACATGGGGCACTTTGTTGTCCGCTTTAGAGCATGAGTCCCTGTAGGGTAACAAAGGGCCAGAAAAGACATTTTCATGGTGTAATTATGCAAAAGCATTTACAGTGATTACACAATTGGCTTGTAACGGGGGCAAGCACCTTTCTGTGCCACACCGTGTTCCCTCAATGTATCACCGACCTGTAGGGTGGGGAGAAGGCCCTCCAGTAAAGACACACTGTAGCAGACTGTAGGTAAACACTTCTTTCTTTATTCATCATAGCATTTATCAGCACAGCAATTGAATAAAAGGGCTCTACTGCTTGGTACTTCAACTTTACCACTCACTGGGACTGCACACTGTCAGGGGGGCTCACTCTCACAGGCACACCTCCTGCGTCCTGACCGGCTCTGTCCAGCTACACCTCACCTCTTAGGCCCTGAATGGCAGGTATCCCGCTGGACACACTGTGCCCACTATCTCCTCATAGGGGCATAGCTGCCCATACTAGTCTCCTGGCTAACTTACGCTCACTAGAGCCTACTAGTTACCATCAGCTTCCTCACTACCTAAAGTCAATAACTCTTCCTGGGAATGACTCAACTGTCAGAGAGCCTTTTCAGGAGAAAACTGCTCCGCCCGGGGTGAGCGATCCTCTTCCGTCTTCCACTTTCTTCGCGCGGTTGCGCATGCACAGAAACGAAAAGCTGAACTTTAACTAAAAAGTCGGCTATTTCGTTCAACTGCGCGTGCATTTGCCCCGGGAAATTTGAAGACAGAAGAAGCCGGAAGAGAAGCACTCCGTGGTGCTCGCTGAAATAACCCGGGCCTGGTGCAGTTTTCTGCTGATAGGAGCAGTGGCCCGGGGTTTCAGATAAGTAAATAACATTTGGCATCCCCAAGTGGTTAACGATTTTCATTTTCCTTTAATTACACAGTTGTACTTAAAAAATTTAAAATTTCACCCTACTACAGGCTTTTCTGCTCATTTGGCCCTAGTGCCAACAATTAGAACAGAAATGCCATTGTACAGGCAGTTAGATCGATGGCTGCATCAACGCACACACGCGGTCCTTAACCCGTCAGGAAAATCATACCTGCCCAATCGATATCTGCCCAATTTTCAGCCAGATATGGATTGTTTAGGCCTCTAAGCTGGCACCATACCAGATCAAGCCAGCGGCTTTTATCAGCCCATATATGGCCACATTTAGTGAGTAGCACTACTGACTTGATGCATGAAAAAAAGACCAAAGTTCAGCCCCTCCAAATAGGGATGGGCAAATTTTTTCGCCTTGTTTTGCCGCAGAAATGACGCCCATAGACTTGTATGGCGTTGTGCGAAAAAAAAAAAAAGAGATGCACGACAAATTTTTGGCGAAACTAAACGGGTCAAATTCGCACATCCCTACCTCCAAATGAAACTCAGAAGCCATACCTACACTCATCCATTGAAACTATATATACCAATATCGACAGCAGAGACTATAAGTAGTTGCTGTGGATACGTCTCTGGTTTTGACTCTTATACATAATACAACAGAGACAGAAATGCCCCTTTCAGTAGCAACTTCATCTACAAATAACTTCAAAACCAGCAAAGTCACTAAGACTCTTGTTGAATATATATTTTCATTTTTTTTTGTTTATTATGCAAAAACAAAAAGTTTATGAGTAGAGGATACCTGTCAATAGGAACGATTATGAAAACTATATAGCGAATAATGATCCTAAAACAAATCCTAAATATAGGAATTACAAGGATTTTGTCAAATTTAATCTATTTAAAGCCTTTTAAATATAGAAAGAGTTGACTCGCACCACCCCCAACTTCAACATCAGTGCTGCCCTCTCTGCCCCTTCTGCTGCATTGGATTTTCTAGCAAATCATAGAGCATCGTGCCCCTTGCAGTGTTTTGGGAGAGGAGTCCTCTACTGCTGCACCAATCTATAGGCCAGATCAATACAACAAACAGGGCATGAATCTCCCACACAAATGCAAAGGTCACTGTGCTCCTGTTCTCTTTACTAAAAGACCTGGTGCGGCAATGGGAGCAGCACTGAGGTCGCTGTCAAGGTAGTGCGAGTTAACTCTTCGTATCTTAAAACGGCTTTAGAATTACTGACGGATTTTGTTTATAAAAACTAGCAACATTCCTTATTTAATACCATTTATAAAGCTAGCTTACGTTGCAGTTCCCCTTTAATTAGTGGGGGCATACTCATTGCAAGTGAATTGTTTTGTGTCGCTGCCATGTTATAGAAGTGTAGCAAGTGCTAAAATGTAGCTCTAAGTCAGGTTGTATAGGGTAAATGCACAGAACAATATTATCTGCATGTCACGGCCGGCACCCAACACCAGAACAGGTGCCAAGTATCCTGGTCTCAGCTCGGCTTCACCAGTAGTGTGACCACCGTTGGCAATAAGTAGACATTGCCATCCTGTCATATAAGAGGATTGTCTTTTAAATGATTGTATGTTTTTCAGTGTCCAAAAGGGCAGGTCTGAAAATTTTAAGGCGCCCGAACATTGGCCTTCTGACTGCTTAAGCGTCAGATACAGGTATAATTCTATTGCTTCTACCTGTATATTAGACTATTCAGCTCTACACATCTGTATTGAAGACGACCAATGCTTGCAGGAAAGACCATAATTGAAACATCTATGGACACCTTTAGATTTAGCAGTATATTATTTTCTATTCTCGATTAGGACTCTTCAGACCAAGTTAGCAGCACTATAGGGGCCAGAAATCAGTCAAATATACATTGGTCAGGTCTGCAAATAGAGGGACAGTCTTTATAGGCTGCAGTATGATGATACTATTGGCCTCCAGCCAGATCATCCCAATTTGGCCTATCGGGTGAATGGGCAAATCAGGCTATCTCCTCATTTGGAAACCTACCAAACCAAATGGGCCAAACTGTGCGAGTATGGCCAGCTTAAGATGATATAGCTTAGAAGAGAGAAATTACTTTTAACCTTACGGCTAACTATATGCACAGCATTAACAGGCCAATAGAAGAGTCCTAGGGGCCGTGAACACAAAGTGAGATGAGCACAGCCCTTTCTTCCAAGTTCAAACAGTGACCATCACTGGTTATACCTTATGCAAGTTTTTATGAGTAAAGGAAAACACCTCCATTTTATACTGAGGATTTAGGAAGGATCCCCAAGACGTTTCCCTAACACCTAATCGAGTTCATCTGTGAGAAGTGGGGGATTCTCAGCCTACAAAAAGCCTCTTTTTACCCTCAGTAACTTTTCCATTTGGACAACATTAAAGAATTAACTCTCCGATGATGGTTCCTCCCTTTCTTTCTCATCAGACTCCTCTTGCCCTAAGGCAACCACATGATTTTACCAGAAATACTTCTTCAAACCGCTTCATTTTTAGTTGTCATCTGGAACGTTTTGATGTTTTGGAGGCTTTTAGTTGTCCAAGAAGACGGAATTTATCTTAAATACTTCCTAATTATTTTCACCACTTTTTTCATACTTGGATTCCTGGAATCTAGCTAAAGTCTGCAATTAGATGTTTTCTCAGGGTCTTGACTTATGATCTGTAACATATAAAGGACACCTATCATAGCAAAATTGGGTCTCCCACCAGAGGGACAAGCTAATACAGCCTCGAGTACGGTTAGTGGAAATGGTACTATTTTGGACAGAAAATGCCCCTTGCAGGTGTCACGTGAGAGTGTTTGATGCATGATTGGGGGAGGAGTTGACCAATTCGATGTCACATACAACCCATGGCAAATTTGGGCAGAAAATTGTATGCTGTCTGCATCAGTAGGGAGCTGTTGACGTGGAGATGCATAGAGATGCATATGTAGCTGATCAGATCGCAAACACCCCAAATTTGCTGTTGCACAATAATACATTTTATTGAAAGTTGAAGGCTGTTCTGTTGGTTCTCTGAGTAATCCCCTCTAGATGGATTGTGCTGCAGTTCTGCTAAATTTTTAATAGAGAAGATTCTACAATCGTGTAGGCCATGGGTTACGCAGTGGCTTTTATGCCAGATAATAAAATTCCGTCTTTTTCCATCCGTTGCAGCATCATGCAAATTCGATTAACGTTGTGGGTTTTTAATTGCAGGTATTTGCATATCATCTCGAGGGTGTTTAAACATTGTTTACAGCTGAAGCAGTGATTCCCCTTCATTCAACAAATGACAGTGTGACTTGCTTATATTATACTAATCTCTCTGTGTATAAATACAGGGAACATGGGTACACCTGATAAAGCACTGAATACATTGTGGATTTAACACCATACTCAGCAAGGAATGTAAAAAAAAAAATAATTGTAATTCGTTGTTAGGCAAAGTTCCAGCAGCAGCAGTAATATATTCAGACTCCATAAGAAAGGCTGGAAAGTCAGTAGCGTTAAACTGTGTTTAAGCCATATTCAGCTAATAGCAGTCATTACTCAAAGTGCCAATTAAATATGAGTATGATGCCAATTTGTTTCTTTCTGAAACTGTAACATGTAGTCTAGGGTAAGAAATAGAAATGGATGTATGGTTGGATGTATGGTTTTGTTAATTTTGCAGCGGGAGAGTAATAAATGAAACAGATATTTATGGAAAACTGGAGAACCTGTCCTTCAAGAAGCAACTGAGGGCCCTTGACTGCATAATGTCTTCATTTCACGGTGGTAATGGGCCTTGAGTTCCCCTTCCATATGTAAGATCAGGGATCCCCAACCTTTTAAACCTGTGAGCAACATTGAGAAGTAAAAGGAGTTGGGGAGCAACACAAGCATGAAAAATGTTCTTGGGCTGCCAAATAAGTGCAGTGATTGGCCATTTGGTAGCCCCTATGTGGATTGTCAACCTACATTGAGGCTCTGCATGTACCTGGTTTTTATACAAAAAAGGCCAAATCCTGAACCATTGAATCCTGAATCATTGAACTCTACGGGATAACTTAACTGACGAATACTAATGGTAACAGTATTGGAGGCAGAATTAAGTTAGTGAATTCCATTGCGGGTGGCTAAATTGTTCAATAACCAATCCATTGTATCTGGGCCCAACAAGCCAAAATCCATGAGGAATAGTGATGTGTGGATCATGTAAACCACATGTGACCAGAACCCACAAAACCTTAACTGACAAAATATTGCCATTGTTGGACCCATACCTAACCCATACTACTTCTGTGTGTGCCTCTAGTTCCAAGACAGGGAATCTTCAGGAGTAAAGTAGTCTGACCTGCAACTAATCCATACTGGCAGTGGTTGCCCAAATTTGAATCGGAATGTTGCTCATTGGTGAAAAAGGTTGGGGACCCCTGAAATAGAGAGAACTGAACAAAAACAATATTGGGTAACAAATTGCTTTTATCCCGGCAAGGCAAAAGTTCTAAACTACTAGAATCATCATCATCAGAGACTGAAGGTCTGACTCAGTGCACAGTCTGCCATATGTATGCAGATTTGGAACAAGAGATCCAAAATGCTTACCTCTTACCTCTGTAGGCCAGTTAGTCTGACGTCAGTATTAGGAAAGCTTTTCGAAGGGTTAATAAAGGATAAGATACTGGACTTCATAGCAAATCATAATACTATGAGTTTGTGCCAGCATGGTTTTATGCGTAATAGATCTTGCCAGACTAACTTAATTTCTTTTTACGAGAATGTAAGTAGAGACCTCGATTCTGGGATGGCAGTGGATGTGATTTACTTAGACTTTGCTAAAGCATTTGATACAGTGCCACACAAAAGGTTACTGGTTAAATTAAGGAATGTTGGCCTGGAACATAGTATTTGTACCTGGATAGAGAACTGGCTAAAAGATAGACTACAAAGAGTGGTGGTAAATGGAACAATTTCTAATTGGACCAGTGTTGTTAGTGGAGTACCGCAGGGCTCTGTACTAGGTCCCTTGCTTTTCAACTTGTTTATTAATGACCTGGAGGTGGGCATTGAAAGTACTGTTTCTATTTTTGCAGATGATACTAAATTGTGCAGAACTATAGGTTCCATGCAGGATGCTGCCACTTTGCAAAGTGATCTGTCTAAACTGGAAAACTGGGCAGCAAACTGGAAAATGAGGTTCAATGTTGATAAATGCAAGGTTATGCACTTTGGCAAAAATAATATAAATGCAAGTTATACACTAAATGGCAGTGTGTTGGGAGTTTCCTTAAATGAAAAGGATCTAGGGGTCTTTGTAGATAACACGTTGTCTAATTCTGGGCAGTGTCATTCTGTGGCTACTAAAGCAAATAAAGTTCTGTCTTGCATAAAAAAGGGCATTAACTCAAGGGATGAAAACATAATTATGCCTCTTTATAGGTCCTTGGTGAGGCCTCATCTGGAGTATGCAGTTCAGTTTTGGACTCCAGTCCTTAAGAGGGATATAAATGAGCTGGAGAGAGTGCAGAGACGTGCAACTAAATTGGTTAGAGGGACGGAAGACTTAAATTATGAGGGTAGACTGTCAAGGTTGGGGTTGTTTTCTCTGGAAAAAAGGCGCTTGCGAGGGGACATGATTACACTTTACAAGTACATTAGAGGACATTATAGACAAATGGCAGGGGACCTTTTTACCCATAAAGTGGATCACCGTACCAGAGGCCACCCCTTTAGACTAGAAGAAAAGAACTTTCATTTGAAGCAACGTAGAGGGTTCTTCACAGTCAGGACAGTGAGGTTGTGGAATGCACTGCCGGGTGATGTTGTGATGGCTGATTCAGTTAATGCCTTTAAGAATGGCTTGGATGATTTTTTGGACAGACATAATATCCAAGGCTATTGTGATACTAAACTCTATAGTTAGTATAGGTATGGGTATAAAGAATTTTAATTAAAAGTAGGGAGGGGTGTGTGTATGGATGATGGGTTTTCATTTGGAGGGGTTGAACTTGATGGACTTTGTCTTTTTTCAACCCAATTTAACTATGTAACTATGTAACTATCATTTATTTATATATGGCTGTCAAGATACGCAGTGTGTTGGAAGGTGAATAGGATAATAGGTGAACAGGATAATAGGCGAATCTGGGTATATGATGGGCAAAGGTTGCACTGATTTTTTTCACTGGGGATGTTGGCAAGATTTAACAAAGCCCTTATTACATTGCTGCATAAAAACCAGTGCATTCTCCATCACAATTAATAAATAAATGGTCCTCTAGCACTGGCTTCAATGACAGATGTCATATAGTGTTCTGCTAATGGTTTGATGATTTGTGGGAACTTCTTAAGCTCAGCTTTATCATAATAGCCCAGAGTAGAGTCATGCATAGGGTCGAGTACCCGCGGAATACCCTCAAAGTGGTTGGGTTTGAGCAAAAAGTCCCTGATTCCTTGGCAGTACGGGCAGTCCGAGGGTAACCAGGTTGAGTACCCAACAAAGATGCGTGCTTTATCCCTCCCACCCTCCCTTGTGGTTCTCCTCCTTCTTGAATTTTTTTGAAACATTAGGCACTGGAGAGACGTCACTTCTGGGCAAATGTGACGTCACTTCCGGTTTTGTGTGTCCCCTGAGTTGGAAGGTTAGTTGGCCTATTGTGGGTCGGGTAGCGGAAACATGTGGGTCAAATTGCGGGTATGGATTTCAAAAAATTGACCCACGCAGAGCTTACCGAGCATGTTCAGTGCCAGTGACACACAACAGATCCAAAATGGGGAAGTCCGGTGGAAAACGTTAAAAGCATAGATCTTTACTGTTACTGGGCTGCTGAACCTCTTGGACAGTACAGTAAGTTTAGTATATAAAACACAGCCATATTCATTTTTTTAAGGCACCTCTAAATCTCTAAATATAGCTCTTGGAAGCAAGAAAATCTAGTGTTGCCTGCCCCATTTCTAATAGATGACAGTGGCAGCCTTGGATAAGGGCAGTCATTATGTTTATCATTGGCATTGACTCATATCTTATTCTGACTTGCATGTCATGAGCCCAGAGAAAAGTCTAGTGACCTCCCACCCTAAAACACAAGTTTTGGCCACTTACTGCTGATTTTATATCCTTGGCTCAGTTTGCATACTTGAGAGTATTGTATCATCGTAAGACAACGAAGAAGGACTGACAGCGGCAATCATAATCGTGCGGCAATTCCCTCCAAGAGAAACTTTCAGAAGACATGTAAGTTTACTGTTCCGGTAAGGAATATGCTGTTTCTTGCTCTAAGACACAACACAAATGTGACGTTAATTAATCTTCAGAAGAAGAAAAACGTAACGCAATCTGGATATTATTATAGTTAAGTTCAGGCCATCCATTAAGTATTTTTAAATTAAAGACAGACACATTGCCTCCATACAAAGAGTCCACAAAATATGTATGATTACTTGAGTTTGCTTTGACTTACGGACTATTAACTCAGAGCCCATTTAGCCTTCCATTAAATGTTTCTGAAATCCCTTAGAGAAACAATAGTTTGGGGGGGTGGGTGGTTGAAGAAGAGCAAGTATGGACTTAAATGTATATAAAATCATTTCAGTTTTGGATAGGGAAGTTTGGATGACTTTGACAATATTGACCAATAGTCTGGCCATGTACATCAGTTTGTGGGTCAGTGTAACGAACACGTTGTCAGGAACCTTGTTTGTTGACTGCACCTTGCAGACTCACTGGTGTTTACAGACGCTCTTCTGGGGCCCCAGGCTTTCTGCTGCAGAATCCAACAAGGAAGTGCATGGAAAAATTGTAAGCGGAGTACCGGCAGGGTTGAAGAAAAGACGTAGTCGAAGTCGGGCAAAAAGTTCAAGGAAGGCAGCATAAATCGTAGTCAAGAGTCAGGCAAAAGAGTCAAAAACCAGGAATTCAAAAAGAGTTACAAAACTTAGGCAGGATCAGTAAACTGGAACCAACTTGGGCATTTACAAAATGGAAAACTGTCCTTTTAAAGCAGTTCTGGTGCCAGAAATTCCTTTAAGTTACGTCATGACGCTCTGCGTCACTGGGGACCGACATGAGGAAGTGCGTGCCTGCGCACCATCAACCTGGAAGAGACGCGCCAGGAGGTAAGAGATCTTGCCAATCTCCCGGCGCGTCTTACAGTCAGTTTCGATGCACCTTTTTGGTAAGTGCATAGTGTATTGCATATTTGGGTAGGTCAAGTTGCATGGAATCCATCGGGCTAATATACTTTTGCTAAACTTGGAGACCCCTGTGCTGAGCCTCTTCTCAAGCTGATCCAACTGTTAATCTGGACCTAGAGGTCTATCAGGAGATGATTGAATCAATGTACCAATAAGGGCGTCATCCAATCCTAGTCCATATATCAGTTGGGCAGCATTTAGGCTGTGCCCCATAAAAGGTATTGCGTATTGGAATTTTTGGGAAAACCCCACTACACAGTTATGGGACCTGTTAGCCATCCAGAATGCTTGGGACCTGGGGTATACCGGATAAAAGATCTTTTCGGTAATGGATCTTCTAAAAAAAAAAAATTGTTAGTGTAGAACGAAAAGAAAACACCAACACATATTAAACTTCAAAATCGCAGTCTTTGTTGAGAAATAACTTTCCGAAACTCCGCTTGCTCCTCTTTACTAAGTAAGTGACATAAGTAGTCCAAAACATTTTTTTTACTGTGCACACGCCCTGCCAATGCAGGGAATATTTGGGAGGTTGGAAAAAATGTCAACATTCAGCAACCCAAAACCCACAGTTACTGGAAAGTGTATTGCTTGAATATATGAAATAGCATTTGCTACCAAACCTTTCTTTTTGCACCTTTCTTATTGGGTGCACTTGGGCAAGGCTTAATTTACATACTAAACAAGTTTTCAGGGGGTTATATATTGAGAGTGCTGGGGCTAATTTGTTTAGTATGTAAATTAAGCCTTGCCCACATGCACCCAATAAGTAAGCTGAGGAGCGGCATTTCAGCTTATTTTGTTTTTAAAAAAAACTTTATATATACTTTATTTAATGTTTATATGATTTTCTAGTAGACTGGAGGTATGAAGATCCAAATTACGGAAAGATCCATTATCTGTAAAAAAAAAAAAAAAAAAAAAAAAAACCCAGGTCCAGAGCACTCTGGAGCTACTATATGAGTCATTGTTTTTGTTCTTATAATCCTGTATAACAATGTCTTGGGGGCATGACCTGATAAAAACGTCCTAAATGTGCTCATAACTCCATTTATTCTGCCAGTGAAATCTCACCAGAAACTTGAGGCACCACCAGCAAGAAATATGTGTGGGCCCTGCAAGCATGCACGAGAACTGAATGGATAACGGAGAAGTTCCTTTTGTTGTTTGTTACAACATTCGCATCATCCAATCAACTCGATTCTTTGCATTTGTGGAAGCAGGAATGTCTGGGATTGTTGTGATTGTACACGGGCATCCCAAGCTAATAAGAAACAAACATGGAATCTATTGAACATGCTGGGTTGATTAAAAACACATTGGCAAGAAAAAAAAAGTTTCTAGTGTTACTACTGCATGAAAAAAAAATCCCTTGTGAGCTTCTAATGGATTAGATAGTGAGCACATTGTGATTGTTAGAGGGAACAAGGATGGGAAACGTGAGTTCTACCAGATAAACACCCCTACACTAACGGCAAGGTCACACGGGGCGTTCTTACGTTGGGTTTTTAAAAAACTAGCGGTTGAGCGTGAATACGAGCAAACTGAAGCCCTACTGAAAATAATGGAATACGCACTATAGCAATTCGTATTGATGATCAGTCCACTAAATGGCAGTGTTGGGAGTTTCCTTAAAGGATAAGTAAACCTTAAAAATAAGTGAATGTAAAATTGATGAGGGGGCTATTCTAAGCACTTTTGTAATTTATATTCATTATTTATTTTGTTTCTATTCCAAGATATTAAGGTATGTACTGTTAATATGAACGAATTTTGTTACAACAGCACCACCTGCTGGTCAGTTTCCCACCAGTCTGACCAGCAAGTAGTCAAGGAAGTTGTCAGGAGAAAGAAAGAGGCTGATGTTCTTCTGCTTAGGAAAGATGTGAGAAAGGTTTCTAATTTTATTCCTAAGCAGAAGAACATCAGAGCAGCCTCTTTCTTTCTCCTGACAACTTCCTTGACTACTTGGTGGTCAGACTGGTGAGAACATGACCAGCAGTGGCGCTTTTGTAACAAAATTCATTTATATTAACAGCACATGTATCCCTTAATATCTTGGAATTTAAAAAGAATAAATAATGAATGTACATTGCAAAAGTGCTTAGAATAGCCACCTCATCCGTTTTACATGCACTTATTTTTAAGGTTTAGATATCCTTTAAATGAGAAGGATCTAGGGGTTTTTGTAGATAACAAGTTGTCTAATTCTGGGCAGTGTCATTCTGCTGCTACTAAAGCAAATAAAGTTCTGTCTTGCATAAAAAAGGGCATTAACTCAAGGGATGAAAACATAATTATGTCTCTTTATAGGTCCCTGGTGAGGCCTCATCTGGAGTATGGAGTGAAGTTTTGGGCTCCGGTCTTTAAGAGGGATATAAATGAGCTGGAGAGAGTGCAGAGACTAAGTGCAACTAAGCAGGTTAGAGGGATGGAAGACAAATTATGAGGGGAGACTCATGATTGGGATTCTCCTCTCTGGAAAAAAAAAAGACGCTTGAGAGGGGACATGATTACACTTTACAAGTACATTAGAGGACATTATAGACCTTTTTACCCATAAAGAAGATAAACGTACCAGAGGCCTCCCCTTCAGACTAGAGGAAAAGAACTTTCATTTGAAGCAGCGTAGGGGGTTCTTCACAGTGAGGACAGTGAGGTTGGGGAATGCACTGCTGGGTGATGTTGTGATGCTGATTCTGTTAATGACTATAAGTGGGACTTGGTTGATTTCTTGGACAAGCAGAATATCCAAGGCTATTGTGATACTAAAATCTATAGTTAGTGTATGAGTATATACAGTATAGTTTATGTGAGTGTATATTTAGATGGATGCTGGGTTTCATTTGGAGGGGTTGAACTTGATGGACTTTGGTCTTTTTTTCAACCCGCTTTAACCATGTAACGAAATTCCCACTGGGCGTTTGCGAGACAACATCCGCCACAATGTGCCAGTATTTAGGTTTTTCAGCAGAAACGTCAATAAGCCAAGGAAACGTCATAGTACTCAACTCTATGGGATCCGCAGGTTTGTAATACACTTTGCTGAAATACAGCACATATCTTCAATATGGCGGCCAAATTCTCGAATGCACATATACGTAATTGCGGCATTGTCTGCTGGGGACGTTATTACTCTGCGTATTGATGATCTTTCCTGCTACATTTTGCATGTAAACTGCTTTTCCGCTTGGTTTTTTTTCAAAAGAATTGAATACTATTATTCTGAGTGGAATTGTGTGGAATGAGAAAAAACAGAAATGCATATCGGGAAAAGAAAACTACAGGCTGAAAAACGGACATTATAATGTGCATTTGGTTTCATTGGCGTATTTATCCACTACCGCGCATTCTAAAAAATGCCCGGTGTGACCTCACCCTATGAATGTGGGCAGTACTGAACGGACACATTTTGATCATACTACCGGAATGACTGGGCACATGGCTATGTAGGGAGTAGTTATGACAAACCATTTGCACCAGCAGGTCTCAAACAGAATTCAAAATACACATTGGCATTTCAACTACAAAGAGGTCCAAAAAGCCCCCAGAGGTCCAATAAATGGTGGCCAACAATGGGACCTTACAGCAGCCACTCTGGTATTTGTCAGAATCCACAAATTGCCAGTCTGGGCCTTCCTACCATATTGTATTTTATGTACCTTGTTGGTGGGTGCATCCGTAAAAGAGCGAGGACCTGGCAGCCACAATGATCTGCACAACAGTATTTGGCTATAATGATGCTTGTTTGGTCCAGAGGACAATTGGTTGGATAGATCAATAATTGGCCAAATACTGATTGAGCACAATAAAAAAATCCCATTGAGGCATGGACCACGTTGGCTCATTGATGTTAGCTTCATTGGGGAAAGATGCTCGTGCAGAGCAAACAGTGGCCATCTGCAGGATCTGGGGATATTTTTAACCTATTTAACCAATAAAATCGAACAGAGGAAACATCTCCTAGAAACTAAGGATGCACCGAATCCAGGATTCTGCCTTTTTCAGCAGGATTCGGAGTACTGAATCCAAATTTGCATATGCAAATTATGGGTGGGGAGGAAAATTGCGTGACCTTTTTACACAAAACAAGGAAGTAAAAAATGTTTCCCCTTCCCATTCGGGTGAATACTGAACCAAATCTGAAGCCTAATTATGCAAATTAGGCTTCAGATTCGGTTCAGCATTCGCCCGAATCTTTTGAAAAGGATTCGGGGCATCCCTACTAGAAACTACAGTCCTTTATTACAAGCATATGAAGCTTTGCAGTATTTTTTGAGAAGAGGCACTAGTGTACCTGTATTGCATATTTGCATATTTAAGTGGAACTATCGCGAAAATAAAAATGTAATATTTGCTTCAGCAAACTGAAATAAGAAACTTTCCACATATAATAAATTAAAAATTCTTTACCGTTTCTGAAATAATCAAGTTTCTCTTCATTATTCCTCTCTCAGCATCTCCTCGTTCTGTCTTCATTCAGGAGTTGAGTGATCCAATATATCTTATAGGGGGGCTCATTTTGCCTAGAAGATGTATTAGAGCTCACTCTATGAAAATCACCAGACATCATGTCTCTCTACATGCAGAATTTGTGCAAAAGGCAGTTATTTTGTTAGATTTTGTTTGTACTGGAATCAGTTATTTGAGTGAGCTCTAATACATCTGCTAGGAAAGGAGCCCCCCTATAAGACATATTGGATCTAACTGTCAATGAATATCTGACACCCAACTGCTGCATGAAGACAGAATGAAGAGAAACAGATGCTGAGAGAGGAATAGTGAAGATAAACTTGATTATTCCAGAAACAATGCAGAATTTTTAATTGATTGTATTTAAAAAGTTTCTTACTTCAGTATGAGGAAGCTTATATTACATTTTTATTTTCGCGATAGTTCCCCTTTAAGGATCTTGCCTTAGTGCGGAAAAGCTTAATGTCTTCAATATAGGAACAAGAAGTATGCAAGCAACAAAAAAACCCAATCAACTTCCTATATTTCAACATTAATAATCAAAATAATATTCTTGGTTGCTTATTTTAATGGCTGCGAGAGACGTAATCCTCTGGCACATGCCTAACGTGAGCACAGTGTATATAGCAGAAGTGCTTTCAATCTCCAGAGGAGTTACAACAAATGTGAAAAAAAAAAAATAGAAATAAAAAAGAAAATAATTACAAAAACCTGACCATATGTTATTCTTTCCATGCCAGAAAAACTCTGGCACAACAACTGACACTCCGAAGTTATGCAAACTTAAAATGAGACTTGGAAGGCCTGCCAATAAAAGCATGCCACAAAATACTTCTAGCACCGTACCAAAGCGTGTATGGAAGCAGACCTCAGTGCCTTCCAATTCCCCAGTCCAAGAGCAAGGAGCATTTCACAGAAGTCAAGAAAAAACACAGATGATTGGAAAACTTGGACAGATTCCTGGATGATTCTATTGGACATATTCATTGCTCCTTAAAGGAGAAGGAAAGCTACCGAGGCAGTTTATTGGCAAAAGATTAGCCACAACAGAGCAAGTTAGAACACCATTTTTATTCTTTAGGGAAGAGACACACGGTCAGATTCTGGGAGATTAGTCGCCTGGCGATAAATCCCCTCTTCTTCGGGGTGATTAATCTCCCCAAACTGCCCTCCTGCAGGCTAGAATGTAAATCGCCAGTGGGATGGCACACGGAGCGATTTGTTTTCCGAAGTCGTCTGAAGTTGCCTCACAAGGAAACTTTGGGCAATTTCGGAAAAAACAAACTGATCCAAGTGCCATCCCACCGGCGATTTTCATAATAGCCAGCTGGAAGGCAGTTTGGGGAGATTAGTCGCCCTGAAGAAGAGGACATTTGTCGCCAGGAGTGACTTATCTCCCAGAATCTGAGTAAAACAGCTCTAGCTCAACAGCTCTGTTTGTTTAGGATAGCAGCTGCCATATTAGCTTGGTGTGACATCACTTCCTGCCTGAGTCTCTCCCTCTTGGCTCATAGCTCTGATTACAGCAGGGAGGGAAGGAGGGAGGGGGATAGGAGTAAACTGAGCATGCTCAAGTCCAAGCCCTGGAGGTTTAAACTGAAAACAGGAAGACTGGTACAGAAGCCCATGAGTACACAATAGTAGGAAAGAAATGCTGTGTTTCTGTTGACAGAGCAGCAGAAAAATGCATTCCTGGTTATGAAAATTAACTTTCAGGGGAAAGGTGAGCTGGACTGGAGCTGACACTTTATATGCATTTAGAGAGACCAGAATTTGGTACCCTTAAGGCTTTGCAATACCCGTGGGTAGGGCTGACCTCAGCACACCTCTTGCAGGTGGCAAGCTCTTCTGCCTGCTCTCCCTGCCCACCACCTTACACTGCCCGCTTCCGACTTTATTTCCATATATAATGCCCCCACCCCTTTTGTGATGCCATTGGCAGGACATCACAAGTCTATAAATGGAGGAAGGGAAGCCGGGTGTGGGCGGGCACGGGTCATGTTTTCTCGACCTGCACATAACTAGCGCACACAATTACTGCTGCAATCTGATTGGTGCTCTTTTAAAACTGGTCAGGTCAGAAGATCAGCTCTTTCAATGCCAAGCAATGGACCGGTTCCACCTTTTATTTAAATTTACCTTCAAATTAAGTTTTAATATCAGAGAGTCAGAGAGGAATAAAAGGCATTTGAACTCCATAGCTACAAAGTTCTTGTATATGGGCACTAATGGAACATGAATTGCAGATCCTAGAGACACGCTATATCTCATTTATATAAAGTATGATAAAGCTTCTGAAGCAAAAACTGCTTTTTTTTTGTTTTTTGTAAAAATCAGTGCAGGTGCTTGTTACAGGCCTTTAACAGGAAATTATGCCCCACATAAAATGAAAATTACTCAGATCTCTTCTAATCACTTTTGAAATGAACATAATTTTGTTTTCTTTTATTTTTCATATTTGTTTTACACTACTAGAAGGTAAGGGATATATAAGGTGACTTCTGCTGCTTCTCTGCTCTATCAATCATGATCCAAGGGATAGAATTGAGCAGAGAAGCATCAGTAGACACCTTGGGCATCAGTAGCTTAGGTATAGTAAAGAGAGATGGTGCCTATAGTAACAGTGGGATAATAGTCTCTGGGAAGGGAGTGTAACTGTGGGATAGCAGGGATAGTAGGGAGAGATGGTGCCTATAGTAACAGTGGATAATAGTCTCTGGGAAGGGAGTGTGACTGTGAGATAGCAGGTATAGTAGGGAGAGATGGTGTCTATAGTAACAGTGGATAATAGTCTCTGGGAAGGGAGTGTGGCTGTGGGATAGCAGGTATAGTAGGGAGAGATGGTGTCTATAGTAACAGTGGGATAATAGTCTCTGGGAAGGGAGTGTGACTGTGGGATAGCAGGTATAGTAGGGAGAGATGGTGTCTATAGTAACAGTGGGATAATAGTCTCTGGGAAGGGAGTGTGACTGTGGGATAGCAGGTATAGTAGGGAGAGATGGTGCCTATAGTAACAGTGGGATAATAGTCTCTGGGAAGGGAGTGTGACTGTGGGATAGCAGGTATAGTAGGGAGAGATGGTGTCTATAGTAACAGTGGATAATAGTCTCTGGGAAGGGAGTGTGACTATGGGATAGCAGGTATAGTAGGGAGAGATGGTGTCTATAGTAACAGTGGGATAATAGTCTCTGGGAAGGGAGTGTGACTGTGGGATAGCAGGTATAGTAGGGAGACATGGTGTCTATAGTAACAGTGGATAATAGTCTCTGGGAAGGGAGTGTGACTGTGGGATAGCAGGTATAGTAGGGAGAGATGGTGTCTATAGTAACAGTGGGATAATAGTCTCTGGGAAGGGAGTGTGACTGTGGGATAGCAGGTATAGTAGGGAGAGATGGTGTCTATAGTAACAGTGGATAATAGTCTCTGGGAAGGGAGTGTGACTGTGGGATAGCAGGTATAGTAGGGAGAGATGGTGCCTATAGTAACAGTGGATAATAGTCTCTGGGAAGGGAGTGTGACTGTGGGATAGCAGGTATAGTAGGGAGAGATGGTGTCTATAGTAACAGTGGGATAATAGTCTCTGGGAAGGGAGTGTGACTATGGGATAGCAGGTATAGTAGGGAGAGATGGTGCCTATAGTAACAGTGGGATAATAGTCTCTGGGAAGGGAGTGTGGCTGTGGGATAGCAGGTATAGTAGGGAGAGATGGTGTCTATAGTAACAGTGGGATAATAGTCTCTGGGAAGGGAGTGTGACTGTGGGATAGCAGGTATAGTAGGGAGAGATGGTGCCTATAGTAACAGTGGATAATAGTCTCTGGGAAGGGAGTGTGACTGTGGGATACACTCTCTTCCCGAAGAAAGTCACTGAAATCAGATACCATTGTATACAGATACAGATATATTTTATGGTGGCATTAAGCACAAAAAATATAAAACAAAATTACAAAACAGACTTAACCATCTGCCAAGTAACAAGACAACGAATTAATAGGAGTCTGAACTAGTGGGTAACAGGCAGCTTACATTAGATCTCTTGGTCAGAGCTATCAAAATAGAATCTTCCTAAGCCTGAGCAATTATAGGGTTAATGGCTGCTCGAGTGCTCCATGCTACCAAGGGATAAAGAATATTAACCTAAAGCCCAGAGTTGCCCTGGCTTAATAAATTCTATTAGATATGGACAGTGCTGGGCCCAGAGCAAGTGTATGCTTAAGGAAAGTCATCAATAAGCTTAAGAACTGGTGCGATAATATAAAAAAAGCTTTTAAAGGACAAGTATCCACTGGGAGCGGAGCCAGATATTTCAAAGTGGCGCTATCATTAAACATCTTATTGGTCTCCATTAGCGGGTCAGGAAAGTGACCCTTGGGCTGTGCGAGGTTCCATCCTTGAAATAAATGACGGGAACTCTTTCAAACCTACCAAATCCCCCAAAGCTGCAAATAGAAAGTGCGCTAATCAATTGCTTAAAAATTTTCATGCAAAAAAAAAAATACCAGGAAGTTCAATAAATCTGTTTCATGGGCCTTACGTTTTAGATTTCTCAAAGTTATTTATGAAAAAGGATTATTATCGAATACAGGTATAGGATCCTTTAATCCAGAAACCCGTTATCCAGAAAGATCCGAATTGAGAATAGGCTGTCTCCCATAGACTCCATTTTATCCAAATTTTAAAAAATGATTTCCTTTTTCTGTGTAATAATAAAACAGTACCTTGTACTTGATCCCAACTAAGATATAATTAATCCTCATTAGAAACAAAACCAGCCTATTGGGTTTATTTAGGGGGATATTTATCAAGCTCCGAATATCCGAACCTCTAATAATTCATAGTTCATGGAGCAAAAAAAAAAAAAAAATAACTGAATTTTTTCGAGATTTAATAAAGGAAAACTTTACCCCTCTGACTATGTAGGTCTCTATAAAAAGATGTTGCATGAAACCTGCTTCATGTAAATAAACCATTTTCATAATAATATACTTTTCTAGTAGTATGTGCCATTGGGTAATCATAAATAGAAAACTGCCATTTTAAAAAATAAGGGCCGCCTCCTGGGATTGTAGGTTTAACAGTGCACACAAACATAACAAACAAACTGTACTTGTTAGGTCACATGAGCCAATTAACAGACAGAGTTGTGTCTTTTGCTTCCATACTTCTTCCTGTTACAGTTACAGCTGCAGTATTTCTGGTCAGGTGATCTCTTCTTGTTACAGTTAGAGCTGCAGTATTTCTGGTCAGGTGATCTCTGAGGCAGCACACAGACCATCACAAAATGGTGTTTCAAGGCAAGAGATGTAAAATGGCAATATTTACTTAAATGTATATTCCAGTTTGGTAAGATTCTTTAATATGCCACTTAATTTGATATAAATTATCTGTTGCTCGAGTATTCATTTTGGTGGTATAGTTTTCCTTTAAAGTCTGATGGTCTAAAAACTCTGAATCCGAAACCCCGACATCTAAAAGCTCTCGAGGTCCTGTATAAGTCAATGAGGAAGGTCCCAATGTCTGCACTGATGTCCATACCGATATCCGATGATTTTGGCGCAAAAAACTCAGGGTAAAAATTAGTTTTTGCGGAAAACTATTTTTTCAGGCTTTTTTCCATTAGGGAATTCAGAATTGGATATTAGAAATACTGAGATAAGTTCAAACCTTGATAAACAACCCCCTTAATGTTTACATGATTTTCTAGTAGCGTTAAGGTATGAAGATCCAAATTGTGGAAAGATCCATTATCTGGAAAAGCCCAGGTTCAGGGCATTCTGGATAACAGGTCCCATACCTGTATAGTATACAGAAAGGCGCTGCAGTAGAACCAGATAATGGAATTATATAGAAGCAAAGACAAATTATAAAGAGGTAAAGACAAACATAATAGCATAGGACAATTTCAATTTCTATATTTTTTCTTCATTATTTTTTTTCTTCCCTTTTTCTTTGATTATATTATATAGTGAATAAAGTACCCCCTCTTGTAAAATATAAGGATATTATAAGTTACTGAGGAGTTTCATGACCATATAAAAACACGAGGCCGAAGTCCGAGTGTTTTTATACAGGTCATGGAACTCCGAGGTAACTTCTAATATCCTCATATTTTGCAACTGGGGGTACTTTATTTATTATAATACACAAGTTTAAGTGAGTCATGTGACGGAAATGACATCAGAACTCACCGTTTATAACTGATGACATCAGAACTCACCGTTTATAAGGATATAATTTACAGGATATTCATGGCTTTTGTGTATTATATAAATATATACTGATTGCGTGTTCTGTATTAACCACTTATATGTATATAGATATTCTAAATGGCATTTTCGTTCACACTTTGTTCATTGGATTAGCTTTATATTTAAAGAGACTAGGGATGCACCGATTCCAGGATTCTGCCTTTTTCAGCAGGATTCGGCCGAATCCTTCTGCCCGGCTGAACCGAATCCTAATTTGCATATGCAAATTAGGGGAGGGAGGGAAATTGCGTGACTTTTTGTCACAAAACAGGGAAGTAAAAAATGTTTTCCTCTTTCCACCCATAATTTGCATATGCAAATTAGGATGCATTCGGTATTCGGACGAATCTCTCGCAAAGGATTCAGTGCATCCCTAAAAGAGACACCTGTGCTGTTAATTGTTTTTCAACTATAATTGGTTGAGGTATACACTGTTTGTGATTGGTCACAACTCCTTTAAAAGAGATGTTCAGGGGTGTGCTCATTAACCTATGAGTGCCCCAGTAGGCATGAAACGCGTTAGGCAGTCATCTGTATGTCCTACTAAATTATTTGATTTTTATTTCTTAATTTTGGAGAAAACTCACAACTTTTCGTTGCATAGGACAATTAGCTCTAATAGCTCACGCTGTACCATGACTTTCCTTTATTAGGAAGAAACAACATGTTCTCTGCAATCTCTAAAGAGCATTTTCTTTCACTTCAGGTGTTCGTACACTTGGCTATCAGAACTTAATGTGTTCACACATCCAAACGACTTATTTACTCAGATTATGTGTCATTTGGGCTTTCAGAGCGCAAAGCATTTTTTTTTTTTAAATGTGAACTCGGTTTTAAAGAACAGAGTCATAAAAAAAAGTTATTTCTTCATAAAAGTGGGAAGCAGTAATCGGTAAGAGAGAAATATGGCACTTTTTCACTAGGGCATTGTGTGTGAGAGAGTGAGTTTGCGAGTTATTGTCTGAACCAAAAAAAGCCTCTCCTTAGGGAATAATTCAAGTTCTTTCCAAGTCATAAAAGCTTTTTATAATGACAATAAAATGAAAACAGTTTCATTCACAAACAGACAGCGTAGTTGTACCACTTCCAGCTACACAATGTTCTAACCCACAGGGGCAAATTTACCAAAGGGCAAAGTGACTAACACGGGCGAAAATTTTCCATTTTACTAATGGTCGCTGGCGTAACTTCACTAGAGAAGGAGATAGACTCTAGCGGTGCTTCCCTCCCTAACACCTTGCGAATTTGCGCTCTGGCGAATGGAACGTAACTACGCAAATTCACTAAAATGCGTATTTTTTTTAACGTTACCTCTTGCACCAGACTTGCCTTCACCACCTCAGACCAGGCGAAGTGCGATAGGAGTTCCTCCAAAAATAGTTGAACATTCCCTAAAAACGCTGGAGACTTTTCCTTTTTCAGAGTGATAGGCTGAAAAAGAGCGTATTTTTTGGGGGGGTAACTGGATTCCCCCCTACCTTTCCGAACATATGGCACATAAACTATACACTGGGCTCAGGTGTAGGGCAATATAACAGCTTTATTTTTATTTTATTAAGGTTTCCCGGGCTTGTGTAGTGTAATGTATTTTCTGCAACATATACATCCATTTAACTTCCCTAGCCAACGCTAGCGCAATTTCGCTTCTCTTGGCGCAGTAACGCTAGCACAACTTCGCCAGTGTTCGGCGCCCTGGAAGCAAAGTGTTGCGCTGTGATCGAACCCGAATTTTCAGAGGTTAGTGAATTTGCCCCACAGTGAGAGCAGTATGTCGCCCATCGTTCCTTTACTCATATACACCAAATACATGAGAATACACGGACAGTGGGGATTATTCTCTGATGTGGCCAGTGGAAAATACCAACACACTTTTTTCCCCAGGATTAATAGCACTGGACTCATTCAGCAGATAAAAAGTCTACCTAATAATTGATAACATTTTTCTATTGAATCAGCCGTTCTATGAAAAAGAATTCCACGATGATGCTGATCTCATTTAAAAAAAAACTTCTCCTTTGCTGGTGCTTAAAGGAGAAGGAAAGTTCTTTTTACTTGGGGGTGCTTGAAAGAGAATTCAACCCTTAACTAAAAAAAACCTACCCTACATGGACCCCTCCCTCCTCCCCTCCAGCCTAGCTGCCCTCCGGGGAAATACCCCTAACTTTTTACTTCCCCCTCAGTGCAGATTCAGGGATCGCAGTTCACGGCAGCCATCTTCCTGGTCTTTGGTAATCTGAGACTGAGACCGGCGAAGCGGCACATGTGCAGTTGGAGCAATTTCCTGGTTTGCAACTGCGCATGCGCCGAAATGGATAGAAATTGCGGAAGCGCCTGAAGACACTAAGACCCGGAAGATGGCTGCCGTGAACTCCGATCCCTGAATCTGTACCGAGGGGTAAATAAAAAGTTAGGGGAATTTACCCCAGGGGGGGTGGCAGCTAGGCTAGTGGGGTCTACATAGGGTAGGTGGGTAGTGTTGAATTCTCCTTTAAAGTTAGGAACTTGGAGCAAGCTTGGGGGCATGTCCTGGTCAGAACAGGGTATTTTTTGCGGTGCAAGGGTGTGGCCAAGATGCATCTGGATTTTGCAAATGGCACATTTTATATAGTGAATTTATTGCACTAGGCTAAAGTTTCAGCTTGTCAATAGCAGCAATGATCCAGGACTTCAAACTTGTCACAGGGGGTCACCATCTTGGAAAGTGTCTGTGACACTCACATGCTCAGTGGGCTCTGATTGGCTGTTGAGAAGCTAAGCTTAGGGCTCGTCACTAATTATCCAGCAGAAAATGAGCTTCCCCTGTAATATAAACTGATGCTACAGGTTTGCCGATTATTAAATTCTGATGCTAATTGCACTGGTTTCTGTGCTGCCATGTAGTAATTATGTGTATTAATTACTAATCAGCCTTATATTGTGACATTTCTATTCTATGTGTACTGTATATTGTGAGTGGCTCCCTAAGCTCAGTAAGTGACAGCAGCACAGAGCATGTGCAGTGAATCAGCAGAAAAGAAGATGGGGAGCTACTGGGGCATCTTTGGAGACACAGATCTTTACTGCTAAAGGGCTGTGGTTGCCTTGGGCTGGTACAGAAGCACAAAACATCATGTTCAACATTTCTACCTACTTCTTTATTTCAGCTTTAGTTCTCCATTAACAGTTCACACTGTACATAGCGCAAAGACAGCAGGGTGCCACTCATGCTGAAAAATCTTTCAAGCAAGTGGGAAATATAAGGAAAACCTTTGTTGAAGAAGCTCATAGAAAAAGAACTATTAAAATGCAGCTTTCAGATAAGGAAGTCTGGTGTGTGGCCCTCCAGCTGTAGTAGAATCTTGGCAGTGGGAGAGCTAAATGTCTGCTACCTTGTTTTAAGAGTCAGAACTAAGGGGCAAATTCACTAAGATGCGAAGTTGCGCCAGCACTTCGCCAGGCGTATTTTCGCCAGCGCTCCGCAAATTCCCTAAAATCCGAAGTTGCGCACAGGGGTAGCGTAAGTTTTCGAAGTTGCGCTAGTGTTAATTCGCCAAGCGAAGCGAAGTTTCATTTCATTTGCATACAGCGCGAAATTCTAATTTCAATGGAGGAACACGTATCACCACTTCAAATGCCTAGAAAACCTTAAAATCAGCAAATATAAATTTTATTTTGCCCTACACATGTGCCCACTGTCTAGGTAAGTTGCCATGAGTCAGGAAATGTAGGGGGGAAGGAGGGGAGCCCCTAAAAAATTTTCGATCTTTTTCAGCCTATCACCCATCATGTAGAAAACACGCCATCGTTTTTTGGGACTTAGAAAAAAAATTGACTTTTTTGGAAACAATCCCTATCTACTCTATTGCGCTTCGCCAGGTCTGAGGTGGCGAAGGAAGTCTAGCGTAAAAGGTAGCGTTCAGTACACTGCGCAAGTTAGTGAATTTGCGTAGTTACATCGCTAGCGAAAATTCGCCTGGCGTAAGTGTGCGAAGTAACACTAGCGAATTTACGCCAGCGTTCGTTAGTGAATTTGCGAAGTACCGAAAATGCCAAACGCTAGCGAATTGACGCTAGCGTTCGGCGCTTAGTGAATTTGCGCCTCAGAGTGCAGATAATTGCTATTTTCAAGGAAAGTTACACTTACATATCACTAAAGCCAATCATTAGATTTAATGAACGTAAAGTTGTTCAGAATGACATCATTGGGGAAAACTTTTATTTTTTTCTGGTTTTCCATGACCTATTAGAACAATTGAAGGAACTATTTTGGGGGAAATAGGTTTAAACATCGCCGGCACTTTAAACTAGAGTTGGTTTGGACCATAAAAATACCCCAGTTCAGGCATGAGCATAGGAAGAAGTATTTCCTAATGAGCCCATCAATAATGGATGACAGAGACATGCAGCTCTAAATAGATCTCTGCCTGACATCTCTGAGCCCACTGATATGACTGTTGCTTGACAGCTCTTGATAGGGAAGCCCGTATTTTTTCTGTAGGCTGTGACTTGTTTGTAGCTGAGGTTATAGAAGAGGGGGGCGGTGAGAGCGAGTATGCCAGGGATATCCCTAAGCCTAACAAATCACAGATGCACTGAAGTGCTCGGTGTGTGGGATGCAGATGGCAGCTGCTGATGCTGATGAGATTCTTTGCAGCAGGGATGTCTGTACACAGACACTTACCACCCTCACATCTCAGGGGAGCCGAACATCTTTCCAATGCAAATTTCTCCTCCTAAATGGATTCATCAGGGATATCCTCATCGTGATTAATGGATGTGTACATAGAAGCAGACGTTATTCCGCAGCCCTGTTTAACCTCTGCACTGCCAGAGGAGTTGGTAGTCACTATTTATTTACTTGTTTCATTTTATTTACTAAAATCTACATTTTTCTGATATTAAAAGATAATAAAAATCTGACCTAACTAGAATCCACAAATTACCCTTATTTATCATTAAAAAAACCTGAAAAAAAAAAATCGGACTGACAAAAAAAGCAACGTTCACGCCCGCCCTGCAGTGACATCACAAAAGCGGCAGGCACGAGTCTATACATTAAGTGCTCAACCTAGACCCACCCACGACCCAAAGATTTTGCGCAGGTGCATGCGCACACCCGCCCAACTCATGGGTCCCGCAGGTTTCGGGCCGGCCCGCACATCACTACTGAAAAGGCTTTTCACAGGATTAAACACAGAAGTAAACTGGGATGTTGCTTAATAAATATACATGTCGGTATATTGCCCTTCGAAGCAATGAACTTCGTTGCAGAACAAAATCTTTGTGGTTCAACATAAGTGTTGGTGTTGAGGTGGGTGAGAAAAGACGTGCTTTTAAAGGAGAAGCAAACTCAAAAGTTAAAAAAGCCCTACCCTACATAGATCCTCCTCCCCCAAGCCTTACTGTTACCCCGGGCAAATGTCCCTGATTTTTTACTCACCCCTCGGTGCAGAGTCAGGCATCGGAGCTCACGGGCGCCATCTTCAGCCAATTCAGTAATCTTCGGAATGAGACCGGCATAGCAGCGCATGCACAGCTGGAGCAATTTTCTCTCTCGCGACAACTGCGCATGTGCTGAAATTTACGAAAATTGCCAAAGCGTCTGTCTCATTTAGGTTTTGCTTCTCCTTTAAGGCTTTCACGTTAGCTGGGACAGGCGAATGAAGCATGCAAAAAAGCTATCAGACAAGCTAAAATGGAGATGGAAAAGGGTTTTGCAGCAAGGAGTAAAAGAATCCAATGTTTTTTAAAAAATTTGTAAATAGTAAAAAGATAAAGCAGGGGGGGGGGGTCAGTTGGTGGATGTGAACAGAGAAAAAGCACAGATTCCGAACTGTTATTTTTTGTCCCCAACCTTTTTTTACCTGTGAGCCACATTCTTGAAGAGCAACACAAGCATGAAAACAATTTGGGCTGTGAGTGGCTATTTGGTAGCCACACTGACAGCCTAAATGAAGCTTTGTTTGGCAGTACACTTGGGTTTTTATGCAACCAAAACTTCCCTCCAAGCCAGGAATTCAAAAATAATCACCTGCTTTGAGGCCAATGGGAGCAACAGCCAAGGGGTTGGTGAACAACATGTTACTCACGAGCCACTGGTTGGGGATCACTGGTCTACACAAATGAGGAACAAGCCAATGAAGGTTTCCTTAATAACAGTCTCAATGCTAGCAATACAACTAATGTTGCATGGTTCACACACAAGGAAATGCAAAGAGACTAGAAGATGTTAAGATAAACACAGGTTTGGGGCCAGATGGTATTCATCCTAGGGTACTTAGCTCTGTGATTGCCAAACCTCTTTATTTAATGTTTAAGGATTCATGGAGGTCTGGCAAGGTGCAGAGAGACTGGTAAATTGCTAATGTGGTGTTGCTATTCAAAAAGGGATCCCATTCTCAGCCTCAGGACTATAGGCCGTTTAGTCTGACGTCAGTGGTTTGAAAGCTTTTGGAAAGGGTATTAAGGGATAAGATACTGGATTTCATTGCAAATTGCATGAGTTTATGCGTAATAGATCTTGCCAGACTAATGTGAGCAGGGACCACGACTCTGGGATGGCAGTGGATGTGATCTACTTCGACTTTGCTAAAGCATTTGATACAGTGCCGCACAGAAGCTTAGGGGTTAAATTAAGGAATGTTGGCCTGGAATTTAGTATTTGTACTTAGATAGAACACTGGCTGAAGGATATATTACAAACAGTAGAAGTAAATGGAACATTTTCTAATTGGACTTTTTTCCCCAACAAGTGGATCACCGTACCAGAGGCCTCCCCTTCAGACTAGAGGAAAAGAATTTTCATTTGAAGCAACGTAGGGGGTTCTTCACAGTGAGGACAGTGAGGTTGGGGAATGCACTGCCGGATGATGTTGTGATGCTGATTCAGTTAATGACTTTAAGGGTGGCTTGGATGATTTCTTGGACAAGCAGAATATCATATAGGATATTGTGATCCTAAAATCTATTAGTATAGATATGGGTATATATCATTTATGTTTTGTATGGATGGGACAGTGTGTGTGTATGTATGCTGGATTTCATTTGGAGGGGTTGAACTTGATGGACTTTGGTCTTTTTTTCCACCAAATTAAATATGTTTTACATAAATATTTGGACAACTTTTTTTCTAATTTTGGTTCTGTACATTACCACAATGAATTTTAAATGAAACAACTCAGATTTAGTTGAAGTGCAGACTTTCAACTTCAGTTCAGTGGGTTGAACAAAAAGATTGCATAAAAATGTGAGGAACTAAAGCCTTTTACTTAATTTCAGGGACTCAAAAGTAATTGGACAATTGACGCAAAGGCTATTTCATGGGCAATTCCTTTATGTCATGTCATTATATGAAACAGATAAAAGCCCTGGAGATGATTTGAGGGGGGGGGGTGCTTGCATGTGGAAGATTTTGCAGTGAACAGACAACATGCGGTCAAAGGAGCTCTCCATGCAGGTGAAACAAGCCATCCTTAAGCTGCAAAAACAGAAAAAAAAAACCCATCCGAGAAAATGTTAAAGTATTAGTGGCAAAATCTACAGTTTGGTACATCCGGAGGTGAACTCCACAGCACAGAGCATGTGCAGTGAATGAGCAGAAAAGAAGATGGGGAGCTAATTTATCCCTAATCTCTTTTGCTAGCATTTCTCAACTCCTCCTCCAGGTTGGATAATCTGGCGCATCCATCGGCTCTTCATCCGGGGTGGACCACCTGGCGCATTCCTGAGCTCCTCCTCCAGGGTGGACCATCTGGGGCTTCCCCTAGCTCCTCCTCCAGGGTGGACCACCTGGTACATCCCTCAGCTCCTCCTCCACAGTGGACCAACTGGGGCTTCCCCTTCAGCTCCCCCTTCAGGGTGGACCACCTGGCACAATCCTCAACTCCTAATCCAGGGTGGACCCCTCTGGGGCTTCCCCTAGCTCCTCCAGGGTGGAGATGTGGCAGATCCCTCTGCAGCTTGTTCAGGGTGAAGCATTTTGTGCATACTCCAGCTTCTTCTCAAACAGGCCCGGACTGGCAATCTGTGGGTTCTGGCAAATGCCAGAGGGGCTGCTATAAGATGCCATAGACAGGCCGTATTTAGTGGGCTGTTCGGGCCTCTGTGTAACTGAATTGCCAGGGCCTATTTTGACTCCCAGTCAAACATGTCTGTGACACATCCCTCTGTGTGCCTCTCTATGTTTTTGATTAGAGCGTAGTTTGTCCTACAGTACTGAGTAGTGAGGAGCACACCTGTATTCCTGCACTGTTGTTTATCCCTCAGTTGCCCGTACAGTACAATAGAGTGCGCATGTGCAGCACCCCGAATGTCTCAGCTGCTCCCCCCAATTTACCCATTAAATATAAACCCATAGTAACCCGCTATGGACAAGCCTGTGCCCCGACTATTATTGTCGCTGCTGTTTCATGTAAATATAATCAGCGAGCACCTCTCCCACACACTCTGTCACAAAACGTAATTCATCTCATGCCCACTGTCTGCACCACGTCATCCTTATCCCTGTCTCGCCCCCCAAAAAGTGCCTTTCATAGCATACTGGCTTTCAAGCACTGACCCTGCCTGCTGATCGCAATGTCTGTCATACACAGCTGACTCCATTCAAATCTCCCGGTCTCTTAGTCCCTTCACTTCCGGCTTCAATAGCCTCGACTTCCGCTCCCTGGTTGGAACCATCACGTGGTTGAGTGACGTCAGTTGGTGTCAGCCAGAGATATAAGCAGGCAGCGCGCTCTTCCCAGGCTTCAGTAAGTGGAATCTCTTCAGAGCGGTGGGGATGTATCTATAGATAGACTTAACCGCTGATCTTTGTATGTTTAATCGCCCAGCAATTCAGCTGCTGCAGAGTTTTAACCTTAAACTCCTAATACAGGCTTTGGGGAATGCTGGGAGTTGTAGTTTAAGAGCAGCTGGAAACCAGGAGGTTCGGTTCCAAATTATGATGGTGTCGAACTAAAAGACAATTATGTCTTAATAAAAGAAATGCCCTTTGTTTGTCAGTAGAAACGTATCTGCCTCGCTGGTTCTGACCTTGACATAATGTAGCAGCTGATTCCCAGAGCTGCGGAGAAGCGGGCAAGGCATTGTGGGAAATTGAGCCTTGCTACATTGTTTCATGAGCCACAAGCAGCAGTGCAGGGAGAGACAACACAACTCTGCTTTCAAATGCAATTACCCCTACTGCTGAAAATCTGTTAATGAAGGTTGCCTAGAATGTGTTCATTGGACAGATGTTCTGGGGTTTACATCCCCTTTAAAGGGCATGTTCATTTTTGAATTAACTTTTAGTGTGACGTAGAGAGGGATATATACGGAGACAATTTTGCAGTCGGTTTTTATTAATTGTGTTTTTCTAGTTATTTAGCATTTTATTCAGCATCATTCCGGTTTGCAATTTCAGCTGTTGCTGGTTGCTAGGGTCAATGTTCTCCTAGCAACCGGGCATTGGTTTGAATAAGAAACTGGAATAGGAGCGGCCTCAATAGAAAGACGAAATTAATAAAAAGTAGCAATATCAATAAAGGTGTAGCCTGACCGAGCATTTTGTTCTTAGATTGGGGTCAGTGACCCCCCCATTTGAAAGCTGGAAAGAGGCAGAAGAAGAAGGCAAATAATTCAAAAACTAGAAAAAGAAAATAAATGAAGACCAATTGAAAAGTTGCTTAGAATGAACCATTCTATAACATAAAGTTCGGGTGGTGGCACACGCTGCTACATGGGGAGATTAGTCGCCCATCGACAAATCGCCTCCTCTTCGGGCGACTAATCTCCCAGAAATGCCTTCCCGCCAGCTAACGGATGGCACTCCGGTCAATTTGGCTTTCCAAAGTCGCCCAAAGTTTCTAGGGATGCACTGAATCCAGGATTTGGCCGAATTTGCATATGCAAATTAGGGACGGGGAGGGAAATCACGTAACTTTTTGTCACAAAACAAGGAAATCTAAAATGTTTTCCCCTTCCCACCCTGTATTTGCATATGCAAATTCAGATTCGGTTCGGTATTAATCAGTCTTGTCGTATCAGCTTCTATTTCAGATATTATTTGACTTGGGCTGTTTTGATCATTTATGATGATCCCTTAGCTTAACCTCCCAACTGAAGCCCAGACCGTACTGAGCATGTGCATGGTCTTGGTCTTGCAAATTACCCCCTGTGGCCAACTTTGAAAGCATAAATCCTTTGTTTTATTAAGCTTCTGGTGCAGTAAGTTATTGCTTATGTTTAGTATACAAAATACAGCATTTTTAGCCTTATTCTATTTTAGACTTTACTTCCCCTTGGCACTTATTAAACATTCATGTGCAACTGATGTATCATAGTGATATGGCTGCTGAATTCACAGCAGCATTACTCCAGGGGAAAAAAACATTCAATGATAGACTGTCCTTATGGCACTGTCACTGTCACTTTAAGCCCATAGGTTAGGAGGCCACATGCACCGAGCTCAGACCTACACCTCCCAACATTTTAGAAATAGAAAGAGGGACAAAAAGATTTGGCACACGGAGCGGGGCAAACATTTTTTGACCATGCCCATTTGATGGCCACACCCCCTAATTACCATGTTCGTTTTACAAAATTTGTCAGGTTATGAAAGTTTGAACACATTTCTGTGGTTTTTCTGTGTTATTACAGTTTTCACTAATCAAGGCGAATTGCCCTTTAAGCTGCAAGTCACAGTTTCCCCAAAAAAAACTGCTTATCTTAAATAGTTGCAATTGTTTCTTTGCTTATCTTAAATTGTTACAAATGTATCTAAGTGCACCAGCCACAATTCTGGGCTCTCTGCCAAAAGCCAATTCAATTTTAAAAACTTTTTTTAATCTTTTTCGGGCTGTTCAGTGCAGGAGATCAAAGAGAAAGTCGGGACATTTCAGTAACAATCCAGGACTGCTGGTTGAACTGATAAAATCGGGACTGTCCCACGAAAAACGGGACAGTTGGGTGGTATGCAGATCACTTACCTGTAGGGATGCACCTAATCCACTATTTGGGATTCGGCTGAATCCTTCCTAAAAGATTTGGCCGAATACTGAACCAAATCCTAATTTGCATATGCAAATTAGGGTCTGGAAAGGAAAAAGTGGAAAAAAAAGTTTACTTCCTTTTTTTGCAAGGCATGTGCTTTCCCTTCCCGCTCCTACTTTGCATATGTAAATTAGGATTCAAATTCGGTTCTGCCGAATCCCAAACCAAATCCTGGATTCGCTGCACCTGTCACTGGTTGGACAATAAGCCCATGAATGTTAAAAGGGTTTTTCACCTTAACAATAACTTTTAGTATGATGTAGGGAGTGAAATTCGGAGACCATTTGCAATTGGTTTTAATTGCATTATTTGTGTTTTTTGAATTATTTAGCTTTTTTATTCAGCAGCTCTCCAGTTGGCAGTTTCAGCAGTCGGGTTGCTAGGGTCCATATTCTCCTAGCAACCACCCCTTTAAGAGTAAACTAGATGCTGCGTTCGTGTTCCAAGCGGTAGAGTTTTTTATACAGGAATTTAAAGGAGGACCAACGTTTTAAAAGAAATAGGGTAGACACGCTGCACATTATGATTTGGGCTTCTCTACCAGTCCAAAGCAACAATGTTTGCAATGAAGATCTGTGTCTCGGAAGATGCCCCAGTAGCTCCCCATCTTCTTTTCTGCTGATTCACAGCACCTGCTCTGTGCTGCTGTCACTTACTGAGTTTAGGGACCCACTCACAATATACAGTACACATAGAATAGAAATGTCACAATATAAGGCTGATTAGTAATTAATACAGATAATTACTACATGGCAGCACAGAAACCAGTGCAATTAGCATCAGAATTTAATAATCAGCAAACCTGTAGCATCAGCTTATATTACAGCCAGGGAAGCTCATTTTCTGCTGGATAATTAGTGACGAGCCCTAAGCTTAGCTTCTCAACAGCCAATCAGAGCCCACTGAGCATGTGAGTGTCACAGACACTTTCCAAGATGGTGACCCCCTGTGACAAGTTTGAAGTCCTGGATCATTGCTGCTATTGACAAGCTGAAACTTTAGCCTCGAGCAATAAGTCCACTATATAAAAATGGTATTTTTAGCCATATTCATTTTTAGGGTTTAGTTCTCCTTTAATGCAAAGGTAAGGGTGATGGCATTTTGAGCTGGTGTATAGCACTGTATGTAGAACATAAATCCAAAAACTGAATTCTTTCAGCATTATAACTGTTTTTTCTAAAAAAAAAAAAAAAAAAAAAGCATGCAGTTCCCCAGCTAGAACAACATTTATTGTATGTATTACACAGCCATGTCCCCAAGGTTTTCTAACTCTGTATTTTCTCATTTTGTTCCCCCCTTATCATCATTATCACTGGCGTGCCCTTGCGTGGGCTGAGCGAGTGTCTGCACATAGGTGTCTGTGTATTTTTCTGATTGATACGCCAGTGATTCATGTCCCTTCTTTGTTTGTTATGCTTCGCTATTTGCGTCACACAAATAAACTTCTGCACATCCATTCTATGTAGGGTTTGAACTTTGGATAAACTTGCCATGTTTTATTCATTCTTTTTTTTTTTTTAAAAAAAAAAAAGAAAGAAAGTGACCCGAGTATCTGTGAAACACTTCAGCAATCTGAAATATTCGTTAGCCGATAAATGAATCACGAATCACGATGAGTGTCGGCTTGGCCTTTAAATAAATCTAATATTCCAAGTGATTTTTATGCAGGATTCCTATAATATAAAACGCGGTGCCTTGCAATTATTTTACATGTATTTGTTCATAATTTTTGATTATTTCTCCTTAGGATATCGATGCTCGTATGGCTGTTGTTTATAGGGCAAGTATTCAAGTTAGGTTTAAAAAAAAAAAAAACAGAAAAAAGGAGCAGGTAGATCAAAGGAACAGAAATTAAAGGAGTTGTTCACCTTTGAGTTAACTTTTAGTATGATGTAAAGAGTGATATTCTGAGACAATTTGCAACTGCAACTCCCTCCCTCCACCCGCGCACGCCTTATATCTGACTTCCGGGATCCTTTTATAGACCCGCGCCGGCTGCCGGAAGTTTGAAACTGCCAGTGCAGGGAGGCGGGCAGGGAGAGCCGGAAGAAGACCTCGACCAGGAAGAAGAGCAAATAGGAGTGCGAGGTCTCCGCGGGTATCGGGCCGGCCCACACATCACTAGTGTCTGGTATTCACTGCGACTGCCATCTCCGTTCCACCGCAACGCAATCGGAAGTGCAAGGGGAAGGAAGGGAGCCCACAGTTCCACAGGAGTGGGCCACAGGTCAGCGGGACCTATTGGGTTTTCCCCGGTGTCCCGCTAGCTCAGCACTACCCCTGCTATGTGAAAACTGTCCTTGCTGAAAATCTCACCTGTGTACTATTCCCTTAAAATTTCCATGAAATGTGTACCTGCAATTTAGCCAATGTGTCACTTTAAAGGAGAACTGAACCCCCCCCAACCAAAAGTCCCCCTAAGCTTTCAGACATTGACTCCCTCCACTCTCCCCCCCCCGCCATGTGCATTCGTTTAAAAAAAAAAAAACGGATCCTTAAATGCAGAGAAGCGCAGCAGAGATCCCAGTTGTCACCTCCTCGATCTTTGTAAAGTCTTCGGGTCTCAACACCGATTTGCGCATGCGCGATTGAAGGCAATTCCTGTCAGGCTGTGTGTCAGCAAGGAGACCTGAAGTCTACATGAAAAGCCAGAAGATGGTGACCAGAAGCTCTGCTGCACTTCTCTGCATTTGAAACAGAATTCAACTGTTTTCCAAAAAAATCCCTCCTCCCCCCAGTATTACTGCCCACCGGGGAAATGCCCCTAACTTTATACTTACCCCTTGGCAGAGATTCAGACATCGGAGCAATCTTCCAGTTATCGCTAACGGGCAAATTGCTCGAACTGCGCATGCACCGATTCGTCGGTCTCCCACTCAGCTTACCGAAAACCCGGAAGATGGCTGTGGTGTACTCCGATGCCTGAATCTGGCCGAGGGGTAAGTATAAAGTTAGGGGCATTTCCCCTGGGGGTGGAACTAGGCTGAGGGGAGGAGGGAGGGTGGTCTATGTGGGGTGGGGGGTAGGGTTTTTTTTGGAAAACTTTTGAAATCTCCTTTAAGGGTCAGATTTTTTTAAAGAGTTTAAAATAAACATTGCGGGGAGGAAGAGGGGGGCAATGCCTGAAAGTTTATGGGGGGCTTTTGGAAGCGGGGAGTAGAGTCCTGCAGCGAGTCGGGTACTCGCGGCAAAAACCTGCTGTACCTTGAGGGTAGAAGTTTCGGGTGCGGGTATAGACGCGGTTCTGTGGGTTTGCGGGTCTTCTCAATAGCGATTTTCACTCCTTTCTTCTGATCACGCCTACTTCCGATGATGTCACTTCCGGTTTACAATGACAGCACTTCCTGATTCTTGATGGTCAGCGGGTTCTTGTTGCGGATAAGGTACTTGTTTGCAGGCCGGGTAGCGGATAGCAGGTTGCGGGTTCCAAAAAATGGACCTGCGCAGGACTCGGGGGGGGGGGTTTAGGTCTCCTTTAATATCACATTATCAATACTCATCAATGTACCTGTATGCACACCCCCAAAGGAAAAAGTTTGGAAGTCAATCTGTGTTATCTTAAAACTGGCTGAAATTACTCTTTTTGATGTCTTGTCGGACTGATGGACTAATGGCACATTAGAGATGTTAAAGTGTTACCAGGTGTGGATTCTAATGAAGAGCCAGCAAGCAGAATGGATAAATCCTACCAGCAGACGACAAGCACAGACACCAAAACACACAGTAATGAAACTGAATAATTGGGTTGCTGCTGTAGGTGGGAGTGAGAGGTGATGAAATACAAATGCTGTTTGCTAGCCCTATTAATGAGAGGAAGCTCTGTGTTTGAGCTATACATTGAGATACGGGGGTGGTATATGCAGCAGGATAGTGCTGAGGATCCCATCTCCGTCATAGCTGATGCTTTCCTGCCAGCTTAGAAAACATTGCTGTTGTGCCTCTTATTTTTCATTTTCTCCCAAACCCTTTTCTGCACCATCTCTGCAGCTTGCCTTTTATTTTAACTAAAAAGGACAATGCCCTCACTTAACTGGTGGTGGTCCTCTACTTCTCACTTGCTTGTAACTATTTCTGCTTATTTTAAATGAGAAGAAACGGTGTAATCACTGGGGGATGCCAAATGTTTATCTGACACCCCTGGTTGTTGTTCCTGTTTGCTAAAAACGGCACTGACATGGGGTACTTCATTAGGAGCTTCACAATCACACGTTTTAGCTTTTCCGTTCTTCCCGGCAGACCTGGATGAGTGTGGATGTGCAGTAGAGTGAAAAGCTAGCCTTTTGCTTCTAAGTTCACCTTTGCAGTATTCAGGGAACCAGAGCACCGGTCTGGGTCTTAACTAAGCAATTAGATTCATTGCACTGGGGTGCCTTCAATTTTGACATTTTTCCTTCTCCTTTAAAGGAGAAGGAAAGGCTTGCAGAACTTGGGGTGCCAAATGTTAGGCACTCCCAAGTGATTGTAGTTACAAACCCTAATATTTACAATAGTTACAAAACCTAATATTTGGCACCACCAAGTTCTTCAAGCCTTTCCTTCTCCTTTAAGGTAAATTCTTGGATAGGAATGTTCCTCACTAAGTGTGACCCTTTCTGATGCAGCTGTTATGGACAGTAGATACTGTATATTGATGGAGCTATATATCCATATGAATAGATGGATAAAGAACAGATTAAAAGTTGAAAGACGCTAGGAGTCATGACCTCTGAGGCACTGTTCCAAGAAGCACCTCTTGAAGAACTGCTACTGGTCTACTGCATCTTCCTGCAGCTGCATCTGTTCTATATTTTTGGGTGATGAGAGGGAGAAGACACTTCCCTTCCCACCCTCTCTGCCTGTGCCCTAATTTGTATGTCATTTAGATGTGCAAGTTAGGGAGAGGCAGAAGACCCCTTGTGGTATAGGCATCCTTTGTGGACCTGCCAGTGTTGAAACATCCATAAAAAAACCTGAGAGGACACACTCTCACAACAATTAGATGTAGACCTTGCTTAATGTAGTAGTTTGCTTATAGACCTATGAAATAAAAAAGGGATCGGGTCCTGACAGAAGATCATCTGGTATGATGAACGTTTTAACCATGGAACCTTTTGTTGCGAGCATGCATTTTAATGGTTCACTCATGGCCCATCATGCTAGCAGTCTCAGGCATGTCTCAGGAAGTGATTGGGCTTCTACTGTAGGAAAGAGCTGGGACTAATTGTATACCTTTGGGCTGGCACTAACCTAAAGGTGATCATGGAATTCATCTGGGCATGCAGAAAGTATTATAGACATATATTGTATTTGACTGAATACAGCTTTAACCTTGGTCTCCTAGGGCCCACAAGAGAGCCTGACATGCAGGGTCCACCCTCGTTAGAATTAAATGTAGAAGGTTATTTTGAAAATAAGGAAAGTCTAAAGGAAATTAACCTCAGCTGGGGTTCATTAGGGCCTGGGCCCATCGGGACATCCCTGGTACACTGGCAGACAAGTTTGCATCTGATCCAAGCCTAATTATTAGTGTTTTATCTGGGGAAATGGTGGAGTTTTATGCTAAATTCACAACACTGTCTACCAAATACCCAGGGTTCCTGGAATCGTTCTCCTTAATAAACTCAAAATCATTTCAATAATAGCGGCTTTACCTTTCTCTGAAACCTACCTGCGGAAAAAATTATAATTGCCTATACATTTTATTTCCAAAGTCCAAATATGTCACGAGGCTTAACAGTAATTATCGTGGTTGTTAGCTCCTCTTGTTGCCTTAAAATAAAAATATGCATATATTCCCCCGTCACCTCAGATCCTCAAATGAAAGAGAGAGATGACTCACTGTCTACTGTTAAATCCTAATAGAAAATGTATAATTGAATTTTGCCTGTTAACTTTTCTTTGATAATTTAATTCATTCGCTTTTATTTTATTTATTTTTTTATCCTGCTGATTTTTAACCTTTTCTTGTTTTAGTTGTTTGTTCAGAACTGGTGTCCTTAGCAGGCTGCAGAAATGATTCTCTTTCCTTAATTAACACATATACACACACACATATATAATATATAATAATAATATAACGCTACATGCATATAATATTAATCTTAATTTAATCAGTCCATGTCTGGATATGCTAATTATAAGGAAATTTCCATGCCTATAAAATTGTTGCTTGTTGTTATTCCAATTTCTAATTAAAACTGCCTTGGCTGATATCTGCCGGTGTTATCCCTGGTATAGGAATGCAATAAAGAAACTCAATCATCTGCAGGATTCATTTCAAATCTAAAAAAAAATCTTAATATTGTGCACAGAAAATTCATTTACTACGGTGATACCCAACCTGTGAGCAACATTCAGATGTTAAATGTGTTGGGGAGCAACGCTAGCATGAAAAATGTTCTTTGGGTGCCAAATAAGTGCTGTGTTTGGCCATTTGGTAGCCCCTATGTGGACTGTCAGCCTACTTGAGGCACTGTTTGGCAGAATATGTGTTTTTTATGCAATAAAAACTTGCCTCCAAGTCCGTAATTCAAAAATCAGCTCTTGGTTTGAGGCCACTGGGAGCAACATCCAAGGGGTTGAGCCACTGATTGGGGATCAGTGCTTTTCTACATACTAGCAGCAAATGATTGTAAGCTATCATACTTTTCAACATTCTCCATAGAACTGTATAAACACTCTTGGGACAATTCCCTTATTGTACTTATGACACATGGGGGTACTTATCCATGTAGAATAAAAGGCAAAGACCTATTTTGATTGCTACCAATCTCCCTGGGACTGGGCTTTAGATGAATGCCCTGCATGCTTTGTAACTTAGAACAAAAGCATCACTAGTGTTGTCCAACTTTTTACATGAAGTGGGCTAAATATTTCTCCAACCCCATGTTCAAAGGCCATATTATCTCAAAATGGCATTGTCAAATGTCATTTATGGAGCCCTTGAGCAGATTGAGGGCAATACATAATCTTGTGGAGGGCCTCGAGTTGTACAACCCTGATCTAGACTAATTAGCTTTGACATAGTGGGATATACAAATTTATCATCTAAATGCAGTTCCTTCTTTCTTTTTGGTTCCTGCAGAACCATGCTGGCTTCCCTCAGGCACGTGTATAGAAGTTACAGCAGGTTTCGGAGAGGAGCGCCTCCGTCGCTTCTTCAGGCCAAGGAAGTTCAGCTCACATCAGAGCCTCCAGGTGAAGTCAACCAGATAGTGCTGCATGTTCCTGTAATGGTGAATGAAGTTATTGAGTGTCTGGCACCTCAAGAAGGACAAGTGAGTTCATTCATCCTTTTTGGGGGGTGGGGTGGAAGCAGGTTTACATTCTGGTAAGGAAGAGCTTTCTGCATATAGAGAGACTGAGGTAGTTTATCTACAGCTGGTAGTGGGATGTCTATTCATCAGGCTTTCTACCTGTTGTTTGAAAATTCCTGAATTCATAACAACATCAGATAAAGAACATCCTCCCTCTTTCTTTATTCCTATTGCACCCTCTTTGCATATTTCTGTTCACTCAACTAGTTAACTGTCTAAACATTAACAAATGCTTACCTGTGACCCAAAGAAGGGATCCCAAAATCCCAAACTGGAAAATTCAGTTTAGCCGATGTCCTAAATTCTTCCTTCATGTTACCTGTTTAGATTGTAATTGTGTGAAAAGGGGAGAAAACAGTATTTAATAGTATGGTAGTACCACCACAAGTGTACATTCTGCCTCCAGTTCTGAAGTCTGCCAAAGTAAAACACTATTTCAGGTCTACAAATCTGGACTATTTCACCTTAATAGGGGCTTTTGTGGCGATGAGGAATCATGTTTGTATACATTTTAAGGTGAAGCTGAAATCTTTTGGGACCAAAATCTGTAGGTTCTGGCTGATGTAAGGCGCCATAGATAGTCACTACTTAATGGGCCTTTGTAGGGTTGTTTGGGCCTCTGTGTACATGAAACACCATAGCCTATTTTGATTCTCAGACCGGATCTGCACCTTTTATCCCTCCCAACTCTCTTCCTTCCACTTGCATTGTGTTTTCCAGTTTGCCTATTCTAAAAAAAAACCGTCTACTCTCCCTCCTTGCTCTGATCTTTCATTAAAGATTTATTCATGAACAAAAAAGTCATGTGTATGTTTTGCACACATCTCATAACCACCTGGAACTCCAGTAGTTCCTACTTATATTAAAGGTCTTAAGCCCAGCAGCCATTGACAGGTGACAAAATTTACCCCAAATCTTTGCTGTACACAAAGATACCTCACAACAGGCTCTACTGCTCATCCCATTCCTGCAAATACCTCGTACTTTTTATTAAGCCCTGCCCTCTTTTAAATTCTTGATTTAAGACTTCCTCACAATGACAGACACAGGTAAGGGTAAAGTGGTGCACATACAGCAGTGAAAATAAGTAGTGAATACATCAATGTTTTCTCAGTAAATATATTTCTAATGGGGCTATTGACATGAAATGTACACCAGATGTCGGTAACAACACAAGTAATCAACACAAAGAACTCAAAATAAATCCATAAATTAAGTTATGTGTAATAAAGTGGAATGGCACAGGAAATAGGTATTGAACACATGAAGAAAAGGTGGTGCAAAAAGGCATGGAAAGTCAAGAAACCTTCTGAAATCTGTCAGTATTTAGAAAGTATCCTGCCCATCAGTGCAAATTAAGATCTGCTGGTTTAGTCATAATTGATGGCCTATAAAAAGCTTTCTCAATACAAAGAAGCATCTCATGATGGGTAGAAGCAAAGAGCTCTCTCAAGACCTTCGCAGCCTTATTGTTGCAAAACATACTGATGGCATTGGTTACAGACATATTTCTAAGCTTCTGAATGTTGCAGTGAGCACTGTGAATGATCAGAAGAGACCTTGAATAAGCAAGTGCAGTTGTTTCAAAGAAAACAATAGGTAATGCACTCAACCAACATGGCCTCTATGCACTCTCATTGATCAAGAAAAAGCTTGTTGAAGCTCGTTTAAAGTTTGCTGCATAACATTTGGAGAAACCAATGAAATTCTGGGAGAATATAATCTGGTCAGATGAGACCAAAATTGAACACTTTGGATGTCATCGCACACACAGAAAAATGGCACTGCACATCACCCCAAAAACACCATACCAACAGTGAAGTTTGGAGGTGGGAAAATCATGGTGTGGGCTGTTTTTCAGGCTGTGGTACTGGCAGACTTCATATAATTGAAGGATTGATGAATGGAGAGATGTACTGGTCCATTCTTGATAAGAATCTGCTGCCATCTACCAGGATGCTGAAGATGAAACGAGGGTGGACTTTTCAGCAAAACACACCCGGCCAACCCTTATGTAGATACTGAAGATATCTAACAACTGATGGACAAGGGCCCCTCTGATGTTGGTGGCTCAGGGCAAACCTCCTCTGTCTCTGCCTTCCCCTAAAATCATTCCTGCACCTACTGCTGCGCATAATCTACTTCTCCCACTGAAACAACAAGGCAGAGTGCTCTGTAGCATGAAAGTGTGAAGCCCCGGCTCGACAGAGCCTTTTGTGTCTGTTTTTATCTGCTGTCAAGTTGCGCAGCTCGGTGTTGGCTGACAGCTGAAGCTAGAAGTCTGCTCACCTCTCTGTGTCTGGTGCAGCATGTACGTCAGACCTGACTGGAGAGATGGGACAGACTTTTAAGTTCAGCAGTGTGTGGGCTGCCAGCTCAGTAGCAAAATAGCATACTCTTCTCAAGGTGACTTTCCTGAGTTTATAAATTGACAGATATATTTTTAAAAAATATTATTTTGTTATTATTTCGGAGTAGTGTGTGTGTGGGTGTGCATGTATTTCTGGAGATGCCTGTAGTTGGTTCCCTGGCTTTATGGAGCTTTATTTGGAAGCACACATTGTGCTAGACCAACAACAAACACACAAGCTGAATCCAATCCTGCCGAACAGGTTTTTATAAAAGATAAAAAGTTTTCCTAAATGTCTTTTATGATGGAAAATGATTTTTAAAAGCATGGTTCCATAGCTCATATTCTTTTTAATGTAGATATGGTATAGTTGTGCAGCCCCCGGTTACCATATCAATGTTGTTTAAAGGGACAGTTTGCCTTCCCAAATGTTACCGCTATTGAGTAGAATTGACTTTTTTTTGAATGTTTGCTATTTTTTTCAAAATGAATATTAATTAAAGTGGACCTGTCACCCCCACACAAAAAACCGTATAATAAAAGTCCTTTTCAAATTAAACATGAATTCCAAATTTCTTTTTTTTCTTAAAACATTCATAGCTTTTATAAACGCATTTAAAAATCTCAGCTGTCAATCAAATATTGCCTGCCCCAGAGCAGACAATTGCTTTCACTTTCCATTCAGCACTTACTAGATATCACTGCTCTCCCCATATTCCCCCTCTCTCTTTACCATTTAATTGTGTAGCCAGTGCATGGGGATGGACATCAGGTCTCCCATTCTGGTGCATAAACAAGATTTTGAGATGACAGATGGCTTGCCAAAATGGCTCCTGCCTGCTTGTTATAATTATGAATTCCCAGATGGAAGGAAACAAGGTTCAAATAATTAATACAGTGTAATTAAAGTTTATTTTGCTTGAGTAATGTCATAAAATAGGATTTGGAATTATTTTGGGCGACAGGTCCCCTTTAAATCAGAAAACCAAAACACTGATTTTCACATCAGCAGTTCTTCAATTATGTGTGTGGTTGCTCCCAGACAGGGTCCCAAAGCAGAGGCACAAGTCTTAGGGTTGGCACTGTTGTGTGGTTGAATTTCAGGAGAGGGGCAGGTGATGTAGCTGATGGAGCTTATGACACCAGGGGCAGGATAATGTTTAAAGGACAGGCTTGTGACATCTTGGGGTGAGGCTATGACACGGCAATCTGTGACTGGCTGATCAGTGCAGAGTCCTGCCCGTATTTCAGACTTCTAAAATTCAGACAGACAGTTTGTTACCAGACAGCCAATGGAAAAACTGCTGCCTAATTCAAAACTTGACATTGATAAACCTATGCAGTCTAAAAAAGAAGGCTTGCTGGCTCTCTCACCTGGAAGTAAAAACCTAATTTTACCTATTAAAGGAGAAGGAAAGTCGTCTTGCACTTGGGGGTGCCAAATGTTAGGCACCCCAAGTGATTGTATTTACTTACCTGAAACCCCGGGTTGGTGCTCCTATCACCAGAAAACTGCACCGGCCTGGGGTTTTTCCAGCGAGCACCACAAAACGATCTTCTTCTTTCTTCAAATTTCCCCGGGCAGGCGCATGCGCCGACTTTTTAGTTAAAGTTTGGCTTTTCACTTTACTGCACAGCCGCGCAAAGAAAGAGGATGACGGAAGAGGATCGCTCCGTGGTGTTTATTGGTATAACCCCGGGCCAGTGCAGTTTTCTACTGATAGGAGCACTGGCCTGGGGTTTCATGTAAGTCAATACAATCTGTTAGGGGTGCCTAACATTTGGCACCCCAAGTGCAAGAAGACTTTCCTTCTCGTTTTAGCCTAAAATCTCTCTCTTCTGAAATTTGACACATTGATACACATCACAGCAGCTTCTATGCATATTCAGAAAATTATTGGAGCAACAGTTGTATGCATATAATATACTAAAGGAGACATTTTGGGAAGTTGCTTTATCTTAATATCGCCGTTTGGGTATGGTACTGTTGACTTACACTGATTCATGAGACCTTAATAAGACCAGCAGTGGAAGGTATCAGCAATTACATATTTTCATGAAATACATCAGGTGTAGGCAACCTGCAGACCTCTATAAGCCAATGAAACCCTTGCTTCTCCCAAGACTATTTATTAATGTCCTTCAAGATCCTTTTGGCTGAACATTTGCTTACTTAGCTCAGAACTGTCTCCTTACAAGTACCACCATGAAGTGAAGGGATAAGTGGCATTAGTTTAAATTTTAAATTACTATCATCCATTCATACACTACAGAATCTCAGACTGTTCAACACTAAGGGGGTCATTTATCAAAATCTGAATTTTTCAGATTTTTTTAAAATAAAAAAGTCAGACCAAACTAGAATAAACGATTTGACCTTATTTGTTATTAAAAAAAAACACAATTTAATAGGATTGTGGGAACACTTGATAAAATAGAGCAAAACCCCGAATCCTACAATTTTTTCAGAGATTTTTCCTGAATTGCTTGATTTTTTTTCAGCACTTTCCCGAAAAGTCCGAATTTTTTGGATTTCTGCACGAAATAGTCAGATTTTTAGGCAAATTTCAGCACAGACCACAGAAACTTCCAAATTGGATAGGGACCTCTTCCATTGACTTATATACAACCTCAGCAGGTCTGAGATGGTGGATTTTCGGATTCAGACTTTTTGCATCTTCTGGGTATAATAAATCTCAAAAAATCAAGTTTTTTTTCCTTCTAAAAATGTGGATTTTAGAGTAAAAAAAAAAACGAAAAAACATTTTTTTGCGTTTTTTTTTTTTTTTAAATAAATAACCCTCTAAGTGAGTGAAGCTGAATCTGATATGCCGCAAGCAAAATCAAATTCCTGCTCTCTGATATTTAATAGAGGCTTAATAGAACAGAAGTGCAGCAGAAGAACAGAGGAAGTGATAGCAAAGTGGGAAATGTCTTTAGTTCTCCTTTAATATGGCTTAATTAGATATAAACTCCATACTGACAGGAATAAATTATGAGTCTGCTGTTATAAACTGCAGTGATTAATTTAATTCTGATAGTTTTAATAATGCTCCGTATCAGTCATAGATCTGTGAAGATGATTGAATTAGACGCTATTACTGCTCTGTTACCTAATTATTTATATTTAATTTCCATTTGAAATGGAAGGGAGCTGGGCAAGTCATTTTGCACAGGCTGTGTTGATTTTCGAAAGAAAAGTAATTATGGTTGGCCGGCTGCTTTGACAAATGGGGGAAAAAAGGGATGTTTGCCTTGGGTACAACAGGACAAATGTGCACCATCAGCCCAGAAATTATATTTTATTATTATGCATTATATTTTGATGAAGTGTTCCCAAAATGGAAGATGCCTCACAGCTCAATAACAAGGCTGTTTAATTTAGTTTTATTTTATCTCTCTTCTGAAAAATGATCAAAATTATATTATAATTCTATATTCAATTATAAGCTGTAATGCTTAGTAAAGACATTTTTTTTTCTTTGATTGTTCCATGTCAAGAGTTGTGTGCTTCTGCTTGTTGGTGGACCTTGTGCATCCCATTGCAGACCTCAGCCAATGAGATTTGCCAGTCTTCCTGAAGGATATGTGACTCTGTGGGGAAACTTTAGTTATAAGTGCCCTTAGGAGTTGTTTAACTTATCCCATGTGGTTAAATGGTTGACATGGGCAATGTTGATCTCCCAGGCTGTTCTAGAACTGGGGCAACCACTTTTTGTTTTGCTAGTTTGATGTATGGGAAGAATGACTCTGTCGGGGACACTGTAGTAAAAAGCATCCTTAGGAGAGGTTTATCTTATCCCATGTGATTAAATGGTTGACATGGGCAATGTTTATCTCCCAGGCTGTTCTAGAACTGGAGCAATCCAATTTTGTTTTGCTAGTTTGGTTTATGAGAAGAATGACAGGTTTAGTTCAATAGCATCTGGAGAGCCAATACATCATCTATGCCTGGTGCCTAAGCATGGAAAGCCACCGTTGTGGAGAGCTCGATATCTCTGAGAAAGAAACACCTTTATTGTGATGTCAGGTACTGTAATAGGGGAACCAATGCTTGACAGTGTGCCTTATCTATGCTTGATGCTTGAAGGGCCTTATCTTGTATGTTTTTGGGCTGAATATGTGGTTTTGCACCACTACAATTTACACAGTGTGCTGCTTTTTAAGCATGGAAACCCAACTCCTGAGTTCAACCTGGAAGAGTTCTGCACCACCCTGAACCTGCCCAACTTGAAGGCAGTGTGAATTTTGTGCCAGAATATGTGGTTTTGCACCATTACAATTTACACAGTGTGCTGCTGGTAATTCCTCTTAAGCATGGAAACCCCAACCTCCGAGTTCAACCTGGAAGAGTTCTACACCACCCGGAACCTGCCCAACTTGTGGCACTGTGAGTTTGGGCCAGACACAGATATCTACTATCAAGTGCATGTGTATTCTGAATTCAAGTACAGTGCACAAAACCTAAAATCTAATTTTTTATGAAAATAGTGAATATGTCCAATTAAGTTCTGTAAATGTACTTTCTTTTCTTGTTGAAGAGACTGTGGGTGACTTTTTAAGCCATTACTGTTAAATAGAATCATTTTGAACAGACTAAAACAAGAACACAGGCCATTTTTTAATTAATGTGCCCTGTTTCCTGAAAAATATGTTTCAGAGTTGACGAGGTGCCTTTGTTGGAACCATATTATTACTTTTTGAAAAGAAAGATGTTTTAGTTGTGCTCGGACTCTTAGTTGACCGGGGAGCTAATTTCCTAGGCAGTCAATAATCTTGACACAAATGAATCAGAAATCACAGGTAGGGGCCAGGTAGATGCTGAGAAAATCCTGTAATAAAAAGGCCACTGAAATAATCCGCCTTTGAAAAGGAGCACATTTTAATTCTTTCGATTCATTAGATTAGTTAGATGTAAGGGACTGAAAGTAACAAGCTGAATTTATTCCGAGAGAGAGAATGAATTTGCAGAAAGTCATGTTGACTGCCTGGTTGGCATTCTCACCAATATATTCTGGGAGGGGGAAAGGTAGTCATCAAGTAGAATGAAAATAGAATGCTTTCATCAAGTAAATTGACACAGCAATATGACCTTTCTACGATTGAGACCCTTGGGAAATGCCTTTTCTTTCTAGTTCTATAATCCGTCTTCAGCATTCTATGTTTTTGTCTCTTGATAAGTGCTCCATTGACCACAGGAGAGACTGTCCAAAACCGAAGCAGAAGCCCATTCAGAGAGATTATTGTTTCTTCCTCTGCAGTGCCTAAAAAAAATGTTCACACAAGTTTTTGGGGTTTTTGTCATAGAACATAAAAAACTGAATGTTGCCACTGGACAGTAGAAATAGATTTTTTATGTAAGCGAAAACATACTGTGTATGGTCAAGGGATTTAGCTCTCTGAAAAGGTTATTGAAATGGCAGGGAATGGATACAAGAACACTTCCAATCATTGACTATGTCTTTGAGTACAGTTAAATAAGTTTTTAAGAGATAGGAAGAGTATGGCATAGCGGTAAATCTGCCAAGAACATCAAAAAGCAGATAACAAGAAGGCCACTAACAGACCTATAGTAACTCTGAAGGAGAGAATTAGCCTACAACTACTGTTGCCCAGGTGCTTCGCCAGACACAGCTTTATGCGGCAAAAAGAAAGCCACTGTTAAGGTGGCCATACACTGGCAGATAAATCTGCCGATATCGGTCCTCCACTCGTTTGTCGATGTCGAGCGGATTTCTTCATGTATGGCCAGCTTTAACTGAAACTCACACAACATCTCACCTACAGCTTGCCAGAAGGCACATGGATGGTTCTCCCTGATCTGATGATACCAGAATTTAGCTCTTTGCCATCTCGCTAAACATTATGTTTTGCATAAGTCAGGCACTGAACATCATCATAAACAATACAATGTGAAGCATGGTGGTCATTTATGCTTTATGCTGTGGGGATTCTTCTCTACAGCAGGATCTGTAATTCTTTTGAGAATAGCATTGGTAAAGTGAAATCCTGGAGGAAGACCTGATGCAGTCTGCAAGAAACTTGAGCCTTGGTAGAAAATGTACCTTTCAACAAATTGAGTCCAAGTAGAAAGGTGAGTAAATAGAATGAATCCAGCACACGATATCTGCTCAAGGGTTATTACCCATATTTAATGCCAAGCCAAACAGGTTACAACGTTTCGGGGGCGTACCCCTTCGTCAGTACGCCCCCGAAACATTGTAACCTGTTTGGCTTGGCATTAAATATGGGTAATAACCCTTGAGCAGATATCGTGTGCTGGATTCATTCTATTTACTCACCAATTATTGGAGGTGCCGTCCTCCTATGTTCCATGCACCGTGAACGTGGAAAGAGGGACCAGGTGTGCATCTGCATTTCGTTTGGTCCAAGTAGAAAGGCAAAACGAAACAAAAATTACTTAAAAAAACAAAAATGTTCATGTCCGGAAATGGACCAGTTAGAGAGCAGATCTCAAGCCAATGGAGAATTTGTGGCTGGACTTGAAAAAGTCTGTTCCCTCCTGATCTTGATCAGGATGTGTCCGGATGTGCAACTAAATTAAATCTGCCGTGGTTCTATGTTCTATGACAAAACATGAAAACTTCAATATGGGTGCTATGTATGGATATATACCCCACTAGTCCCACTGTATAATTTAGGATATAAACTTAAACAGTAGAATTAAATCAGGCCAAGATATTCTCTGTAAATAAAATCTAATACATAGGGCAAGTCAAGAGCAACAGTCTTAAAATCAAGCTCAACTCTAGAACATTTTGTTTAATATGCTAATGTCCATAATACTTTTTTTTCCTACACCATTACAGGTTGATAATGAACTTCATAAATTCACCATAAGACACAAGAAATTATAAGGAACTTGGAAATTCTTTTAAAATATGGTTGTCTACATTCTACTGGAATTTACATATTAAGCCCATTTTCCTTTTTAAATGTTTTGGTTTTTTTTAATTCCCAACATTATGACTTGTCAGTATAGGTATTTTCTTGTACAGGAATGGGATCCATTATCCGGGAAAGGCTGTCTCCTAAAGACTCCTTTATAATCATATAAAATATTTTCTTTTTCTCTGTATTAATAAAACAGTAGCTTGTACTTGATCCAAACTAAGATATAATAATAAGATATTTATAAGATATAATAATCCTTATTGGAAGCAAATCCAATAGACTTAAGTAGACAAATCACAGAGAAATCTGTTATCCAGAAAAGTCTAGGTCCCGGGGATTCTGGATAACCGGTCCCATACCTTTATTACAGTCACAGGAGTTTGTATTACAGTCAAAAGGGGCCACACTTAATAGTGAAAATATTTCTGGTGACTACCTCCGGACACATGGCCTGTCATATAGCATCAGAATTAAACTCAAAAGAGGCAAAGGCACTTTAAGCCAATACTGTTTAATGTCATTTAATCAGTCACTTTCCCTACTATAAACATGACATTTCCGAGGGGTCAGTACTCCCTTTTCATGTTACAAAATTGAATTCCTGACCCCTCTAAAGATGTAAGGGGTGAACAAAGTTCTCCTGTTCCAAAAAGTACTTTTACCAACACAATCAATATTTTACAAACAAAACCAACTTTAGCAAGATATTTGGCTCAGGTGTCTCACCATGTTCCAATATGTAAGTCAATTAAATTCATTCACAATTACACATTTTTTTTTTCTTTGATTTGTATTCTGTGTTGTTGTGCACTGTGCAAAGACTTGGGGGGGGGTTATTTATCAAAGGTCTAGTATTTTTTATGTCGAATGACCTTGATGCTGGAATGGCAAAAAACAGATTCTGCGAGTTCCAGTCCCACAACCTGAAAACTCGAATTGATTGAGTTTCAGCAGAAAAAAAAAACGTGAATGGATCAAATCACATTCTTGATTTGAATTCTTGGGCAAAACTCTCCGGAAAAAAATCAAGCAGGCTGTTAAGCCCCTTAAAGGTTCCAAGGGACCTCTGCCATTGACTTTTACAGAACCTCCACAGGTTGATTGAGTTTTAAAAAAACTCAATTGATTTGAGTTTTTTTAACCAGAACATTTGAGTTTTTACCAAAAAAATACAACTCGAAAACTTGAATTTTAGAGGAAAACTCTGTGCACTGTGCAAAGACTTGGGGGGGGGGTTATTTATGAAAGGTCTAGTCTTAGGGGGTTATTTACTAAGCTCCGAATACCTGAAATTCCCCGAAAGCCTAAAAATTGGTTATTTTTTGTGTTATAATAGGCTTTTAATTTTTTTTCTGAATTTATTAAAACCAAAGGGCTAAAAAGCCTGAATATAAAACACGGCATCTCAAACCTATTGAGGTTGCATAGAAGTCAATGGGAACAGTCAGGGTTTTTGGGCAATTTCGGAGCTTTCAGGTGAAAACTCCGAAAAATTCCGAGTTTTCGGGGGAAAATTCATGAAAAAATCTTGAAAATCTGAGCTTTTCCTGAAAAGGTAATTTTCCGGAAAATGTAATAATAAATAAGCGTTAAAAACCCGAGCAACTTAGATCGGACTTTGTAGCAGCCAATATTAAGATAAATTCGGACCTTGAATAACCTTGATGCTCGAATGGCAAGAAAACAGATTCTGCGAGTTCCAGTCCCGCAACCTGAAAACTCAAATTGATCGAGTTTCAGCAGGAAAAAAATGTGAATCCATCAAATTGCGTTCTTGAATTTTTGGGCAAAACCCTCCAAAAAAAAAAAAAATCAAGCAGGCTGCTAAGCCCCTTAAATGTTCCAAGGGACCTCTGCCATTGACTTCTACAGAACCTCCGACAAGTTGATTGAGTTTTAAAAAAAAAAAAACTCGATCAATTTGAGTTTTGTTTAACCAGAACATGTGCGAAAACTCGAAAACTTGAATTTCGAGGACAAAACGACTCAAACCTTTATAAATCTGCCCTTGGTGATGTTAACAGAAGACCCATCTGCACTGTGTAAATTGTTATCCTCCATGCAGGTGGCTAGAGGTGGTTTAGACTGGGACCATGAAGTGGCCTTGGATCAGATGTTGCATGAAGCCCAAAGGCATCTAGTTACGACCCCAGCAACCTCCTTTTATTTATCTTCTAACACATTTATATGTATCTTTTCCTAACTTTTGAATCTGGCCAATAAAATAACCCTGTTATTTACCTAATTATCACTGCCCTTTAACGAATCTAGAGGAATTTCGTCGCACACCACACAAATGCCCACTATACTAAACAGCTCTGTTATTTCTCCTGCCCAACTAAAAATAACGGCGAGCGTTTGCCGAGAAGGTCGTCGAACTTGCTTTCTGTTTGATCCTGCATCCTTGCTTGTTCTTGGGTATTTCTTCCACTGTTAGAAAAGTTTTCCTGCGGAATGAGTCAGCTGGCTGAGTCATAGGCAGCATGAAGCCTGCAGTGCTCCAGACTAACTAATTGGAAACAGTCTCAAATTTAATTAAAGCACAGTTGTCAGTTCCCTGTTCCTGACTGACATCCCACTTTAGCAAGTTGTTTAATTGTTGTTTGGTATTTAATTCTTATGTTTTGATCATTGTCTGCAGCGTTCATAATAATCCGTAAACATGACGTGTCTGATTGCTCTTCCTGTGATTTACGTTTTCAGAAGCATTTAGAACAATAATGTCGTGCTGGTGGTTGAAGCCCACGAGCGTCTCCTTATTCATTGAAAAACAGCTTCATTTCGCCTGAACAACAGTGGCGTACGGCCTTACAGAATACATCATTGTATCTCACTTCTTTACTTTGTCTTACTTTATAGAGGTCAGTTGGGTTGAACAGATGAGAAATAAATGCGCGTTCCTGTGTTTAGTACTTCGAAGCTGAACTTGCAGTCAATTACGGTAGACAAGGATTCGAGAATCTTCTCCACCTTCGCCAAAGTCACTTTTGAGAAACCTCCTGAAAGCTTTTCTGCTGTAATTAATGACTACCATCATTTCAGTTACAAAATATTAACCTTATTACAGGCTGTGTTTTAACTTTCTGCACTACATGTATATATCTTTTTATCTTAGCTAAGCTCATACTTAATGCAGTTTTTGAAGATCCCACAAGCTATTTTTGGTGAGATGAATATAAAGGCCCCCATACACGGGCCAATAAAAACCGCAGACAGAGCAAGTCGGCAGCTTATTGGCCCGTGTAAAGGGCGTCATGATCGATATCCGGCTGAAAGTCAGGCAGATGCCGATCGGGCAGGGTAAAAAATCCAGAAGCTTTTCAGAGTAGTAGCTGTTTTTAGCATGATTGGACAGAAAGTAAATGTAGTATGGCAAGATGGTGATTGTGCAAGGGTAGAGCAGGATGCTGGAATTAAAACTGTGGGGGTTATTTATTAATGTCTGAATGCCAAAACCGTGAAAAATTTTTATTTTACTCTATAATCTGAGGTTTATTAAAGCCCAATGCTGAAAAAAGTCAGAATCTGAAAATCAGCCATCTGAGACCTTCTAAGATTGTATATAAAAGTCAGTGGGAGAGGTCTCTATCCTATGTGGTATTAGCTGGAAGTAGCCTGACTATTTCCCCTGTTTGCCCTCTTTAGCCTAAAGGAACAGTAACACCAAAAAATTATAGTGTTTTCAAGTCATGAAAATATAATGTCCTGTTGCCCTGCACTGGTAAAACTGGTATGTTGGCTTCAGCAACACTACTATAGTTTATATAAGCAAGCTGCTGTGTAGCCATGGGGGCAGCCATTCAAGCACAGGATACACAGTAGATAACAGATAAGTACTACTATAGTTTATATAAACAAGCTGCTGTGTAGCCATGGGGGCAGCCATTCAAGCACAGGATACACAGTAGATAACAGATAAGTACTACTATAGTTTATATAAACAAGCTGCTGTGTAGCCATGGGGGCAGCCATTCAAGCACAGGATACACAGTAGATAACAGATAAGTACTACTATAGTTTATATAAACAAGCAGTTGTGTAGACATGGGGGCAGCCATTCAAGCACAGGATACACAGTAGATAACAGATAAGTACTACTATAGTTTATATAAACAAGCAGTTGTGTAGACATGGGGGCAGCCATTCAAGCACAGGATACACAGTAGATAACAGATAAGTACTACTATAGTTTATATAAACAAGCTGCTGTGTAGCCATGGGGGCAGCCATTCAAGCACAGGATACACAGTAGATAACAGATAAGTACTACTATAGTTCATATAAACAAACAGTTGTGTAGACATGGGGGCAGCCATTCAAGCACAGGATACAGAGTAGATAACAGATAAGTACTACTATAGTTTATATAAACATGCTGCTGTGTAGCCATGGGGGCAGCCATTCAAGCACATGATACATAGTAGATAACAGATAAGTACTACTATAGTTTATATAAACATGCTGCTGTGTAGCCATGGGGACAGCCATTCAAGCACATGATACACAGTAGATAACAGATAAATACTACTATAGTTTATATAAACAAGCTGCTGTGTAGCCATGGGGGCAGCCATTCAAGCACAGGATACACAGTAGATAACAGATAAGTACTACTATAGTTTATATAAACAAGCTGCTGTGTAGCCATGGGGACAGCCATTCAAGCACAGGATACACAGTAGATAACAGATAAGTACTACTATAGTTTATATAAACAAGCTGCTGTGTAGCCATGGGGGCAGCCATTCAAAGCTGAAAAAGAAGAAAAGACACAGGATACTCAGGAGATTATAGATAAGTGTAGTATACAATGGGATTCTACAGAACTTTTCTATTGTCTACTGTGTAACCTGTGCTTGTCCCTTTAATCTCCTATGAGTGTGTGTTACCTATTAGGGGGTTTGAGAAAAACACGTATTTGTATCAGCCTAACTGCCATTTACACAACAGTTTCTTATCGACGGCCTGGCTGCGGTTTCTTATCGACGGCTTGAATGCAAGCAAACTTGATCTCCCATTGTTTGGGTCAAGTCCTTTAATTTGTAACGCAGGAGATTAAAAAGAAAATGCCACTAAACTACCAGCTGCACGCATGTGAAAAAAAACTGTTCATACAGCGTAAAGCAAACAAAGGTTACAGAACGACTCAGAAGATTGACAGTAATTGCACAGCGAGTGCAAGATAAGTGTGGCAGGAGTAAATTACCATTCATTTACAAATTAGCTGATAGCAGTGCAATTGAGAAATATTTCAGATAAACACTCTTTGTTATGACTAATGAAATTGGGGTATAATTATACAGCATGAGCAGGAATTGTCAATGATACTTGACAAGCTGAAATGTCGCATTCAAGAGGTGGGAGCTTAGAAGAGAAAAAAAAATATGGAAGCAACAGAAACAAACTGCCATACTACTTGGGTTTCCTACAATAAGAATTTCATTTGTATTCGACAGTTGAGGGTTGGGGTAGTTAGGGTAAATTTTGAGAATTTTCAAAGGCGGGTGGTAGGTAGAATTAGGGTGAACATTCAGACAGTGGTGCGGCATTGTATACCTTCAAACTGTTCATTTTTATATCAACAGATCTGATTCATAGATCCAATAGGGGTTGGGCTTGACCGAAACAGGTCGTTTTAAGGGAGATTGGTTGTGTCGTGAGTGCGGCAGATAAAGGCAGGGAGAAAAATGGCCCAGTTCAACATATTCAAGTTCTACAGCTGGGATTTCAATAGAGACTTGTAGAAGATCTTTACCCTTGGGATCTTGGGATGTGCTGCGAAGTACAGTTTACAGGTGATGAGTTGCGCCTGTAGCTTAATGCTTTTTAATGTGATAAACTGGTGTGACTATAGATTGTGACCATATAGACAACTCGTTTTTTAAGATAATATGCAAATATGGCTTTGTAAGGATGTGGTTTGAGGAATGACGCATTCCAGATAATAGATCCCATACATGGCCATATAGCCGAAGGCTTATCTTATAGTATCTATCTCCTCGGCCCATAGTCAGTCTTGATATCATGCAGGATTGGGTAGTGTATGCCACCTTATGTCATTGTCTTGGTTTGGAGTCAATAAATATATTTGTAAGGTTACAATGTAGTTGTAACGTACTAGTTAGTTGGAACCTATAAAAGCCATGGGTACATTCAGATGAACAGGTCACCCCTGTGGATTCCGGTGTTCACTGACGCCCCTTTTGGGGCCCCGGGCTTTCTGCTGCGGAATCTACAAGGAGGAGTGCGGCAGATAAAGACAGGGTGAAAAATGGCCCAGTTCAACAAATTCAAGTTCTACAGCTGGGATTTCAAAAGAGGCTTGTAGAAGATCTTTACCCTTGGGTTCTTGAGTAAGAAGTCCAAAAATTAGGTACGGGCAAGGGTTTAGGCAAGATGTAGTCAAAGATCAGGCAAAAGGGTCAAGGCAGGCGGCAGGAATCGAAGTAAAAAAAAATAATCAGGCAGGAGTCAAAAACCAGGAATTCAAACACAGAATAAACGCTTCGGCAGGATCTGAAAACAGAAGCCAGCTTGGGCACTTTGAAAATGGAGAATTGGCTTTTTAAAGGAAACTTGGTGCCAAAATTCGAAATCGGCACCAATTGATGATGTTATAACGCTCAGCGAAGTGATGCTGACTTCGGTTCAAAAACAAGGGAGGCAAGAATACCAGAGGATCTTACAGTATTACTCCACGGATGAGAAGAATTAAAGAAAACAGCAAATGTGCTGATGTCACTGTCCTCAATAATCATTTTGTGGCAAAAAGTGGCATTTGTCTCTGCTAGAATTCATAAATCTGTCCTATATTTTACAATTGCCATTGTGCGCTTCCTTCTTTGTTTATGCTGCTTCCAAAAATTTACCTGGGAATGTTTTGCCAAAAGACACACGTCCATCAAGTTCAACCTTGTAACTTTTTTTTAACCTGCCCAACTGCCAGTTGATCCAGAGGAAGGCAAAAAAACCCCATCTGAAGCTTCTCCAATTTGCCTCAGAGGGGGAAATAAATTCCTTCCTGATCCAAAATGGCAATCGAATTAGTCCCTGGATCAACTTGTACTATGAGCTATCTCCCATATCCCTGTATTCCCTCACTTGCTAAACACCATCCAAACCCTTCTTAAAGGGTTACTGTCATGGGAAAACATGTTTTTTTTCAAAACGCATCAGTTAATAGTGCTGCTCCAGCAGAATTCTGCACTCTCAAAAGAGCAAACAGATTTTTGTATATTCAATTTTGAAATCAGACATGGGGCTAGACATATTGTCAATTTCCCAGCTGCCCCTGGTCATGTGACTTGTGCCTGCACTAGGAGAGAAATGCTTTCTGGCAGGCTGCTGTTTTTCCTTCTCAATGTAACTGAATGTGTCTCAGTGAGACATGGGTTTTTACTATTGAGTGTTGTTCTTAGATCTACCAGGCAGCTGTTATCTTGTGTTAGGGAGCTGTTATCTGGTTACCTTCCCATTGTTCTGTTGTTTGGCTGCTGGGGGGAAAAGGAGGGGGGTAATATCACTCCAACTTGCAGTACAACAGTAAAGAGTCTTAGCACAAGTCACATAACTCGGGGCAGCTGGAAAACTGACAATATGTCTAGTCCCATGTCAGATTTTAAAATTGAATATAAAAAATCTGTTTGCTCTTTTGAAAAATGGATTTCAGTGCAGAATTCTGCTGGAGCAGCACTATTAACTGATGTGTTTTGAAAAAAACATGTTTTCCCATGACAGTATTCCTTTAAAGCTATCTAATGTATCAGCCTGTACGACTAATTCAGGGAGAGAATTCCACATCTTTACAGCTCTCACTGTAACAAACCCTTCCAAATATTTAGGTGGAACCTCTTTTCTTCTGATTAAAATGGGTGACCTTGTGTCAGTTGGAAAGACCTACTGGTAAATAAAGCATTAGAGAGATTATTATATGATCCCCTTATATATTTATACATAGTTATCATATCACCCCTTAAGCGCCTCTTCTCCAGCGTGGACATCCCCAATTTGGCCAGTCTTTCCTCATAGCTAAGATTTTCCATACCCTTAGTTGCCCTTTTCTGGACCCTCTCTAATACAATAATGTCCTGTTTCAGTGATGGAGACCAAAACTGTACGGCATATTCTAGAAAGGGACATTTACATAATTTTTCAACGTTTCATCGTTTTTTAACGTTTGAAACATATATACAGGGGTTACATGTACAACAAGCAGTTGCCACAATCATAAGTCATCTTCCTTTGTTTTTTTTTCTTTTTTATCAGACATTCTAAGGAATCGAGCTAATCTCATCATTATGTAATTAGATAGCACAGATAATGCCCCGAGAACAAAAGGTGCCGTCACAGAGGAAGAAATTTGTGTGTTGTAGCCTTGTGCCGCTGGGATTATCATGTTAACATGATCGAACGCCCCGGTTAAATGTTTAATATTGTTTGTGGTGTGTTATGTTTTGAAGGGTTTCAGAACCAAATAAAGATGAAAGAGAAGTAGGTCAGCGGTGCGTTTGCTGCATGAAAGTGGCGCGATTGTGTTACACGCAAATATAGCCCGGCTTTAGCGTCGCACCTGGTGATTTATTATATTTAGCACAGTGAATTGCTGCCTTATAATTAATGGAATTCTCCAATATTATTACATATGTATCATGATCATTGCTCCGGTATGCAGACCACAGGGTGTCCAGGTTATGCACCAGAAGAGTTGAGTTCATTTTATGCCACAATTTTTCCCCCCTCAATGCAGAGTTTTTTCCCCCAGAATTCCAGCACGGTCACTGTTCCACCCAATGCAATTGTGGCACGTTGGCCTTGAAAATGCCCTATTCAGTGTGCGCCCTATTTTTTTATGGCGAATAACACACATACCTCTCAACTGTCCCGTTTTCTCTGGGACAGTCCTGATTTCGACAGCTCATCCGGCAGCCCCGGGTTTCTTACTGAAATGTCCCAACTTTCTCTTTGATCTCATGCACTGATGCCAGAAAAAGATATAATGTTTCTGAAACTTACAGGGGTGGTTCACCTTTAAGTAAACTTTTAGGGGCAGATTTACTAAGGGTCGAAATTATTTTTCGAAGTTAAAAACTTCGAATTTCGAATTATATTTTGGGTACTTCGACTATCGAATAGGCCTAAATTCGACTTCTAAAATCGAAGTACTGTCTCTTTAAAAAAGTTCAACTTTGACACTTCGCCATCTTAAACCTGCCGAATTGCCATGTTAGCCTATGGGGACCTCCTTCAACCCATAGCCAACATTTGGCTTTAGAAGTCGAAGGAAAATCGTTTGATCGATCGATGAAATCGTTCGAATCATTGGATTCGAAGGATTTCATTGTACGATCGAACGATTTTCATTTGACCGAAAACGGCCAAATGCAATAAAAAAAAACTTTGACTTCGACATTTGAAGTCGAAGTAATGCAATTCGATGGTCGAATTTCGACGTTTTTTTCCACTTCGAAATTTGACCCTTGATAAATCTGCCCCTTAGTATGTTACAGAATGGCTAATTCTAAGCAACTTTTTCATTGGTTTTTATTATTTATTTTTTTATAGTTTTATAATTATTTGCCTTTTTCTGCTGACAATTTCCAGCTTTCCAATGGGGGTCACTGACCCCATGTAAAAAGCAAATGCTCTGTAAGGCTACAAATGTATTGTTATTGCTAATTTGTATTTCTCATCTCTAGTAAGGTCCTCTCCTATTCATATTCCAGTCTCTTATTCAAATCAGTGCATGCTTGCTAGGGTAATATGGGTTAGAGTCCTGCACAGAACCCGACCCGGGACCCGGACCCGCAACCTGCATTCTTAACCGCAACCCGACTCGCAAGTACCTTATCCGCAAACCTGATCCGCGACCCGCTAACCATCAAGAATCAGGAAGTGCTGTCATTGTAAACCCGAAGTGACATAATCAGAAGTAGGCGTGATAAGAAAAAAACGAGTACAAGTCGCTATTTAGAAGACCCGCGACCCGCAAACTCTCAGAACTGCCGACTCGCGTCTATACCCGCAACCCAAAACTTCTACCCGCAACCCGCAGGTTACCCGCTTTTTTGAGGGTATCCAACCCGCTGCAGGACTCTTATATGGGTAATATGGACCCTAGCAGCCAGATTGCTGACATTGCAAACTGAGAGCTTCTAAATAAAAAGCTAAAAAAAACTGCAAATAAAAAATGAAAACCAATTGTATCATTCTCTACATTAGTGATCCCCAACCAGTAGCTCGTGAGTGACATGTTGCTCTCCAACCCCTTGGATGTTGCTCTCAGTGGCATCAAAGCAGGTGCTTATTTTTGAATTCCAGGCTTGAAGGCAAGTTTTTGTTTCATAAAAACCAGGTGTACTGCCAAACAGAGCCTCGTGTAGGCTACCAGTCCATATAGGGGCTACCAAACAGCCACAGTCCTTATTTGGCATCCCCATGGACTTTCACATCCTTGTGTTGCTCTCCAAATCTTTTTTACATTTAAATGTGGCTCACATGTAAAAAAGGTTTGGGACCTCTGCTCTACATTATCGTTAACGTTAACTCCAAGTTGAACAACCCCGTTAATTAAAATAAGAGGCCTTGTGGCAGAGAGCCCAGAACAGTCAGCATCTGCACTTAGATACATTTGTAACCATTTAAGATAAGCAAAGAAACAATTGTAACTATTTAAGATAAGCAGGTCTCCTGGGAGAACTCACCTAATTGAGTACTGACTTAGAGCACAGTTCACTGCTGGGACATTAGGACAATACAGGAGCTTATACGCAGAAGTGTGACTGCTGAGCCAATAAGAGTCATATTAAATAAACATCACCATGAAAGTTGCCAACTACAAAGTCTGTACAAATATCTAAGGCTCCTGTGCATTTGGTTTTATTTCTTAGCACGTGTAACACTGCTATATACCTCGTGATAGGCTACATATATATATATATATATATATATATATATATATATATATATATATATATATATATCATTTGTTTTTAATCATGTTGCCTGTAGAGAGAAATTAATCTTGCATCCGTTACTCTTTATATTGCTGACCCCACATCAACATAAATCCGTATAACTACTTGGTCTTTCATTATTTATTAGGTTATTGTACCTGCATAACAGATGAGAACGAGAGCAGCTGCTGGTAAGGTGTACTTGAGGTCATTAAAGTCTCCTTGCTTCCTCGCGTTTAACAGAACGGTTCACTCACAATGAAGCCAAATAAGTGTTTGGTTTTTAGTTCCGGCGATGAAAAAAATAGTCAACTTGGCAGCCAACCTCATAAATATCAGATGATTGTTAGTGATAAAATGATGAAACCTTATCTAACATTAAAAGTACCAATAACGCTCAGAAATAAAAACATTGGCATAACGGCATTTCCTATTCTGTACATTGAAATTTGAAGCAGAAGTCCTGCAATCTTGTATTTTCTATCAGTCCTGGGGTGTCGTCTCTCATCTGACGCCTTAAAGAATCCCAGCTCATTTATCTCCCTTCATAGTTACATAGCGTCAAATTTACTAAGCGGCGAAAATTTGTATTTTATGTTATTTTTATTACTAGATTATTTCACAATAATCCACATTTACATATTCCGATATTTTATTTGAGGTCAATCTCATCCTGCGAAGGTCCTTTCCTAATTCAGATTTTTTTTCTTTTATATGTCCTTTGTTCCTAGAAGTTGTCTTGAACACTGTTTTTTAAATTTGTACTATATTGACCTAGCCTATCAGATTTTTAGGTCGTCTATTAAAGGTAATAATACTTTATCCAGATTAATTAATCACTGCTCTCCATCTATGCAGGGTTTCCCTTTTCTTTACAATTTCTTTCCTGTAGTTCTTGCTTCCTTCCTCCAAATGATAATTAGTCTTATGCTTCTCAAGTCCATGGGCTAAAGGTTAGAAATCGGAAGAAAAATCACTTTTCAGTAGAAAAGGCAGTGGCACAAATGTTTTTTTTTTTTTCTTTTTAAGGCTTATGCTACATATTATTTTTTTGGCAATTTTCAGCTGGCAGAAAAGAGGCCAAACACTGCCGCGGAGCTTGTCATTACTTGAAATGACAGTGGCTGTCTTGAAAATACTCAATTGTGTTAGTTAAACTAATAACAGGCTCCTTGGCCAGTAGTTACTATGTCTGAAATGGATGTAATTTCAGTAAGTATCTGGTGATTTTGCTGCTGAGGAAAAATCTCTGAAATAAAATGATATGTATGCAACTGACCTTATATCTTTAGATTCAATGCACTAGGTCAGTGGTCCCCAACCAGTAGCTCGTGAGCAACATGTTACTCTCCAACCCCTTGGATGTTGCACGCAGTGGCCTTAAAGCAGGTGCTTATTTTCGAATTCCAGGCTTGGTGACCTGGAGGAGAAGTTTTGGTTGCATAAATACCAGGTGCACTGCCAAACAGAGCCTCAATGTAGGTTGACAATCCACATAGGGGCTGCCAAATGGCCAATCACAGCCCAAGAACGTTTTTCATGCTTGCGTTGGTCCCTTACTCCTTTTACTTCTGAATGTTGCTCACCGGTTCAAAAAGTTGGGGATCCCTGCACTAGGTAATTACAAAAGAGAAAAGGAGCCCAATGCAAAGCAGCCACAAGGAATAGAACATGAGAAGGAAGGATAAGTGGGGAGATAAAATGGAAAACCGAGAAGCTGAAGACCACACAGGTGATCGGGAAAGACATTGAAAAGGGCAAGAGAAAATTGAAGAGCAAATCAAAACACGTGAAAGGCAAAGGGAATGAGAACATATAAATGTGAAAGGAAAGGAAAATAATCTTATTATAATTAAATACCATTTTATTATCACTTTCTTATTCAAACAATATTCATGGGGATGTGTCCATTCTATGTGGAAACAGAGCAACTTTAAGGGGCAAATTTACTTATGGTCGAATATCGAGGGTTAATTAACTATCGATGTTCGACTGCCGAATTGAAATCCTTCGAATTCGATATTCGAAGTCGAAGGATTTACCGCAATTCGTTCGATCGAATGATTAAATCCTTCGAACCGTTTGATTAGAAGGAATTCTTCTTCAGCCTAACAATTGTTCAAAAGCCTATGGGGACCTTCCCTATAGGCTAACGTTGACTTCGGTAGGTTTTAGGTGGCGAACTAGGGGGTCCAAGTTAAAGAGACACTACTTTGACTATCGAATGGTCGAATAGTCGAACGATTTTTAGTTCGTTTTTTTTATTCTATTCCTTCACTCGAGCTAAGTAAATGGGCCCCTAAGTGTCTTCAGAGACATGTTTAAAATGAATAATCCCAGGCATGGCTAGACAAAGGGGCATGTTTACTAACATTGGAGATAAATATCTGGAGAGATTTTTGGAGATGTTGCCCATGGCAACCAATCAGCAATTGTTACAGCCAAGTTAGAAAACAAAAGCAAAGATCTGATTGGTTGCTATGGGCAACATCTCCAGAAATTTCTCCAGATATTTATCTCCAATGTTAGTAAACATGCCCTAAAGTCTGAATTATTATTATTATTAACATGTATTTATATAGCGCCAACATATTGTGTAGCATGGGTGATCAGAGCGACCCAACTCAATGAAGCTGGCGAATGTCCACTGGTTTGCTGATAACCAGCACAACTAATAATGAGGGATCCACAGGCATACTGGATATGCTCTCCTAGTAGACAGAATTTAGGAGATCATGATGGACTTCCAGAATATCCAGTAGAAGCAAGCTCTGTGGGCACCAATTGCCCCTTGTAGCCTCACCCTAACCGCTTGAGTCTCTGTTCTGGCGGGTGACACTGGAGGGTACTAACCCTGCTGGTCTCCTAGTTGGAGCCTCTGGCTGCTTCAGTAACTATCCTAATCCCACCTCTCACTCCTAGAGAACCCTATCATAGTTTTGTCCTTACCCTGTCTTCTTCTACTGAGGCCATCACGCCCTCGTGCAAGTGGGGTCCAACTCTGAAGAGACCAAGTACATGGTGGCATCCCTTTTTAAAGACTAGAAAAACCTGACCCTCCTGGCCAATTAGAAAACTGCCAGGGAACACTTTAAACTGGAGAGGAAAACAGCTTCTCTTCTCAACTACAGTATGAACTAGGCCCCCATGACTACACAGCAGCTTGATTATATAAACTATAGTAGTACTTATCTGTTATCTACTGTGTATCCTGAGCTTGAATGACTGACCCCATGGCTACACAGCAGCTTGTTTATATAAACTATAGTAGTACTTATCTGTTTTCTACTGTGTATCCTGTGCTTGAATGGCTGCCCCCATGGCTACACAGCAGCTTGTTTATATAAACTATAGTAGTACTTATCTGTTATCTACTGTGTATTCTGTGCTTGAATGGCTGTCCCCATGGCTACACAGCAGCTTGTTTATATAAACTATAGTGGTACTTATCTGTTATCTACTGTGTATACTGTGCTTGAATGGCGGCCCCCATGGCTACACAGCAGCATGTTTATATAAACTATAGTAGTACTTATCTGTTATCTACTGTGTATCCTGTGCTTGAATGGCGGCCCCCATGGCTACACAGCAGCTTGTTTATATCAACTATAGTAGTACTTATCTGTTATCTACTGTGTATCCTGTGCTTGAATGGCGGCCCCCATGGCTACACACCAACTTGTTTATATAAACTATAGTTGTGTTTCTGAAATAACCACGTCAGTTTTACCAGTGAAGGGCAACACTACATTATATTGTCATTCCTTTAAAACACTTTCATTTTCTGGTGTTACTGTTCCTTTAATGTATGAGGCACTATTAGAATGATTAAATCTTAGTAAAATAATATTGGTGCCATTAAAGGCAATTGACCTTTATCAGCCAAACGCCAAATATTGCATGTCACTTTTATGTATTGCGTGACTGCCACCTCGATAGATATAATTAAATTTTCTGCCTTTTTTTATGATCAGCTTCAGGAAAGAGGTTTTTTTTTTTTTTATTACCTTTTCATCACTTTGTGCGGACTTGTACCCCACTGCTGATTAATGTCGAGGAGACGCTGGCATGAATCTGCTTTTATGAAGCCGTTTAGCATTGAGGTTTAGCATTGAGAATAGCATATAATATGTGTAATCATGACTTTAGTGGGTGTTTGATAGCAGCCTGTTTTTTTGAGGGCTGATTAGAGAAGAACAGCTGTGAGATTTATATGTGGTCGGGATCAGTAAACAAGCGGTAAGCTGAAGCCAGCCATGAACTTCAGATGACAGGAAAAAAGACCCCCTACTGTATGTTTAACCAAATGAAAGTGATCCTCCTGCCATCAATCTCATTTTCATAGGTTGTTTGTTACCATAATAAGCTTCTCCGGAGAGAACAGGGACGGGTATTTTAGATTGTTCTCTGTAACTGAGACGGTGTAAACCGACTTTGTCTGAGACTGCGGAACAGTAACTTAAGTGGGAGGATTTTGCCCGGAATGCTGGCTGCTCAACTTCTAGAGTTCCATAAAGCAGAATAAGTAATGAGTAAATTGTACTCATTAGCGTAATGTTCTCCTATTGTAACGAGCTGTGCGTTGCCTTTTGTGTAAAGGGGAGGTTGCACGAAAAAAAAACAAAAACATGAATGCAGTCAAATATTAAAGAGGCAGACTGTTATAATAGGGTTATGGCAAGTCATATAATACGATGATTTTAACCTGCAGGGAGGAGCATTCATAAAACCTGTATATGCTCCCAGGACTTATTTGAATGTATTCATGACCCATGATTACTGTACCTACCTACCACCCACAGCATTTTTAAAGGAGAACCAAACCCTTGCTAATAAAAAACCCTACCTTACATAGACCCCCCTACCTGCTTCCCCCCCAGCCTAGGTGGTGCCTGTGGTAAATGCCCCTGACTTTTTACTTATCCCTCGGTTTAGAGTTCACGGTCGCCATCTTCTTCTCTTCGGAAATAGAGTGGCGTAATGGTGCGTGCACAGTTGGAGTAATCGTCTGTTTCGCTAAAACGATAAAAAGTCACTTGCCGAAGCGCTGGAAGAAGGCCCGATGATTGAGTCTTGAGATCTACTGATCACCAGCTATAGGTCTACTGGTAGATCCCAATCTACCTTTAGGCATCCCTGGTTTATATATTTTAATGACATGACTTACTATCAAGAGTTGCAGCTTGGATTATGAAATTGGCAGGGAGTAATTGAATTTGAGCTGTTATTTTATCATATATAAAGCTTAATACTGGTGCCGAACTAGATATTTCTCATGGAAATCTTTGCCTAAAGTGATAATGTAAGCATTACCCACCACTGCAGGCTCCCGTGGCATTTTCCTCTTGGAAGGCATGCTGAAACCCAAGTCTTGCTTTTCATGCTCTTGGCATTTGAATGAGACCTACAGATATACAGGTGGCCATATTTGTGGTGGCACCTTGTAGCCACCAACATAGTCCATCAGCAGATTAAATCTTCAATTTAGACAGATTGGCCAACAGGATCATAGAACTAGAACTCCTAGAACTTCTACACTTAGTTGGCCAAAATCAGCCAAACTGCCTGACCAAATCTAGGAATGTACAGTATGCCTTGATCCTCTGCTTCCTGTTTGTCTTATGATTGCTATAAATTTAAACGTAATCCTCTGCTCCATCTGCTAGGTGTCAGGACTAACATAAACCCTGCAGAAACACCTCTTCAAGTTCAAATATTCATCGAAAATTCAGGGGGAGGTTCAACCTATGGTCACAAAATGCAGTTAATGCCAAAAAAAGGGTTAAGTGGTTGGGCTACTTTATGATCTGGCATGTCGACTTTAATATTTTAACATATTCAAACCAGGGAAAGTTGTGCTCACCAATCATTTTTAAACCATTAAGCATAGGTGCAATGAGGCTGTGACCACAAAAATCATACAGACAAATCCAAGAGGTCCGCTGCACTCAACCCATTATCAATATATTTAAGACATTGAGACATTTTGTGCATGCAGCTATTATTCTACAATTTTTTATTGTAACATCAGTAGCACCCAGAGATGGTAACTGCTGGCTATATGAAGGTGCATACATTATTGGAGCCTTTTTGGTTCATGTATGTGTTACAATTCAGTGGTGAGTCTTTTCTAAAGAAGAAGCACAATATGGTGGGGGAAGATAGTCAGGGCTTTGCCCTCACACAGGGAAATATAGATTGCAGTTCCCTTTCAGGTCGACAAGCTGATGACCTAAAGATGAAACTAGACTGGTCATAATGAAAAAACTTGAATTCCTCTGACTCTCCTGAGCAGCTCCCAAAAGTGGAATGGCTGGCTGGCACAGTATTAGTAAGTGTTTTTTTTAGGGAAATCTTGATTGAAGAAGCTTTTTGTAACAAATACTTACCCAGGTGGGGGTCGCGGGGACGCCCGCCGCACTCCAAGCAGGGACGCTCGTCATGATGTTCTGCGCCGGATCCTAGGGTGCGCGCGTCTTAAAGGCGCAGGAGCGCTGACGTCTGACGTCAGCGTGCAATGCCGCGAATTTTAAATGGTACTTAAAGGTATATTTTCTTTTTGCAAACTGCCCATGATAGGAGTTTGTTCCTGGTGCTTCCTGAGCTTTTGCTATTCCTGTTTTGAACCTGTTTGATTCCTGTTGTGACCCCTGCCTGGCTTTTGACTATTCTGACTTCTGGATCCTGACCCTTGCCTGAATACCGACTACCTCTTCTGCTTAACCCTCTGATTGACTTCCTGGTTTGACCCTTGCCTGCCTGACTACGTGTATTCTCTGCCTGCCTCGACCCGGCCTGATCTGACTACTCTATTGCCTAACGTCTTGTGCTATGACCTTCTGTCCAAAGTTGTGCCCCTCTGCCTATCCAGAACCCTCATCTTGCGCCTTTCGTTTAAGTCCAGGTGGCATCCAAGTAAGCCGAGGGCTCCTTCCGAGGCCCAAAGGCGGTCACACTACTGGTGAAGCACGAGCCGAGACCAGGGTTCCTGGTTTTTGTTCTGGTGTTGGGTGCCGACCGTGACACTTTCCCTTTATTATTAAAGATATATATTATGGGAAAAAAAATGTTCTTTACATTATAAGGTAAGTTAGCTTTACATAGGGATTATAAAAGGTCATTATTTTTATTTTTATTACAAAGTGATGGCGAAGATGGCTTGTTGTATTGTGTACCATTTTTTCAATATTAATTCATTGCAGCTTTACTGTTTTACACATCATTGTGTTTCGCTATCATACCCGGCATATCACAGGACCCACAATGACTGATTATTGTGGCATCTTCTCAGTCTGGATCAATGATGCTGCTTCTGTAAATATTCTGATTCAATGATCTATATATAGTGACTTTCTGCATAGACTGCACACTGCCAGGTATTTATTGTGTTCCCGTGGGGTCTCAACTGTGATATGATTCCTTTTATAAGTGAAATTACAAATTTCTATGCATTTTTATTGTGAAGACAAAAATATACTGTAGCATTTTGGTCAAAAAACAAATGCTTGTACAAAGGGATTTCGTTTTGACTTTTAAATGCTTGTGGCCATGAAAAGTGCCAAATAATCAGGTTTCCTCATTAATGGAAGCTTCTCACGAAAGCAGTGCTCTTCAGATAGGGCAAACCTAGATGACGTACCCACCCTACCATTATTGGGACTAAAGTGTGAAAGTCGGCAAACTAAAGTTGACGTTGAAAGGGCATTAATGTTTACTAGGGGTGGTTCACCTTTAAGGTAACTTTTAATATGCTATAGAATGGCCAATTCTAAGCAACTTTTCAATTTGTCTTCATTATTTATTTTTTATAGGGTTATAATTATTTGCCTTTTTCTTCTGACTCCACATGGATGTGGATGACCCCTTCTGAAAGGCAAATGCCCTTTAAGGCTACACATTTATTGTTATTGCTAATTTTTATTACTCATGTTTCTATTCAGGTCTCTCCAATTTATATTCCAGTGTCTTATTTAGATTGATGCATGGCTCCTAGGGTGATTTGGAAGCCTGCAACCGGATTGCTTAAAATGCAAATTGAAGATCTGCTGAATAAAAAGCTCAATAACTCAAAAACCACAAATAATACAAAATAAAAACCACTTGCAAATTGTCTCAGAATATCACTCTCTGGATCATACTAAAAGTTATCTCAAAGGTGAACAACTCCTTTAAAGGAGAATTCAACCCTAATGTTAATGCCCGAGGTAACACTTAGGCTGGGAGTAGGAGGGAGGGGGGTCTATATAGGGGCGGGGGGTCGGAGTTTTTAATGTTAGGGTTGAATTCTCCTTTAAGGGGGTAGTGTAGCATTTATTGGTCATTTTTCTTTTTTTTTTTTTTTAAGAAATAAATATCTCAAATATAGCTGGGAAAACCTGCATGGAACCCTGTCATTTTAATGTACAACAACCTATGATACTGTAATGATAAAAAAGAACTTCAAATAAAGAGTTGTAGATATTTTAGGAATTGTATATGTAAATGACATTGGGGGATGACGGCAAAGACCACCAGCTTGCACGCTTTACATGTGACATTTTGTCTCCTGCAGAACCACTTGGACTTGCATCAGTATGATCTTGATTGCTTGCCAAGTTGACACTGGTGGCCTTAGATCAAAGAACACTCTAATCCTTTGATTAAATCCTGTAGCACATCCAATCGCAGGGGGGGTGGCTCATTGACAGGTCAAAACCCAAGGCCAGAAAGTAAACACATGCTGACATTTTTTCCTATATAAATATATATCTCCTGCTGAAGATTAAATAGAACGCTGCCCAAAACGTCAGCCTACAGTTCTTAAATCAAGCTGACATCACATGTGCTGACATTCACCTGGTTCCACAGCGTGATATCTTTAACTCCTTCGACATGGCTAGAGCCTTCTCCCCGATGCACTGCAGGAATGATACAGCTCTGCGTTTTGGAATGAAAACCTATAAGTCTTTCTTCCTTTTGGTGCAGTATGGGGGACTAAGAATGGACTTTGTGTTAGCTTAGTCCAAGACGTTATAATGAGATTCAATCCATTGATGAATCTTTTTTTTTTTTTTTAACTGAAGAAAGGGTTTAGATTTTTGGGTCAGTTAAAGATATTCTAATAAGCTCAAGGACTTAAATCACTTGTAATTACAGCATTATCAAGATGTGAGCCCATGCCTTTTCTAGCTTGCTAGTGTGGTTCCCTTCGACAAAAATTTTCTACATTGCTTAAAGCAATGCGCCATCATATCAATCACTGTGCAGCCCAAATCTTGGCATAGATCATGAAAACAAGCACCAGTCTGTCTTGGTATCTAAAACTGCAGTTTTGTAATGTCCAAAGAGATGTTAAATTCACAGATTCCGAATCAATTTTTAAACACAAACTCTCCCATATTTGACTTGTCAGCCATCCATAAATACTGCTCCTCCATCAAAGATTTACATTTAATAAATTATTCTAAAGATGTCTTCAATTTTATCAATATTTTGCTAATGACTCATCAATGGAGCAGCGTGGCTGGTCAGTACTTAGCATTGCTGCCTTGCAGTCCTGGGGTTCTAGTTCCAACTCCATACGAGTTTGTGTTTATGTCTATTTATAAATGATCCAAAAATGCCAAATTTGTCTTAAGCTTTAGTGGGTTTTCTCATATGTATGGCCACTGTTATACTGATATGTGCACAGTCTGATACAGTGAGCGGCGGAGCTTGGAAGAACGGGGGGAAGGAATCAGATACATGCTCAAACTGGGGAGTCCTGGACCCTAGGGTCCTCTGTGTGAACTTGAAGGGCCATCTTCCATTCAAGGGTTCACCGCTGCTGCATTATTCCGTCCTAGCCTCCTTCTTAATTTGGCACTGGTGTGGGAGAGAGAGGACAGTCCTGGTCGGCGAGTGAGCTGGGTCGGCGGGGCCCATGAAGGCTGGTGCCCACTAAGTTTTTTTTCTGGTGTCCTGGCAGCCCAGTCATAACCAAAAACCCAATTCAGCATGAGTGGTCTAACCTTCACAAGTCCTTCTGATTTGTGATCTGACTGGAGGATCCACTGGATCGTTTTGGCCATCCCATTTCTGTATCAGAAATTAGCTTTCTACTTCAAATTAGAAAATGAAAGCAAAGATCTGATTGGTTGGTATTGGTTACCCCACTGGAGCAAAAAATATTCAAATTACATTTTTTTAATATTCAAATTAAATTTTTTTTCTTAAACTTGACCATGAAAAAAACTGTTAGATTTGTTTTGCCATCAATTTTATAATTAGTATCATTAGTATAATTGTCTGTTGAAAATGCACCTTTGACTTCTATAGATGCTCGCCAATTTTTAGCTGTCCAATTTTTTTATTTGAAATTTTCAAGCATTTTTTCAAGTTTTTTTTCTAATTAATATATTTAGCAGATTTAAGTTTGAAAAACGTTTGGGTTTTTTTGGCCAAGATTTTCTCATATCGAATTTTAATAAATTTAAATAGTAGTCTTGGTTTGGGTAAAGCTATTTTGAACCGGTTAAAGTGGTTATTCTGCTTTAGCCAGTTTTTTTTTTCTTTGAAAAATGAGTCTTGATTATTCTTTTCCTTTTTACAGATTAGTAAATGAACTGGCACTTACACATGTTGGATGAGTCATATAGTGTTAATTTTAAGATACAAGGTGTAAAAAAAAACTTAGCTCTGGATAAAAACACATTGAAAGAAATATATATATTTTTCATATAAACAGTGTTCGTGAATCATTCGGTAACATTTGCAGACCAAACGTGGGTTTCCCAAACCACACAAATAAAATTTGAACAGATGCCTTTAGCTCACATTCCCTTTTCCTTTTTTACACAAAAAAATTATCTGATTTAGAACTTTAAAGTGGTTGCCTCCACTAGACAAACAAAATGGTTGGCAGTAACTATTTTAGAAAAAAAATAAGATTCAAGTACCCTTTGCAAGAAAACAATTATTTTTTTATACATTTTAATTTTTTTTGTCTTTCTCTTTGAACAGGGCCTCTTTGTTCATCAGCCAAAGCATAGTAACTTTAACTTTTCTTTTAATAAAATCAATGGAATATTAGGAATCGCTTAGGCTGATTTTTGGGCAGGTATGGAAATGTTTGAAAATCCATTGGACGACAATGGATGCAATCCTTATCCGATCGGCCTCAGTTGGTCCCTGTGAGTTATCCGATCATTAACCCCAGGGCAAACAATTGGATCAGCCTGATTTTGATCCTGCCTTGTTTTCCTTTTTTGGAAAATCAGGCAGACTGTCTTGACCCGGGCAGCCCTTCTGAAAACCGGGCTGTCTGAGTCAAATCCGGACAGGTGGCTGATGCTCCATCTTCCAACTGAAAGGGGCAATTCAACAGATATTTTCACATTCTCCATGTACTGACTGCAAATTGACTGTAGAACAGTCCGCCAAACCTTCACTCGATCGGCTACTATAGATATTCTTGAAATCTGCCAAATACCTGACCAGATTTGGACACAAGAACACAGGTGTGTGACAGGAGTGTGTTATTCTTTAGAGGTAGCTATGAAGCCTAGTGATCCCATGGACCCAATACGTTGGTTATTTTCAAGCACAAGACCGCATGTCCCTTAAAAGCTCAAGAAACTGTTCTATGACAAAGAAACCTCTTTTGGATCTGTTTATGTCCAAGCTCAAAATATACCCACAAAAGCATCACAGAAACCACAGTGTCCTCTTAATAATTCTTACCCATAGTGCCTAACTACATCAGAATAATATAACACTCTCTCTTCCTCCCCAATACTTTGCCACCTTTCCACCCACCTTTCTACCCCAATCCGTCATGGTGCCCCTGCTCTCGTTTCTTTAATTTCAGGAATTTTGTGGTTAGTGGCTTGTTCCATGAATTGCGTTAAGCGGTTGGTCCTTTAATGTGATCTTATATCCACTGACACTTCATCCTCTTAATATGATTAAAACAAGTGACTTTTTAATTTAAAGACACTATATTTTGGCACTCTGTCATATAAATTTGATTAGATATACAAAAGTTTAAGCTTTTTCTCTATGCAAACTCAATATGGCTCATTTACCAACTCTGGGCAAATACTTTGGGCATTAGTGCAAATGTATTTTACCTTGAGCCCCAGGAAGTTCCATACTGTTGATGAGAGGAAGGAGGGCTGATCATTTGCACCAGCATGGGTAAAGTGGTGTTGCGTTTCATGTTATTAAATGCTTTACACATTGATTTTTTATGTTGTGTTCTATGTGGCTCAGAGAGACACTGGAGAGGTTTGAGGGACACTAGTAGTATTGTTAGAGTTTGTTAGTTCTAGTATTCAGACACATTAGCTTACAAAACAATTATTTAAAGCCGTGTTTGTCATTTTCTTTTTAGACTATATTGGATTTGACTTTCGGAGCTGGTGGTCATACCACATCTATCCTAAGGCAGGCATCTAACATTAAAATATTGGCCCTTGACAGAGACCCAGCTGCATTTGCTATAGCACAACAACTAGCACACTGTTATGGGTAAGTACTAGCATTTAACTTTTCTGCCTTATTTAAATGGCTCATGTGCCCTCGTAGCTCTCTGCAGAATTGTACTCCGTTCATAGACATTCAATGTTTCTCTCTAAAGGCTATGAGTACTTAGATTGTTGTCCCCACTACAGGGGTCCATTTATGGTCCAGTTATGCTAGCCATATATTATATACACCAATTAGGAATGTGTGCGTCAGAAAAAATAGACCTGAACTTGACCCTAACCCAAGCTTACACGAATCCTACCTGACCAAGCGCCGCCACGATTTAAAGACCCGCATCCAACCTGCCCATCGCTGACCTGCAGGTTTTGGGCCAGCCCACACATCACTTATACCAATACTATCATACTAATTTTTTGGTTGTGCATAGTGGCCTGTTTATCCCCACCATTATCTATCTACCATGCATTTTGGTCATTCAGGCAGGATTGAAAATATCATCCACTCATTTGTCACTCCAGTATAATGGACAAAAGCAGCAACGTTGTGTTTTGAGCCTCCATGGGTCCTTCCTCAGGTCCTCAGTGTTACAAATACAAATTAAGTTGTTTACTTTACCTTAACTCAGCAAGACATATCCAGCACATCTTCTCCATCTAATGGCCAGGTGGACTTATACTACACTTTTCTATAAAGTTTTGTTTGGCTCGGTCTTCTTTCTTTATGGTTGAACTATAACCTCTTTTTAGCACATCAATTATGGATAGTACCTATACAAATATGCCTGTCCCAAGATGATTGGACTTTAAGAAAAAGTATTTTTTTGACTTATAGATAAAAGTATTTATTTACAAAAAGAGTACACAAAATTACAGTACACTGAGTGTTTCATTATCTTCATGCAGGATATTGTATGGCCGGTGTTATTTTTAGCCTATTGTTGGCTCAGCCTAGCTTTCACTAGCTCTCAACTCTAGTATTCAAATATATGGATGCACCAAAAATCTGTTTCAGAAAATAACTATTATTAAAATTGGTTCCAATACATCTAATTGGCCGGCAAACTTGTAGCTCAAAGGATGTCAAAATATCTGGACTGTCGATAGAATTTTCTACATTAGCCCTTTCTGTAAATGTTCACTAAAATATTTGCCAGTGTTTGTTCTGCCCTGGAATCCACATTCATTTGCTGATTTGGATGTGTGCCTATGAGCATATACTGCTATACTGGCTGTTTTTAGATTTACCTATACTAGATATGTTATACTGGCTGATAATAAAATCCATCATATGCTGTTCTTACCAAAAGAACCAACATAATGGCCTATTTGATATTACTTGTGCATTAGCATTTGAATTAAGGATGGTCCCCTTGTATTTATAGTGTCTATTTAAGACTGTACCCGTGTAACACTTCATTGGTGGTATTATCTGAATTTAAATTCCTTGTAGAACACATTTACACATTTACAGCCTTCTCTCTCAGAGGAACCCTCGCAGTGGGCAATGAAAGTGGTCTGAGGAAGCTGAATTGGGTTTGCAGAATGAAAGACACCAGTAGTTCTTGAAACTAATGATTTATTAACAGGTAGAAGCAAATATGTCTAAGTATCAGGTACAGAGGCACACACACACACATACCAAGTTAATAATATGGAGTATTACTCACACGGCACTGATATTGCCTCCCAGTGCTTTAGGATGCCTCAGGGTAATCTACGGGTTCGTAGAATCCCTACACACTGCAATGCATTATCTATATCTTGTCACAGGGCCCTTTTCACAACTTCACTGGGGGTCCTCCTCCTTTTAAGGCACTAAACTTCTTCTTAATGGGTCTTTATGCTACAGGTTCCCTAACACATTATCCCCCTGGCACCAGGTGGAGTCTCAAGAGAAAGACCTACTGTATATGATCCTCTCTTTATAAAACCCTCCTTACAGGAACTACTCATCCTACCACTGGGCCTTTGGGAATACATCCATCCCCCAGGTCTCAGGTTACAGCTACCATGACTTGCTAAACCAGTAGGGGCATTGACTCAATGAGTTCTCTACACCTGTAAATTACGTATGGTCCTATTAGAAGGCAAAACAAGTGCTATGATGTAGTGGGCAGAATAAAGATAAGGGAAAGCAGAATCAAGGCATTTACAATTTAAACAAATCTATTTTGTTTTTTTTATGTATGAAATCTAATTTGTTTTTTGCCAGATTAGGCAGATCTGGCAAGAACCACTATAAAGGAAGTTGCCTTCTACTTTACGGTGAATTCAGAAGTTTATTTTCCTCAGTGAATCCACAACAGCACAAGTCAAGACAAATGTTCTCTCTAGCCTGTTCTATCTTTGAAGCGGATTATTATTATTAAAAATAAATTAAAAGCACCCTGAGTGATGGGTATATCAGATCAAACTCTCGCTCCTGTTAGTACTGTTAGACCTGTAGGTCTGTTGGTGGGAGGGGAGCCTGGAAAAATTCATCCAAACTCTGAAATGTCCTAAAGAAATCTGAAATTTCCTAAATATAGCTCTCCAGGCACAATATTTGGCCAAATCTTTTGGGAAGGATTCGGGGGTTTGGCCAAATCCAAAATAGTGCATTCAGTGCATCCCTAACAATAATTGAGTATATACGCGAAAGGGAAATCTTGAAGAATATCACAGTGGTGGATATATATATATATATATATATATATATATATATATATATATATATATATATATATATATATATATATATATATATATATATATATATATATATAGCTCTCCAGGCACCATTTTAAAACACTCTGTGTCTCTATGGGCTTCATAACTTATATTATTTAAGACAAAACTACTCTATATATACACCCTCTGTATTACCTGCAAATGCTTAAACTCAGACTTGGCTTTGCAAGTCACAGCTCACTTAGCAGATCATTTGATAAATGCAACTCTTTTACTCACGTACTTCTTGCTATGCTTCACACCCACAAAGCTGCTCTTTCCAATAAACTTGGATGCCAGTGGTTCTTAAAAATAAAATGTTAACTCTTTATTGTCTAAGTCCCTATACTGGTGGGTACTAACACTTTCTGGTCTCCTTCTTGAAGCCACTGGCTGCTGTACTAATTATCCTGAATCTGTCTCTCACTCCTAGAGCAAGCTATTTCAAAATGGCCGTAGCACTTGCTTCACATACTTACTGAGGCCTACCTCCGCCTCAGGTTCTCCAGCACAGCACCTCCTCCAACCAGTTGGAACCAAGGCAGAGCACATGTTGGCTTCTCCTTTTAGAGTCTAGGGAACCCTGACATCCTTGGCAAAAGATTGAACTTACACAACTGTAAAACTGCCTAGTTGTGTCACACTGCAAACCTTACAATTGGCTTGCATTGATTACCAAAGGTCTTTGTACATTATCTTTTGTCTTTTAAATCAAACTATCCAGTTTTCATGATATTTTTATTTTGCTTTTATTGTTTTCCATCTTGGGGCCCATTTCCTAATCTAAGGCAGACCCAAATATATTGTGCTCTACCAGCCAGTGTTGCCAGTGTGTGTTTTTATGTGGCAAACAAAGAGTAGCCCATTATTATTATAGAATAATCCAGTACTGTAAATATCTAAATATGTATTCCACTTGCTGCATTTCTGATTTTGAAAACAGAAATTCATAACAAATTGTTTTACTACTGGAACTTTTTGTTTATTGGATCACATACAACTTGGCTAGCCATGTGGCTGAACAGATTGCACTGATCAGATGGTTTAGCCTGTTAGATGTACAGTTGGATCTCTAGCTAGATTGATCTGTCACATAATTAGCGTGTCAGTCATATTTTTAGACATTCCCTCCTCCTCCAATACTAGGATAAAATCATACAGTTTTCAGACCCCTGATTGTTAGTAGTTGGCCAAGTTATTGACTGTTTCAAGTAACTTGACAAATCTAATTGATGGTGAAGGGAGCAAAAAACTGCAGGTTCCTCCATCAGATCCTAGGGGGTCATTTATTGTGACCACAGATGCAAGTACTAGAGCACTAAGGGGACTCAAAACAACACCCCTTAGTACTCATTTAACAAGCACTTGCACCCAAAGTATGACTGCATTCTGCACCGGGTGCTGGGTTGGAAGTCTGGTGCTAGGATAGAAAGCAGCACTGTCTGGTGCTTACTGACAGCCATAGAAAATGTCATAAGTAGATTGCTCTGTTGAATACTCTGCCTTCCAGCACTACTTAACTTGCACATCTGGATGACGGTCAACTAAGGGGGAGCGTAGGATGAACACCTATGTTCCTCTCCCTGCCTCTGAACTTAGGCAGTGCTGTATCCATAGGGGTAACACCGATCTCTTTGCTCCATTTTTCAGCATAGAGAGTTGCAGAAATTCAGAAAAGTGCAGGACAGGTTGCGAACTGCAAAAACCTGTGGTAGATTGCGCAATATTGTGCATATTGCACCCAGTACTTTGCAAGGTACCTCTCCTGACTACAGAGCAGTGAAAATGGTGTTTTAGCCTCTTAAGCACTGAAGTGAGGAGAAGAGCAGAGTTTGGGAACAATCAGAAATGGGTGGCTGGTTGGGGAGGTCATAAGTGGCTGTAGAGCAAATTTCAGATGTGCGTCACAAGCCAATCAGAGTTTTCACTGCAAAATGGTCTCAATTATTGCAGGGCAGTCCAGAATCATGGACCCCAAAATGTCTAGTGGACCCCACTAGACATTGATAGCCTCCGATAGTTAGCCAACTGATCAGTCAGTATCCTGCTGAATAGTCAAGAGATAGATGGCCCGGTTGGTCTATGTGGTCACCTGTTCTTGCTTGACACATTCTTTTGCGATGTGTCATATCGTTTTCTTCAGTTTGTAATCTAGCCTTAAGTATACGAGGGGGCTTTTATATGGCCAGATGACCTCTATACTTTTTCTTATTCTTGCCTACATTGTAGCTCCTATGACTATATCTAAATTTCCAATTTGTGTAAGTTTCTTGCTTTTATTTATGAAACACGAGTAGAAAAAAATCCTGGTTTTTTTCAAGGTAATCGCCATATGGCTGAAGTAACAGATTTCATTGCTCCAAACTTTGCTCACAAATTCCAAGTTTAGTTAAAAACAAGTATGTAATAAAAACAACATGGTTTAGTCACATTTATTTAGTCAGATAATTTACGATTTAATTATTTTATATGGTCCCAGCTCTGTGGCATTAATTTTGCATGGTCGCTGCACGACTTATCAATTCTTTTATTTTTTTGTTTTTTTTTGTTTCAACATTCTGCTGAAAAAAAAATACTTTTACAGATTTATTTTGTAAAATGAAAGGGAAAAAACACACAACAACTTCAAGCCACATCTGTAGCTGTAAAGGGTTGCCTGCAAAATCTTTTTCTAGATGGAAATCTTCATCATAAAGCACTGCGTATCTTGACGGCGCTATATAAATGATGATGATCATTTGGACACAACCTAACGTTTCCTATTTGTAACTGAAATTAAAGGTAGTATATGGAATCAGCAGCCCATGCTGCCTTTTATTGAGTATGGCCACAGCCATGCCCTTCAATGATGTCCCTCAATTAGAGTAAAATTATCAGACTTTGGGCCAGATTAAATTCAGTGAGAAAAAGGTTTATCACATGAAAACTCATGGACGAGATTCAATTTGAGATTTAGTTTGAAACTTTATCGAAGTCTATGGAGAAAAAAATTGGAGAAAATGTTTTCCTCTTCGAATTGAATCTTGTCCATGAGTTTTCACTTGATAAACCGCGAGATAACTATTTCTCCCTGAACTGAATCTGGCCCTTTGTGTTTAAGGTGCAGCAGTATGAAACTTTCCAATGCTGATGAGTTTTGTACCAATATGGAGCTTTGGCCTGGAAAACAGCCTAGTGGTTTAATTCACCAGGCTGCCTAATTTATTGACATATATTGGTATTTGTTGTCTTTTGAGTACAAGGTTTCTTTGTGTTTTGTGTTATCCTTGCGTTCTTGAATGATAACCAAGCTAAAGGCATGCCAAGGGACAGTCACTCTCTTTACATGAAGTTCCTGGAGTAGTGCCTGGTCAATTATGTTTTGGAAACCTTACAGGTTCAGTGTTGGACTGGCCCACCGGGATACCAGGAAAACTCCCGGTGGGCCCAGGTGTCAGTGGACCTCTTGCTTCTAACCATTTGGCTGATTTCATGGTCATTCCCTATTTCTTTATAGGAACAAAGAGGATTAATAATGGAAGAATAGAGTATAGTATGTAGAGAAAAGAGACAAGTAGTGGTTGAATGAGGAGTGGAGGTATAATAGTTTGGAAAGTGGGCCCTTAGCCTAAGTTTATCTGGTGGGCCCCTGGCATACCAGTCCGACACTGTACAGGTTGATGGAAAGTTGCCACCTTTCCACCATCTGTAAATGTACGTCCTTTGTCCAGTCCTGATTCCCTAAGGAAAGGTTTGACCTGTCAGTGGTCAGTGTTTAGCCAGATTGGTGACATTACTAGTTGTGACCGTGTAGGTTGGAAATGTGACCTAAAATATGCCTAATTTTATTGGAAAAAGTGATAAATATTTGTATGTAAACAACATTACAGGATAATCCAATGTTTTTCCTTGGGCAGAGGTTTATGATGGAGAATCATTCCACCACCTCAACAACAGTTTCTTCATCAATGTTCCTACTGTAGATTGAGCCTGTTTAGTAGCAGATGGCTTTTTTACTGAAGGAGCAACTGGTGTATTGGGGAGAATAAAAACGTGTCTATATTTTAACGTTACCACTTAGGAACTTGCCATTTTTATTAATGCCTGCAATTGTCGTTACCAGGTGCAAGCTGATATAGTTATGGTCCACAGAAAAGAGACATATTCATGCCATAAACCAAGCTCTTTAAATGAGCATCTTATATACCTTTTCTAATCACAATTTTGTGTTGGATGTTTTTAAATTTGGGAATATTACTTTATGCATGTTTCATGTTCTAAAGCAAAATGGGGTCATGCAATATACAGTAAGTCACATGTGTTTTTGATATTGCCCCTAAAATGAATGACAATCCACAGGGAAGATTATGCTCATGTGAATTCACTAAATCGGTTTCTAGAAGAAATATAAGTAAGTCTGTAATCTTGAATTTAAGAAGTAAATGAATGAGTCTGGAATAGTCCGTTTATATCTATGGGTGTAATAATGGCGTTACCAATCTGAATGAAATTTTTGTTTTAACTTTTGCCAGTATTGATGGCAGAGGGTTATTTGGACTTTGGCATTCAAACGGGAATGTTGTCTAAAGACCTCAATCAGATATGTGCATTCAAACTATAGCTGGCCATAGATTTTTAAAAGATCAGATCCTGATCGTGAGACCACGTTCTTCTGAGAACGATCATACGAATTTACCATCAACTAAAAAGACCAAATTGCCAGGAAAACAAAGGGGAGCTACCTGCTTGGCCCTGCAAACATAGATAGATTGCACTGGGACCGAGAAAGATTTTTTGACCTGGCCGATCAATTTCCGGACAGATGTCGGCTGAAAAATCGTAAGATGTATGATCGTTCGAATCCCACTAACCGCATGATAATTTTGAAGGATTGGTCAGGCTTCCCTAAAATCGGTCGTTCGGCAAGAAGAATCGTCGCGTCTATGGGGAGCTTTAGGCTGTTTTGGCCAATCTGTACTAAACTAACATGATTGAAATGTAAGGGTATTATGGCCCTTTAAATTGGGGGTTGTAGTTAAATTATGCTGCTAATTCAAAATTCTCTCAATAACTAGCAAGGCTGTCAGAAATAAGGTCAGGTAATTCAGGCTCACTAAAATTGATTTACACAATTAGGAATGACCTGAAAGTTTACCTGAATAATCTGCCTTCCCTGGGTGATATATTTAGATGCCCAGTTATTGCCAAAATTTCTATAGCTCTAGAATTTAGCTGATATAGCACCAGTATATAAAACATGAGTCTGTGTCCTCCAGTCTTTATCATTTAGGTTCTGATTTTCTGCTGTGCTGTGACATTATCTAAACAATGTTTTAATGACTTCTACTTTAAAATGACGAGTAGGGCTATTTTTACAGATCTCTTTATTTTTGTAGGGTAATCCACTTTTCATTTGTGGGAGGGTAAAGGGTTTTCTCAGGGGTGTTAATGTGGCCCTGGCTGCCTTGAAGCAGCATTTCCAATGCCACACCCGCCCTTACCCTCCAAAGCTTCAGCTCTGGTTGGGGGGGTGCATCGTTATTGCAAAAAGTGGATACTTTGGACAGTTTCTTGGAACAAGAAGCCATCCAAGCCACTCTTAAAGGCGTCAATAGAGCCTGTCATCACAATACCACCCTACAGGGCATTCCACAACCTCACTGCCCTCACCCTGAAGAGCCACCTTCACTGCTTCAAATTAAAGGTATTGTTTTTCATATGGGAAAAATAGAAACCATAAAGAATAAGAAGAGAAATCATCGCAAACACCCTTTCTCTGTTGAAAACAACCCCAACCTTGACAGTCTTTCCTCATACATACATTTTTTCATTTCTTTTACCAGTTTAGTTGCATGTCTCTGCACTTTTTCCAGCTCATTAGTATTCTTCCTAAAGACTGGGGCCAGTTATTGCATTCTCAGGGCAGAAGATGACTTTATCAGGCTCCAGTAGTGTTGGAGAAATGCCATGTGTGACAGGGGCAGGTGGGCAGGGATTGACTGAGCAGACACAAAACCTTTGTGGACCCATCATCCACCAATCTATGGAAAAGATTATCTGTTCTGAGTTGCCTACAACTGCCTCTAGGCCATCTAAAGCTGGCCATAGATGTTGAGATTTTTAAAAGATCAGATCCTGATCGTGAGACCACGATCTTCTCAGAACGATCGTACGATCGTACGAATCTACCATCAACTAAAAAGACCAATTTGCCAGGAAAACAAAGGGGAGCTGCCTGCTTGGCCCTGCAAACATAGAGAGATTGCACTGGGACAGACAAAGATTTTTTGACCTGGCCGATCAATTTCCCGACAGATGTCGGCCGAAAAATCGTAAGATGTACGATCGTTCGAATACCACTAACCGCACGATAATTTCGAAGGATCGGTTGGGCTTCCCTAAAATCGGTCGTTCGGCAAGAAGAATCGTCGCGTCTATGGGGACCTTAACAACACTCCTGGGCCCCTCATTTGCCATTGGGTCTGCTATTTATAATGAAAGGGAGGTTGCACCAATATGATCTAGTTCTTTACTGCTTTGTAATGCAGTAGACTTCCTCTGCATTGTTTAACACAGTACAGGTATGGGACCTGTTATCCAGAATGCTCGGGTCCTGGGCCTTTCTGGATAACAGATATTTCCATAATTTGGATCTTCATACCTTAAAGTGATAATGTCATGGGAAATTTTTTTTTTTTCAAAATGAATCAGTTAATAGTGCTGCTCCAGCAGAATTCTGCACTGAAATCCATTTCTCAAAAGAGCAAACAGATTTTTTTATATTCAATTTTGAAATCTGACATGGGGCTAGACATTTTGTCAATTTCCCAGCTGCCCCTGGTCATGTGACTAACCCAAACCAAAGTCATTATCAACAAATTATTTTTTGCAGGGCCATAGGAGCCCTTGTATTGAAGCCAGATTGCAATTTCAACTCTAATATATAACTTCCTGATTCTAGCAATTATTTAAAAACTTCCTCTTGCCATTCCCCCAGGAATACAGTGAACACCTTGCAGGGAAGCCACTTTCATATAATTTGGGCTAACTGCAAAGCTGACAGGAGTTCCCCAGAGGTTAAAACATCTGCATGCTCCATGAGAGCAGTTTTTTTGCTTTACTGTACTGCTACTTTCATAAGGAAAAAAATGGGTCAGGTCTTGTTATCTATTCATTGCGTGGGTAGGAATCCTTTGACGAGCTTTCTGGGGAAGCCACTGACTAGGGAATTGCAAGTGAAATTCTAGGAGAACACGGATAAAATTCTGTCAGCAGCAATATATATTACAAATAAACCCTTTCACGCCCACTGAAAAAAAAAAAAAAAGTCAAGAAAGGGGCACAGTATCTCCCAATTAACCGATATCATTGCAAACTTTTAAATCGGAGAATCCTACGCATAGCCTACACACGGGAGACAATGTGTTCTTTTTAATACACTGCATAGTATTGGAAATCGTGGCCCAGAAAGAGGAATTAATGAATCCTGGAGAATCTCTGCTCACTCCCTTTTTTTTTTACAAATAAAGATTTCTCTGTGCTGTGGGTTTAACCTATTCATTGTTACTTAGGGATAATGAGACCCATGCAACTGGTCAGAAACCAAGAGAAGGGCCAGGAACCAAGGATCAGTCAAAATAGCAAATATAGCACAGCCAGGAACTCACGGGGGAAATGGCCCTAACTTTTTACTTACCCCTCGGTGCAGATTCAGGGATCGCAGTTCACCGCATTCATCTTCAGGGTCTTCAGTAATCTGTAGGGATGCACCAAATCCAGGATTCAGTTCGGGATTTGGCCTTTTTCAGCAGGATTTGGATTTGGATGATTCCTTCTGCTCAGCTAAACCAAATCCGCATCCTAATTTGCAGGGCGGGAGGGAAATTGCCTGACTTTTTGTCACAAAACAAGGAAGTAAAAAATGTTCTCTCCTCCCACCCCTAATTTGCATATGCAAATTAGGATTCATATTCAGTTCGGTATTCAAAAGTGGATTCGGTGCATCCCAAGTAATCTGAGACCGGCGAATTGGCGCATGTGCAATTGGAGCAATTTGCCGTATTGGGACAACTGCGCATGCGCTGAAATTAACTGAAATTGCCGAAGCGCCGGAAGAAGACACAAAGACCTGGAAGATGGCTGCCATAAGTAAAAAGTTAGGGGCATTTCTCCGGGCGGGGGGGGCAGCTAGGCTGGGGGGGAGGAGGGAGGGGGTCTACGTAGAGTAGTGGGGTAGGGTTTTTTCAGTTAAGGGTTGAATTCTCCTTTAAGGTCGAAGCCCAGTGGACTCTGGACATCCCAGTCTGCACTGCCACTATCAAGTTGTCGTCATAACATATGAAGCTCCAAAATATCTTTTGTGTCATAATATTTAGTGATCGGCAAGTCTGCACCAGTAAAACTATAATGGGGTGTTCCCATCACAACTTGCCCAAATAATTCAAGCCCTGTTATTTAGGAGTTGTTTTTCTCCCATTACCTGCAATATTTTCCCAGATAGTTCTGTAGTCTTTTAATTTACCCCCCTGTGTTCCACCAGAGAGATCGCCAGCAATGGACAAATCAATTAATTTATTCTCGCTACATATTATTAAGGTTATGCATAAATGCTTCAAGTACTGTTCTTCATAGATCCCAATGGTACCAAAGATCCCAATGTGGATTAAATAAATAAAGGAACATTTAAAAAAGACTGGTAACTCTCCACAATTTTGCTCAAGGGGAAATTCCCCTTTCTCAGGAAATTCTGCCTGAATCAATACATTAGTACTGTATAAATTATTGAATATAATCTTGTGTTTTCTGCTTATACTTTCAAAGTGCATGGCTCAAGTGAACTGCACTTGGGGGCAGATTCACTAACTTCGAGTGAAGAATTCGAATGAAAAAAACTTCGAATGTCGAAGTTTTTTTTTTGGGTACTTCGACCATCGAATTGGTTAAATTCATTCGAATTCGATCGAAGTCGAACGAATTCGAACGATTCGAAGTAAAAATCGTTCGACTATTCGACCATTCGATAGTCGAAGTACTTTCCCTTTAAAAAAAACTACGACCCCCTACTTCGGCAGATAAAACCTGCCGAAGTCAATGTTAGCCTATGGGGAAGGTCCCCATAGGCTTGCTAAGCTTTTTTTGATCGAAGGATTTTCCTTCGATCGTTTGATTAAAATCCTTCGAATCGTTCGATTCGAAGGATTTAATCGTTCGATCGAACGAAAAATCGTTCAATCGTTCGATCGAACGTTTAGCACTAAATTCTTCGACTTCGATATTCGAAGTCGAAGGATTTCAATTCGAGGGTCGAATTTCGAAGTATTTTTAACTTCGAAATTCGACCCTTAGTGAATCTGCCCCTTAATGTTCCAAATATTCACCTACCAGAAAATTGTAAAGATACATTTTGCTGTAAAGAACCAGTTTATCCAGCGCTACCAGCAGGTTTTTGGGGAAGGTCAGATACATTTGTAACGTATGTAATAAATATGAGCATTTTCTACAGCTGTTGTGTCCATGTTCAAAAGCGGGCCCCAGTGTGTTATTTTTTAAGACTGATATACAAGGCACAAGGGTGGGTTTAGAGCCCACAAAATTGATTCATCAGCTGAAAAGGATAGTAGAGTACATTACAGTATTTTTTGCTGCTGAATCTGTTTTCTTTAAAGGGGATGTAAAGGCAAAAAAATTAAATCCCATTCTTACTCTCTTTAATGAAAAATAAATCTACTTCCAATATACTTTAATTAAAAAATGTGTACCGTTTTTATAATAAACCTGACTGTATGCGTGAAATTCCCCCTTCGTTTTATTTGCTCTGACAGCTGCGGATAGGAAACTTCAGACAGTCCCTAACTGCTCTGCAGGGAAATGATCATACTTTCAAACTGCAGGGGGAGCCCCCCACCTTACTTCTCTGACCTTGAGCAGCTTTGTTTGTTTCCCTGTAAAGCAGCCGGCGACTGTGTAGAGATTTGTATCCGTAGACCCAGTGCAGTCTGCATTTTCTGATTAATTAATCCTTAGTCTTGCTGTATCGGCTTCTGTGGCAGATGTTATTTGACTTGTACTGGGTTAATAATTTATGACGATCCCTAAGCTTTGTGGATATCCGGATAAGCTTAACCTCCCAATTGAAGCCAAGGCCACACAGAGCATGTGCATGGTCTTGGTCTTGGTCTTGCAGAGATATTTTTACAAAGTTACAAGATGGCAGCCCCCTGCGGCCAACTTTTAAAGCATAAATTATTTGTTTAATTAGGCTTCTGGTGCAGTAAGTTCATGTTTATGTTTAGTATACGAAATACAGCATTTCTAGCATTATTCTATTTTAGACTTTAATTCCCCTTTAAGGAGAAATTATTTTGAGGTTCCAAGCTGAACTTGTTTCAGAGACAAGTGCACCATAGGGAAGTGCTACATTGCCTTCTAGGACTTTGCGATTTGTGATGAAGTAATAAAAAGGGTAATAGTAAAAAGAGTTATTTTGCAGCCAACAATCCGGTTAGAGACTTCAAGCATTTTGGCACTTGCCTCTTTCAGTAGTTCAGAAGGTTAGATCAAAGCACCCAAAATGACCCAACCCACCCTTGACCTACATGAAAGGTGCTTCAAAATACTTATGTGTATGAGCTTGTCAGCCAGCTGTTGCTTGGAAATGTTCTTAAGCTCAATTCAGTTTGTTGGCTTAATGGATGCATTTCATTGACAAAAAGTTTGTGGTTTTTCATTGAGCTTTAAGCACAATGCTGTGAATAAATTCAGGCTAATGGGCAACTGGTTTTCTCTGCAATAAGATGATGTATTGGACATACTTCAAAAAATAAAACATATTCTGTTCTGCTTTTCGCCGGCTGCTTTACAGGGAAACAAACAAAGCTGCTCAAAGTCAGAGAAGTAAGGTGGGGGGCTCCCCCTGCAGTTTGAAAGTATGATCATTTCCCTGCAGAGCAGTTAGGGACTGTCTGAAGTTTCCTATCCGCAGCTGTCAGAGCAAATAAAACGAAGGGGGAATTTCACGCATACAGTCAGGTTTATTATAAAAACGGTACACATTTTTTTAATTAAAGTATATTGGAAGTAGATTTATTTTTCATTAAAGAGAGTAAGAATGGGATTTAATTTTTTTGCCTTTACATCCCCTTTAAAGAGCTTGTCCACCAGCTGTTGCTTGGAAATGTTCTTAAGCTCAGTTCAGTTTGTTGGCTTAATGGATGCATTTCGTTGAAAAAAGTTTGTGGTTTGTCATTGAGCTTTAAGCACAATGCTGTGAATAAATTCAGGCTGATGGGCAACTGGTTTTCTCTGCAATAAGATGATGTATTGGACATACTTCAAAAAATAAAACATATTCTGTTCTGCTTTTCCTGTGATTACTTTGTGATCACGACTTTATATGTATTTCACAAGTGGGAGAAAATATGATTTTCCAGCATGGTCCGCAATCAGAAGGCGCCGTGCTTTTTATTATCAATACCAGCAAGGCAGCGATGCATTGGAGATATTTTTTTCCCTTGGAATGCTCCAACCTATAACTAGTTCTATATCTGAAGAGTTTCTCCGGGGGCTCAAAGGGTCATACACCACCAAATCATTCATTGGTGTCTGACGCAAAAGACTTGTTTTCAAGCAACCGCAGTAGAGCACTTGATTTTATATTGTCCATTGCCTATTACGATCACATTTTCCTTTCCAGCTTCCATGAGCCCTGTACTTCTTTCAATCAATTTATTGTATCTTTTCTTTTTTTCATCTGTCCTCCTGCTAAGTTTCTTCTTTCAACAGAGTTAACCATATTTTTCTTATGGCCCCTCATTATGAGTTGGGCAGTCAATGTAAAACCAAACAGGTGATCTTTTATATCTACACCACAAATAGAAAAGAAATCTTGTAATTATAAAGGCCAACGTATTCTTTAATGCTATACTGCAGAGTCTGCCCATGGAAGATGAAAATTCCTCTGAACTAAGAGTAATCCAGCTGTGTAGATTGTATGATACCGGGGTTATTCAGTTGGCTTTCTAGAAGTTGTAGATGCAGTACTGGAATCTATATATTGAGGAATTTCACATAGACTTTGACTAATTAAAAGGCTGCTGTACACTTAAATGTTCCAGCGTGTATTGTGTTTAGGGGGATAGGGTGGTGGGTGCTTAGACAGTCATAGTTCTGTTAAATCGCTGAATATGTTATAAGAAAACATAGTGAGTCTTTCTTGAGGGTTCAAGAGGGTTCCATTTATGACTATTGTGCCCTATATAAGTTACAGGGGCCTGATAACACTGCTATGGTGCATGCTTAAGGGGTGGATTTTCAACTTGAGAGATATGCCATCTAAGTCAAAACTGGAAAGTGAGTGAAAAAGAGAGTGGGATATTTGAAAATATATTATTTTGAAGGAAAGAGGGCTAAGGTTTGCCTGTCTTTTGCTCTGTTGCCACATAGCACATCGTTGGCATTGGGGAGTTTCTAGGCAGTGTACAAAATCATTCTCATTCAGCAAATCTACCATGTTTATAGCATCAAATCACGACAATGCCCTTTTTATTTCCCAACTATACCCTTTACTCTGCCTGGTTGATTCCTGGGAAGGTTGACTACTCAGGCTTTGTCCTACTGTGCAAGAGGCATAGTCAGATATGTTCTGTTTGTCATCTGTTCTGCTTATTAAGTGTAAAAGCTGGGCAGTGTTGGACTCGCCCCCCAGGAAAACTTCCTAGGGGCCCAGGTGTTAGTGGACCCTCTGACTCTTAACCATTTGGTCTATTCTTCATGGACATTGCCTATTTCAGTATTGGAACAAAGGAGGAGAATGTAAAGAAAAGAGACTCAGACAATAAAGAGGTTGAGGTAAGAAGAGGAAAATTAATCTAAAGTTTGGGCCTGTTGGCTAAGGTTTCTGGTGGGCCCCTGGCACTCTAGTCAGAAACCGAAAGATAATTCTTTATCTACATAGTTGAATGTAACCCTTTGGCAAACATAAATATCATGTTTGGAATCACCCAGACCATAAACAAGTAGGGATGTAGCGAACGTCGGAAAAAAAGTTCGCGAACATATTCGAGAACTTGCGCAAAAATGCGAGCGGTTCGCGAACGGTTCGCGAACCCCATAGACTTCAATGGGAAGGCGAACTTTAACATCTAAAAAAGACATTTCTGGCCAGAAAAATGATTTTAAAGTTGTTTAAAGGGTGCAACGACCTGGACAGTGGCATGCCAGAGGGGGATCAAGGGCAAAAATTTATCTGAAAAATCTGCCTGTGTGTGCTTGGAAGAGATAGTGTAGGGGGAGAGCTGTTAGTGATTTCAGGGACAGATGATAGTAAGTTTGCTGGCTAGTAATCTGCTTGATACTGCTCTGTATTGGAACAAAAAAATAAATAAAAGCAGTCCTTACAAGGACTACTGTTATTGCAGCAGTCAGCAGATGAGATCAGAAGCAGGACAGCTGCCCACTGCAGCTACATACAGAGCACTGCAGTAGAAGGTAGATTACTAGCCAGCAAAGCTACCTAAGCTTAAATGTCCCTCAAACCCCTGCAGACTTCTGTCCCTCCAATAACAGAGCAGTATCAAAACGATTACTAGCCAGCAAACTTTCAACTGTCCCTGAAATCACTAACAGGCAGCAGCTCTCTCCCTACACTATCTCTTCAGCACACACAGGCAGAGTGAAAAAACGCTGCAGGGCTTCGGTTTTTATAGGGAAGGGGAGTGGTCCAGGGGAGAGCTTCCTGATTGGCTGCCATGTACCTGCTGGTCTGGGGTGAGAGGGCAAAAAAAAGCGCCAACAATGGCGAACCCAAAATGGCGAACGTCGCGCGACGTTCGCAAACTTCCGGCGAGCGCGAACACCCGATGTTCGCGCGAACAAGTTCGCCGGCGAACAGTTCGCGCCATCTCTATAAACAAGCTACCCAATGTTAACATCATAAAGAGAATATTGGTTTTAAGTGCCAACTTTAGCCAGTAGATGGGGCTTAATAGCTGTCATGATTTTGTTCATCATCAGGTCAATTCTTTGGACACCTCTTTAGGGCAGGTTAAAGCGTGATGAAGGTTGTGAAGTAACATGGGCAGCAGTCACACTTATCAATCAGCTAGTATGGTCTGCTTCACTTGATTTGACCTTGCCTATGTAACTAACACCATAGACATGTGTGCATGCTATCCTTTTTCTTGATATATTTATATGCTGTGTAAAAGTTCTGCATATTTCTATGTCTGTTTAGTGTTGCATTTATTAATGTGCAGTATATAACATTTAAGATGGTTATTGCATGGAGACACCCCTTTGAAAACCTAGCATTTGGGAAATGTTTGATTTAGACTAAAAAGTACAAAGTCTGCGGGAAACATAACTGATCAGCTGGTCAATGCTCAGATGAATGAAAAATCCTTTGTACACGTCGCTCTGATGTTTGGAATTGCTGGAAGCTGCTACTGACCTGCTGTAAACAGGGCACCACTATGAGAGATAATAAAGGCACCTTTGCCAAAGGACACCCTCTCCATTTAGCCAGTTAAAATGTTTTTCCTGTAATAAAATGTTTATTCCTTTCTTCTGACATACTTCAGCCATTAAATGTACCCTACTTTTTCTTGGGTTGTTCATCATGGTGGCCAACGGCAAGAGAGAAAGAAAGTAGTTGAATTTCTGTTGAGTCTTTTGAAAAGGGCTTCCATTATTTTCATTACTTGAACCTTTAGTTTCCCAGTAAACCTCAGAGTACATTGCTGTAAAGATGGAGATGTGGAGAGTAGTGTCATTGTAAAGCACAACTCTCAGTCTAAAGCTTGGAGGGAATGGGGTAAAATATTGAGGTCACTAACTTATAGAAAGTAAGCCTGGACAGCCTGGTGGGAAGTCACTATAGCACTAAAATGACTAGAGGAACAATTTACTGTTATATTTCTTAAAACATTAATAGTTACTAATTACTAGTAACTACAAAAGTATGGTAGTAAATGTAAATAGTATCCCATTAGTGTTTTGTTGACACTTGGGTTGTTCATCATGGTGGCCAATGGCAAGAGAGAAAGAAAGTAGTTGAATTTCTGTTGAGTCTTTTGAAATATAAGGGCTTTCATTATTTTCATTACTTGAACCTAGTTTCCCAGTAAACCTCAGAGTACATTGCTTTAAAGAGATGGAGTGGGAATAGGACACAGGAGGATTTTGTGGGCTGGAGAACAAGGACTGGAACAATGGATCAGGAACTAAGGCAGAACTAATAAAAAGGTGAACACAACTTTTCAGGAACAATGCAGTTTTTTATCCTGCCCCAGGATTCAAATGCAGGGACGCATAGTGGCCACATTGGGTCTATGCCTTAAAGCTCATCATAAGATTGGGAAAAGGCAAGGGTTTAAATGGCAAGAGGATTGATCTAAATGGCCTTTACCTTTCATTAGGCATTAGGCACTCGTTGGTTTGCAGACAGAAAACTAAAATTTACAATGAACCTTTCAACTGCCTTCCCAGCCTGGTAGTTAAGTAAAGGCAATGGGAACATGAAGGATTTCATCCCAGAAGATTCTTACACATCTGCAGTGGCAGTTTTATATAATGATTATGTATCAAGTGAGATGAAAATTCATTTAGCTATGTGTGTATGATGATATTTATTGCGGACATTCTTTTCACAGGCAACTGACCACATTAGTATGCTGATGATCAGTGCTCTTCTATTGGAATTTCTGAGTCACCCAAGTTTTCTAATTAATCAACTCAAAGCATAAAGCAATGCATTTATCAACTGTAACTATATATATGTGTGTGCAATCAAAATCATGGTCTAAACCTTATCCAAAACAGTGCTAAAAGACTTTAGTCATTTTTATACTGAAATTAATTGAACTGAACTCTAAAGTTCCTTAAAACAACAATACAGTAGACATTACAGTAGATGCTAAGTCATTTGTAAGTCTGCTTTCTAGTTTTGGTCTAGGTCAAAAGAATCACGATTATCTACTGGGAAAATATTTTACAATGTTGTTGAATAGCACTAAGAACAATAAACAAGGTGACTATTTTGGTTTAAACTTTCATCCCAAAGTGTAATAAGAAACCAGAATAATACAACCTTTGAGTTAATCATTTTGAAAGAATTAGATATGTGGAGTGAGGTAGGTTTTTTACGATGATGTCCTCATAGAGAACTAAGAGCTAGAAGAGCGTGGGCATAAACTGGAGAATTATGGTTTAAGCGATTGTTTAGAATAGTGGATAATTCTGAAATCTGGTGGGGCGATGATGGAGAAGACTCACAGAGAAGGTTAAAAGGGGCGATGAGGAGAAGACTCACAGAGAAGGTTAAAAGGGGAATGTTGTGATAGTGTTGAGGGTCCTTTAAAGTCATTAAAATTCTAGCTTGAACTATTTATCTGCCTGTAATAGTGGGTGTTTCCTTGTTTGTTTGTTTGTTTGTTTGTTCAGTTTTGGTGCTGTTATCAGGTGATCAGTGGGCTTACCATACAAAATGTAAATTATGCTTTCACTGGCTGCATACATGGTTTGAAGTAGCCTTGGGATTGGGTATTTGGCAAGAGTTTAATCACGGAACTGTAAACAGTGAAAGTTAAGTGAAGAATATTGATGTTATGTATGATAACGACTGATTTGTTTGATAAGTTTGAGTTTAGGTAGCCCTGAGACATATTGATGAAGATAGCTGGTCAATGTAAGTGTTATATTGAAAGTTGTAGGGATTGAGCAGCTGGGCAATGAAGGATGTACAAGTAGATAATAGTAAAGGACCTAAGAGATAGCTATGATGTACACTACCCACATTTGAGGACATTAACAAGGTTTAGGAATAAAACCAAGAGAGAAGGTGATGCAGTAGTTCAGAGGCGTATAGAATACTTACTAACTTGGGCTTCTATTCATGCTTGTAGCTACAGTAGTCATATAGACACTTTGTAATGCATAACATATCCCTCTATTTGACTATATATCAATCAGTTGGATTTATGTAGAAGAGGTATTTAAACATTATAAACTGCCAGTGGGTTTCATAACATTGTGTGCATGATGGGGGGGGGGGGGTAGGAACTAGGTGTGTTTAAATGTTTGCTCATGCTCATTTTACTATTCCAGAATGTTCTGGTGTCCTCTTACACACTGGTAGTCAGACAATATTATCGTTAGCCAACAGAAATCTTTGAATAAACGACCATTCGCCATAGTATGAAAAATGTTCTGGACGAGCCAACAGAAATCTGAAAATCTAATGAAACAAAGTGTACGACTAAATATTTGCTTCTTTGGCCAGCTTAAGTCTTGGCAAATAACTGGGCTATATGTTTTTAACATTTCATTGAGAATTTGGACCTGTGGCTCATAGGACCCTTAATGGCATACTAATGGGAGTAGTTTAGCTTTTTTGGGTGAGAAGCAGAAGTCATGGACAGAACGATATCAAGTAAGTGTTGTAGCCAGCTATCTTTCATTTGAGTTCATTAATGAAAACAAAGACTTTTAATTCTTGGCCGCATCTACTAAAGAACATTAACCAAAGAAGAATGGAATAAGAGCTCATGAGGTCTTCATAGCAGCACACACCAAATATAGATAGGTCAGTAAATGGCATGGGTAAGGTGCAGTTACATTTCTATACACATTTTTTCTTTTGTTTACTGGGAATAGACTTTATTACTCTATGGCGAATCTAATATCCTTTTTACAAGCAGCAGGTTGCCTTGGCTTAACCTTATGTGAGAAGTAGAAATGGCAATCCTATTTCACCTTCTAACTGCTGAATATGACATGATTCCTGCATCACAGGCAGGCAAAATCCTTCTGCTTTTTTTTTTAATCACAAAAATGTTAGGAGAATTTTTTGTGCATTCAATATTTAGGTTTAGGAACACGATAATCAAAGTTTGGCATGCTTAGGAAGCACTGTGTCTTTATTCAAAATTCTGGTTCCAACCCAAAGGAATAATTAGGTAGTAGTGTAACCGCAGTTCCCGAGGTTCCCCTTTGGTTCCAACTTGGTAGTTCCCGTTTCTCCTCTCCTTGTTCTGGACTTAGGGTGCCGATTGCGACACTGTCAATGCAAAATTCATTTAACACATCTATCCATGTAAATTGTGTTGGGAGTTTCCTTAAATGAGATGGATCTAGGGGTTTTTGTAGCTAACAAGTTGACTAATTCTGGGCAGTGTCATTCTGTGGCTACTAAAGCAAACAAAGTTCTGTCTTGCATAAAAAGGGCATTAACTCAAGGGATGAAAACATAATTATGTCTCTTTATAGGTCCCTGGTGAGGCCTCATCTGGAGTATGGGGGCAGTTTTGGACTCCAGTCCTTAAGAGGGATATAAATGAGCTGGAGAGAGTGCAGAGACTAAGTGCAACTAAACTGGTTAGAGGGACGGAAGACTTAAATTATGAGGGGAGACTGTCAAGGTCGGGGTTGTTTTCTCTGGAAAAAAGACGCTTGCGAGGGGACATGATTACACTTTACAAGTACAGGGACATTATAGACAAATAGCAGGGGACCTTTTTACCCATAAAGTGGATCACCGTAACAGAGGCCGCCCCTTCAGACTAGAAGAAAATAAATTTCATTTGAAGCAACATAGGGGGTTCTTCACAGTGAGGACAGTGAGGTTGTGGAATGCACTGCCGGGTGATGTTGTGATGCTGAATCAGTTAATGACTATAAGAGGGACTTGGATGATTTTTTGGACAGACATAATATCACTATTGTGATACTAAACTCTTTAGTTAGTATAGGTATGGGTATATAGAATTTATGTGAAAGTATGGAGGTGTGTGCGTATGGATGCTGGGTTTTCATTTGGAGGGGTTGAACTTGATGGACTTTGTCTTTTTTCAACCCGAATTAACTATGTAACTATTGTTGCCATTAAAGCCTGGAAAGTTGCTCAATGAATAGTCTTTTGAAAATTACTGTAGATACTGCTAAATATATAAATATTCAGATATTGAAAATATTTTCCAACTGTTTGTAACAATGTCAAAGCTGCCTATTGAAGCAGTTCATGGTCAAACTGCACAACGCGCAATGCTGGAAAGATTTTTATAAACCATTCCATATCCATATATTGCAAGAGCAGGCAGAGCTAAAGTGATCTGCCCCTGACTGGTACTCTTCTTCTTCCAGCATTGAGTACTGTCTGCTGAGAGCCATCTTTATATGGTGTGGTATCTGGATATCATTTGTTTTGGCTAAGCACAACCACAGTACTGAACTTTTCCCAAAAACATAGTCCTGTAGAGTCCTGTATCAATTTGGGTATGAGTGGAATATCCACAAAGCTCATTTCAGGTGAAAATTCCCTGATTGCCTGACCATGCAGGCACTCCACATGTACCCTGCTGGGTACCTACAGTAGGTAGATGCATGCTCCTCCCCCATCTCCTTGAAGAAAAAGATAAATCCCCCCAAACCCGTTTGATATACCTCTGGAGTGATGACCTCCGATGGGTCATGAGTTGGATAACAAGTTAACACCTTGCAGGTTGGGTCGTATAACATAGATGGAGAAGGTGCATAACGCATTAATGGGTTTCAGCGGATCTGGTTCAATCACAGGTCTGCCCATTCGATCCATGTATGACTCTAGCATGCGCCCTACTAGTCTTAGTGCAGATGTCTCCTAGAAGAACAAAAGAAAATGGAGACACTGTGCTCAGTAAACAGTATCTTTGGCTGGTGCTCTTTTGAAGATGAGGAACACTAATCTAGGGTAGCAGGTCAGCAACTAGAATGCCAATTTTTATGCACCCCAGGGATTGTACTTAGGGGTGAGCCACTCGAAAGAGCACACCCACTACTAGGAAGGGTCATCTGGCTTTGTCAGGGATCATCTTTGTTTGTAGTAAATCAAATGTTTGGAAGCAAATCAAATGATAAATAACCCCTCCATACTAAAACCCTTGTTGCTCCCAGTAATGGTAGCCTAGTTAACAATTCATTGCTGTTTATAAGCAGCCAGGCTACCAGGGTTAAAATATCCTGCTTGTAAGACTTATGAGTTTTCCTTCCCAAAGGGAAATCTCGGTGATAGATATTCTAAATGTGTATTAATAATACTTTTCGGAAGCCGTGTTTGTATTTATGTATTAGTTTTGCATGTTGATCCAATACTTTCATTCATATTGTCCTGATTCCAGCCATCCGTCAGAGGATAATTTCCTACAGCTTTGACGCACATCACACAAGAAAGGTCAGGCTGTGGAATATTTTAAGTCTCGATGGCAATTTGAACAGAGCTCAGTGGAAGGAAATACTCGCTGATGCATTTCCAGGGCTAAGCAAACACTCCCTGATTATTGATTTTCTGATGTTGTTTGGTTCTATAATCAAGTTTTAGATGTACACCAGTTTGCTCAGGATAGTGAGTTAACGATTGATACGACTTTAATGTCGCCTTTGAGTCACTTTTTTTTTTTACTTCTAATTTTCGATTTGTTTGCTAACTGGACACCACTGTGGAAAGTATTGACTGATCATAGAGCAAAATAGGTTCAGGTGAGGCAATTGATGCTTGGGGGTAAAAATAAGCTGCGCTAATCTTTGTCCCGCTCTGTCAGGGTTTTCCAGATCTTCTCCCTCCACAAGCTCCATAAAAGAGGTGTGAGTCCCTGCCTAACATACACTAAGCCAAATGCGATACTAAGCCAAATTATTGCATAATATAGTCTTTATGAGTCCATTACGATCGCAAGTGAAATGAGCAAAGTGCAGTATAGTGTAGAATTTTTTTCCAAATTTTGCCAGTGACAAATTTATGACTGATGTTAACGCAACTGAGCTTGCACTTTGGTGTAAATCTGATGAAAGCACGCTTAAAGCCAGATTGACGTGGTGTTTGGTGCAAGCATGATGCGTGTGCCCAATTCTTTAGAACCATAGACCTGAGGGGATGATGGCATTACCGCCTAGTCCAGAAGAGGCAGTAGTTTCAGGGTTCCTCTGCATCAGTAAGTGCAACTGCACTTGATTCATAATGAGAGGCGGGAGGCAATGAACTTAACTATACAGATGTGCAAAGAGTGCATTTAATGAATGTGGTTTTAGCACAACTGACTGCATAGCAATCAGTGGTAACTCAACTGCGGTACCTTTTTTAAACGACCCCTTTCTCTAGACTAGGGGTCCCCAACCTTTCTTACTCATTAGCCACATTCAAATGTAAAAAGAGTTGGGGAAATAAGGGCTGTGATTTGCTATTTGACAGCCACTATGCGGACTGTCAGCCTTCAGGAGCCTCTCTTTGGCAGTACACCTGGTATTTATGCAACCAAAACTTGCCTCCAAGCCTGGAATTCAAAAATAAGCACCTGCTTTGAGGCCACATCCAAGGGGTTGGTGAGCAACATGTTGCTCATGAGCCGCTGGTTTGGGAACACTGCTCTAGATATTTGGATCAACCCATTTTGGTCAAGGGTGTTGGTGGTCAGATCTGACAAAGATCATCTCATTTGACAGGGAGCGAGTGGTAGGGTGAGGGCAAGAAGAGAGCAACAGAAGTGAGTGAGCAATGTGCAGAAATGCAGTAAGGACAGGCCCAGATTTGGAAGGCCAGATTTGGAAGACCTAGGCCACCAGGTGCATCTGAATGGGTTCCAAACACTGGAGACATACTGAAATTTGTTAGCTCTATAAATCTCCCGCTCACCAATTTCCAGTGCTCTGGACCTGAGGACACAGAACTTACCCAGGCGTGAGGGCACACAGGAAGGGGACTGGGAAGGGGGCAACGATTGGGGCCAGCCTAGGGGTGTCAAATTTGTAAATCTGGGCCTGTGTGAGGACCAAGCAACGGGGAGACTTTGGGTGGCGTATGACATACAGACCAAGCGCTGTGGGTTTGTGAGCAGCGGTGTAAGGAGTGTAAGGCAAGCAATATTGTCTTGGGCAGCAATACACTTAAACATAATTAGGTCTTTAATTTTTTTTTTTTTTGACTTTTGAATTCTTGCCTTGTAATGCATGAATACAATATAAAAAAAATGTACGTTTTTCGAGAGCCTGACCATTGCCATTAAAAGTAAATGGGGGGAATTGATTCTGAACATTCTTTGCCATTAAAGATAAACTACCCCTTTAAGTTGCTGTTCTCCCTGCTTAATTTACCTTTTATGGCAACTAGGAACTGTGCAGTACTTACATAAATCAGTTACTCATTAGAGTTCAGGTTTATTTAAAGTGACTACCAGCGTGTAGCTCTCAGCAAGAGCCTGATAGGATTAGTACTGGCTCGACTTCATGTAATAAAAGTTTGTAATCTGTAGTCCTACTCTAAGAACATTTAATCTCAAATTCAGTTATTGTGCATCTCAGGGATTGAAAATAATATAGATAGCCATTGCCAATAATAACCGTTCAGTTATTAATATGCCAAATTAAGTGGAAGGTAATTTTTCCAAAGTGTTTTGTTCTATTGAATGGATAGACGTGAGGGCAGCATAACTAAGAGGTTTCAATAATGCTTATGCTAGGCCAGTTCCTTTAACATGATCATATCATACAGGCTATGGGGCATTTTGTTCTTGCCTTCAGTTGGTTAAATAATGGCAGGAGCAAAACTTTTTATGTAAAACTGTTGACAAAAATAGTTGTATCAGCAAGGCAAATATATAATATATCAAACTATGGTGCAACAATTATAGAATTTATGATATTTATTTAAGGAAAAGTTTGTTTTTCACATTGGATTAGAGTCCTATGTGGTCCAGTTGGGCAGCACTGTGCCCAACTTGGATCCACTGGCCCGCTATTACATGACCAGTAACCACTGCCATAACCTATTCGAACTGCCCCAAACTAAGGCCTGACCTGGGACCCACACAAACTGGAAGTGACATCACTTGTGGGCGGAATTGATGTAACTATGGAGGCGGATCAACCATGTCAGGGGGAAACCCATAGTTTCAACTTGAGGATCACCCCCATGGTCAGGGAACTGGGGTCTTTCTGCCAAAAACCTGATCACTTTACAGGTATAACAACCTGATGCAAGACTCTACATTGGATTGTCCAGTTCAAAACTACCTGCCCAGATTTCATTTGGAAATCCAGACAGAACTCTGAACTGATTGGCACAGCTGTCAGCCAATCCCTGGCTGCTGTGTTATAGCCCCGCCCCTGATATAACAAGCGAGCCCCTAAAAGTCTTGCTCCACCCCTATCATCATCTGCCCCCCGTGACGGAAAAATAGAGAGACACAGGTTAATTTTCGTCTCAAAAGACAGTGCCACTTCTCAAATCCTCAGCGATGCGAATTTCTAAATTGTGCCGATGGGGGTCCAGCAATGATTGCAAGAACTTGGCAATTCCCTTACCATATCGACACCCTCCATCAAATTGGGCGTGTCCTTGTCCTTTAGCCAATTAGTCCTTTTGAGTCTGTAACTCAAACACAGCAGTGCAGCAGAAAGAACCCCTAGACATAAGTGTGTAGTAGGGAGAGGCCAACTAGGACATAGATGTTACAGAACAACAGGTAGAGTTGACAAATGGATATTTCAGGCATCAGTTACACGCAGCATTTGTTGGAATGGCCAGTGCTACGTCTGGTTACTCTCATGAGAGGCAGCCTAGAAAATGACAAGGGTCTGCACTGTGCCTTCCTTCCTAATACAATAACATTTTGGGTGTTCTGAATTTGCACATTCGGGTATGCAATGCCCCTTGAGCTAGATGCATTGTATATAACGTAGCTCCCTTATGTTGACACTATAATTGGGCCCAAAATTGTAATCATTGCATCTAAACGGGAATATGCCCAATTTTGAGCCTTCTAACTTCAGTATATGCACAGTCTTTACCTTTTCCAGTATGAATGCTAATATATCTCTTACTTTCAGTGGGGCCAGAACAGCTTCCCACACGTGGGTTTTCTCCCTTCTGCCCTCACCTGTGATTAAATGAGTACATCCACTTAGGAGTCATGGAAGCGGTGGAGACAGATGGAAGAATAAAACATTTATCTGGCTGAGCTCACGCACAATCTAAAGGGAATAAAGAGTTTCTCTCAGACTGATGTGGGTCTCGCCTATAGGGGCTGTGTTTCTGAGGTTCTCCGCTGCTGCGCTCAGATGACTATTCTGTGCACAATGGCACCTCTCACCCCTGGTACATGTCAGATACATAAAACTTTGTAGGCTCGTCTCTTTTTTTTTATGCTGGGAAATCTGTGCACCAATCTGAAACTCCGCAATTTATATTGGGCACATTCCATTTCTGCCAACCACCATCCCAAATAGTGATCAATTTGGGATCAAGGGGGGTGCGAGGTAGACCCAAACCAGCCCGACACACGGATCCCACGGGTATCGGGCCCGCCCACACACCTGCACCTCTATGACATCACGGAGGGGGTGGGGCTTGAGTATATAAAAAGGAGGGTCTCTGGCAGAAGTGGGGCACTTGGAGGTCGTCCGTGTGCGGCAGGCGACCCGAAGCTGCCCGAGCCGTGGGTCCCGCGGGCTTCTGGTCGCCCCACACATCACAATCCTGAGTAGTTTTCTATTACAAAAATTTTACTTTTTTTTGCCAATAGAATAGAATGATCTCCTTGCTCAATTCTTTTCATCGTAGTTGGCCAGCTGAAATATATTGCAATATATGGACAAACAATCCCTGTTTTGCTTAAAGGGTAAGGCATTTTTCAGTAGCAGTCTGCACAAAATGTCTCTGTCTTAAATATATTGATAATGGGTTGAGTGCAGAGGACTCTTGTATTTGACTATATGTATTTTATGGTCACAGCCTCATTGCCCCCCCGCCTAATGGTTTTAAAAATTAGTGGTGAGCACAACTTTCCCTTGTTTGTTATAGTTTATACAGGAGCAGTGACCAGCTCCATGTTGTAGCTCCCACCCTTCCCAGCTATAGTCAGGTGATCCCACTGGTGTCTAATAAAAGGGCAGCCAAGTTTGGGAGTTTTACTTTGAAAGCAGCAAGTAAGTTGCAGGTAAAACTTAGTCCCTTTGTAAAATGTATAATGAAGCAATAGAATTCTTAAAGGAAAAGTAAAGTCTAAAATATAATAATGCTAGAAATGCTGTATTTTGTATACTAAACATAAACATGAAGTTACTGAAACACAAGCCTAATCAAACAAATAATTTATGCTTTCAAAGTTGGCCACAAGGGGTCACCATGTTGTAACTTTGTTATACATCTTTGCAAGACCAAGACTATGCACATGCTCAGTGTGGTCTGGGCTGCTTAGGGATCGTCATAAATGATCAAAACAGGGAAACAAAGCTGCTTGAGTTCTGCATGGCTGGGAAGTAAGGCGGGGGCTCCCCCTGCTGTTTATAAGTATGATTGTTTCCCTGCAGAGCAGTTAGGGACAGTCTGACAATTCCTATACACAGCACTAAATGAAGGAAGAATTTCACTGCATACAGTCAGGTTTCTTATAAAAACGGTGCACATTTTTTAATTAAAGTATATTGGAGATAGGTTTCTTTTTCATTAAAGAAAGTAAAAATGGGATTTTATTTTTTTGCCTTTACATGCCCTTTAATGAATCAGATGAAAATTAAGCGTAGGACTGGCCAGATATGGGATGACTTTGACGTAGTTGTTCAGCTTAAATATATTGCAATATATGGACAAACAATCCCTGTGTTGTTTAAAGGGTAAGGCATTTTTCAGTAGCAGTAGCACAAAATGTCTCTGTCTTAAATATATTGATAATGGGTTGAGTGCAGAGGAATCTTGTATTTGTCAATTCTTTTCATCCACGGTTTCTAAAATCCTCCTTTTATTTATTTATTTTTTTATTTCCCCTTTGTTTTCAGTGTTTTGAAGAAGTGTAATCCAGTGATTAGGGCAGGCTGTTGCAGAAGATGCTATTTCTAAACTATCCATCACCGTAGTTAACGTTTTGCTGGGCATAAATCGTAGAAATGTGAGGTTGCATAGCGACGATTTTGTTCTCGGTTTCCTGCTATTTCTGTAACTTTATTTAAAAACCCGAAGCATCGCTGTACCTGAAACCCCTAGCGAGGCAGTCGTTGGAGTGGAAGCTCTGACGTCAGCGCAGCTATTTATGTCACCGGAGACCATTAGCGGTGCCTTACCCTTTGGCGCTGCTGTTTTCAGGCTCATAGTTAAAATTTTATGAATGGGTTTTGACCAATTATTCTCTATTTTTAGCACTAGGAGGGAGAAGGGGCTTGTGATTGTGTGTGTGTATATATATATATATATATATATATATATATATAGCCATATACATACGGCACATTACTGGTCAATATTAATCAATGCAGGGATTATTTTACGTTATACGGCTATGGGATCTGTTATCTGGAAACCCGTTATCCAGAAAGCTCCGAACTACGGAAAGGCTGTCTCCCATAGACTCCATTTTATCCCAATAATCAAACTTTTTAAAAACGATTTCATTTTTCTCTGTAATAATAAAACAGTAGCTTGTACTTGATCCCAACTAAGAAATAAACAATAGTTAATGGAAGCAAAACCGGCGTGTTGGGTTTATTTAATATGTACATGATTTTCTAGTAGACTTAAGGTATGAAGATCTAAATTAAAGAAAGATCATTTATCCGGAAAACCCCAGGTCCCAAGCATTCTGCATAACAGGTCCAATACCTGTACTACTCTGAACTGGAATTAGAGCCACTGTCTGTAACAATATTCGGTGCTTAGAAATTCTGCAGTGTAATCATTTTTTGAGACTTTTGTGTTTTTTTTTTAATTCATTTTGCTAATTTGCTTAATTTCCCCCCCCCCAAGAATCCCATAGGCTCCTACTTCATGCATACATGACTTTAGGCTAAGGCCACACTAGGCGATAGCGCCGCGATTTGACTCGCGGCGACTTTTCGCCGCGACTTTTAAGCCGCAATCGCTGGGGAAACTTTTGCGCTGGCGTCTATGGGGAATCGCGAAAAATCGCCAGCGTAAAAACACACGCGGCGATCTTTTATCTATTGTTGCTCGAAATCGCCTAGCGAGGCAATTTCGAGCGACAGTAGAAAAAAGTTAAAGTCGCCTGGTCTGTGATTGTTCACAATATGCAAATGACTGGAGCCTTGTTTAACCCCTGCTGCAGAGCAATGTATTTACTGGCAGTTAATTTGTATATAATCACTCTCTGGCTCAGTAGGAATGGGGAGATAAGTGCTCTGTAAATGCCAGGAAATCTGCACTTTTTCTACCCGGCATGCTGAGTGGTAGTGGCTCAATGACAAAGCAAATGATGGGCAGCTTTCCATACTATTCATGCATCAACCAGATATTAACCGACTATTGGTGTCCCACAAACACACTCCCTTCCCAGAGACTATTATCCACTGTTACTATAGGCACCATCTCTCCCTACTATACCTGCTATCCCACAGTCACACTCCCTTCCCAGAGACTATTATCCACTGTTACTATAGGCACCATCTCTCCCTACTATACCTGCTATCCCACAGTCACACTCCCTTCCCAGAGACTATTATCCCACTGTTACTATAGACACCATCTCTCCCTACTATACCTGCTATCCCACAGTCACACTCCCTTCCCAGAGACTATTATCCACTGTTACTATAGGCACCATCTCTCCCTACTATACCTGCTATCCCACAGTCACACTCCCTTCCCAGAGACTATTATCCACTGTTACTATAGGCACCATCTCTCCCTACTATACCTGCTATCCCACAGTCACACTCCCTTCCCAGAGACTATTATCCACTGTTACTATAGGCACCATCTCTCCCTACTATACCTGCTATCCCACAGTCACACTCCCTTCCCAGAGACTATTATCCACTGTTACTATAGGCACCATCTCTCCCTACTATACTTGCTATCCCACAGTCACACTCCCTTCCCAGAGACTATTCTCCACTGTTACTATAGGCACCATCTCTCCCTACTATACCTGCTATCCCACAGTCACACTCCCTTCCCAGAGACTATTATCCACTGTTACTATAGGCACCATCTCTCCCTACTATACCTGCTATCCCACAGTCACACTCCCTTCCCAGAGACTATTATCCACTGTTACTATAGACACCATCTCTCCCTACTATACCTGCTATCCCACAGTCACACTCCCTTCCCAGAGACTATTATCCCACTGTTACTATAGACACCATCTCTCCCTACTATACCTGCTATCCCACAGTCACACTCCCTTCCCAGAGACTATTATCCACTGTTACTATAGGCACCATCTCTCCCTACTATACCTGCTATCCCACAGTCACACTCCCTTCCCAGAGACTATTATCCACTGTTACTATAGACACCATCTCTCCCTACTATACCTGCTATCCCACAGTCACACTCCCTTCCCAGAGACTATTATCCACTGTTACTATAGACACCATCTCTCCCTACTATACCTGCTATCCCACAGTCACACTCCCTTCCCAGAGACTATTATCCACTGTTACTATAGGCACCATCTCTCCCTACTATACCTGCTATCCCACAGTCACACTCCCTTCCCAGAGACTATTATCCACTGTTACTATAGGCACCATCTCTCCCTACTATACCTGCTATCCCACAGTCACACTCCCTTCCCAGAGACTATTATCCACTGTTACTATAGGCACCATCTCTCCCTACTATACCTGCTATCCCACAGTCACACTCCCTTCCCAGAGACTATTATCCACTGTTACTATAGACACCATCTCTCCCTATATACCTGCTGTCTCATATTCACAATCTCTTTCCAAAGGCTAGTTTCCCCACTGCTACAATAGAAGTAACAAAAAACTTACATTCATTAAAATATTATGCAAAAATTACAGTATGTTCAGCACAAGCCCATTTAGTTGAATTAGTGTTGAACAAGGGAGTGTTCCTCTTCTGCCTCTACATTCCTGGACATTGTTATATTTAAGTAATTTTGGAAATGCCTAATTTTGTAAAGTACCATGTCTATGTCTAAACAATTATTTTAAAGCTGTACTTGTCAAGCAGGACTTTTTAAATGTTTGGTTGCAAAACTGCAGCAAAATACCTATTCTCAGAAATCAGAATTTCCCAGACTTTGATTGAATGAAATGCAAGCAGCTCACTCACTTGTAAAAACACCTATTTATATTTCCCTCTAAGCGAAATTGTAAAACTAAAACATCTGCACGTCAACAGTTGTTTTGCCTTGGTCCGTTTGTACTTGGCTCCGGTCTTCTCTGCTCTACCGCATTGCATGTTTGGAAGGGGAAACTTTCGAAATTCTAGGAAAGAGGGGCAGTTACCCAACCGAATTTACAAAACTGTGTAAAATGAACCATTCCAAGTTGTGTTATGAATTATACTTTTCTTCTTGTTTTTTTTTCCTCTAGCAACAGTCATAGACTTTCTTTTTAAAAAGACGCAAATGGAAAGGGTGTGTGAATCTGCATGGTAAAACAAAGGTTGACTGGTTGTCCTAAGCTTGTTCCCGAAGCTGAAGGATTATATTGAAGGATATTAATGATAACATGTCTAACCACTGATGGGGTGGAAGTGTCACTCCTGCACTATAACAGTTACAACCAATGACTATTGATGATTCACTGGGGTTCCATGACCTGTATAATATCAATTGGCTCTTTGCCTTTGTTGCCATGGAAATCATTGACCTCTATCTATATAAAGAAGAAAGTATGTTTTGTTTATGTGTTGGGGCAGGGGCAGGGGATGACTTCTTACAGACGAACTTCTCATCCATGAGGAACTTCAAGAAGTACTTTTGGTTTATAAGACACTTGCCCCTGTATTATACATTATTTCACGTTCCCACATTTGGAGTGGAATTCAACCATCCTTTTCTCCAATGGAACATCAATGGGACAGCCTGCCATTCTGTCTTACCAATCAGATTTCAGCATTCCATAGGTTACAACTAAGAGCAACATAGCACGTACCCATGGGTTTTCTATAGTGATAGGGGCGAAATCTGACCCATATCGCTTCGATGAAAATCCAAGAAACAGCTGAAAATTCTCCATATCTATTGAAGTCTACGGGGGACAATTGTTTTTGATGCGCGGCCAATTTTGTTGATGCACAGCCTTTCTTTTTACCTGTAGTCTATGGGTGTCTTTTTCACGTTTAAACCTGGTGAAAAATTTCGCTCATCGCTAGTTTTTAAAGGTACTAAGGCTCAATCTGTCATTCTCTTGCCTAAAAATCACAAATCTGACCAATTAGATGACCCTGTTAAATGCTATTGGAGAAGACTCCGCAGTGGATTTTCTACCTAATGATTTTCAAACATGCTGAGCCTCACTGTTCTATCCGTTACTCCAATTAAATTTCGCCATTCCAAAGTATCCGAGAACTACCCAGCACTGCACTGCTAAAGTAGAAACCACATTCATAGGGGATTTCAAAGGTGTTGAGCTTGGTTGTGTCTACAAGCTTGATTCACCAGCCAATCCTTGATACCGGTCCACCTACCAATGACATTAGAACATTCCTTAATACAGGAGTTCTTACCTGCAATAAATATTCTTTTTAATTTTTTTAAATGTTTTACATGTTAAAAGGGCAGTAGAGGTTTCCTCAATTAGTATTTTTACATTTTGCAACAGAGGGTATAATGTTATCTATATAAACCTGCACAGATGGTATTAGTGGTAATTAATTACTGAACAATTGTTAAATAACCAGAAAACAACATGGCGTTGTCTTGTCACGGATTGTGAAAAGAAGCGTGGTGGCAAGAGTTTATCTCTAACAGTGTCATGTGAGTGACAGAAATGTTTAATTTCATACTCAGTTCTTGGGGTCTGTGCCAATGCTGGAGACAGTTGTCCCTTTGTCTTTTCATTTCAGAAGCTCTATTGGACACAACACAGTCTGGTATTCTGGTTCCCTTCAAGCACCAAAATCACTGAACCTCATTCATTATGGATAGATTGCACAGCCAAAGGCTATGGGGCAAATTCACTAAGATGCGAAGTTGCGCCAGGCGCAACTTCGCCACCCTTCGCCAGGCGTATTTTCGCCAGTGCTCCGCAAATTCACTAAAATCCGAAGTTGCGCACAGGGGTAGCGTTAGTTTGCGAAGTTGTGCTAGCGTTAATTCGCCAGGCGAAGCGAAGTTGCGCTAGCGATGGTTAATTTGCATACGGCGCGAAATTCAAATTTCAATGGAGGAACACGTATCAGCACTACAAATGCCTAGAAAACCTTCAAATTAGCAAAGAAAATTTTTATTTTGCCCTACACATGTGCCCACTGTCTAGGTAAGTTGCCATGAGTCAGGAAATGTAGGGGGGAAGGAGAGGAGCCCCAAAAATTTTTTCGATCTTTTTCAGCCTATCACCCATCATGTAGAAAACACGCCAGCGTTTTTTGGGACTTAGAAAAAATTTTGACTTTTTTTGAAACAATCCTTATCTACTCTATTGCGCTTCGCCAGGTCTGAGGTGGCGAAGGAAGTCTAGCGTAAAAGGTAGCGTTCAGTACACTGCGCAAGTTAGTAAATTTGCGTAGTTACATCGCTAGCGAAAATTTGCCTGGCGTAAGGATGCGAAGTAATACTAGCGAAAATACGCCAGCGTTCGCAGTTGCGAAAATGCCAAACGCTAGCGTTCGGCGCTTAGTGAATTTGCGCCTATGTGTTTTGCTTGTCTGATTTGTTGGATCACGTCCACTTGTTTTCAGGCTAAGGAACTTAAACTGTTAGTTTTAGATTTTATTTCCCTGTTTTGGTCAATTGCCCTGAAACTTTTTATGATGTGACAGTTGAAACTATTTGGGGGGCAGCTAAAAACTTTGTACATGATATTGTGCCTGGGCCTTAACAGCAGTGTCTTCAAGACAACTAACAACTAATATTTTTTACCTTATTAATAACGTAGAGTTTTTATTATTTCACATCCAGAACATTGGTACATATGGAATAGACTTTAAGAGAATTTTTATGGATAAGCACAGAAGAACCAGTCACTACAAACTCATGTTGAAATTTGTTGTGTTAAAGGCAACATTAAATCATGCTGCTTATTATTATTTCAAGTAGTTCAAGAACCTACTAGGAAAGATTCTCTTTTGGATCAGGTAATAGCTAATATGGATTTCATCTCTAGCATTTGTTAGAGTGAGCATTTAGGGAAGAGTCGTCATGGTCTCCTTTGAGATTATGTTGCAACTCTATAAAGAAGTAACTGGAACACTAAATGTAGGCGTGCAAACTTTGGCATCTCTATTATTATCAATATATTTACTGTTTACTTTTCACAAGGTTAACATAGAAGGACAATGGAATGTCAAGGAAAGACTTCCCAAAATAAAACCTTTATGGTTTCATAGAAGTGCTGGTGTTGAGGTTGAAGAAAAAAAAACATACTTTTAAGACAATCAAGTTCGCTGAGACACGGAAACTTTTATCAGGTATAAGGAGGCCAATACAACATGCAAAAAAACAGAACAACTTGACCTTCACCTTAGCATTGGTAAACGTTAATTCTGATCTATATTTCCGCCAACAAAATCAAAGTGTGTTAGCACAAAGAAGTGGCATTACCTGTTACATTTCAAAGGCAGTCAGAAACAAGTCCATCATGCAGTAGACACTACATATAAAGAGAACACATATTCCACCATGGAGCTATTAACACTTTCTTTTACAATGTCTTCCAGGCCCAACATTCAACCATTGTTAGGGCGATTCAGTGAAGCTGAAGACTTACTGAAATCTGCAGGAGTAGAGCCTGGATCCATAGATGGGGTCCTGCTGGATGCTGGATGTTCGTCAATGCAGTTTGATACACCGGATAGGGGATTTTCACTCTCTAAAGATGGTCCCTTGGACATGAGGATGGATGGTGACAGGTAAGTTTCTCACTAGCTTAGCAGATACATAGGAATGGGATCTATCCGATCTTTACCCATTTTTCTTTTGCTACACTCCCATTTGCTCCTTCTGTTCACCCACATTTGCTTAAATGACATCTCCACTGCCTGCAGTAAAGGGAAACAGCAACTTTAAAGGGATCCTTTCAAAACACATCAGTTAATAGTGCTGCTCCAACAGAATTCTGCACTGAAATCCATTTCTCAAAAGAGCAAACAGATTTTTTTATATTCAATTTTGAAATCTGACATGAGGCTAGACATTTTGTCAATTTCCCAGCTGACCCTGGTCATGTGACTTGTGCCTGCACTTTAGGAGAGAAATGCTTTCTGGCAAGCTGCTGTTTTTCTTTCTCAATGTAACTGAATGTGTCTCAGTGGGACCTGGATTTTACTATGGAGTGCTGTTCTTAGATCTACCAGGCAGCTGTTATCTTGTGTTAGGGAGCTGTTATCTGGTTACCTTCCCATTGTTCTTTTGTTTGGCTGCTGGGGGGGCGGCTATCACTCCAACTTGCAGTACAGCAGTAAAGAGTGACTGAAGTTTATCAGAGCACAAGTCACATGACCAGGGGCAGCTGGGAAATTGACAATATGTCTAGCCCCATGTCAGATTTCAAAATTGAATATAAAAAAATCTGTTTGCTCTTTTGAGAAATGGATTTCAGCGCAAAATTTTGCTGGAGCAGCACTATTAACTGATTCATTTTGAAAAACATTTTTTTCCCATGACAGTATCCCTTTAAGCCTTAGTTTATAACCCGCTACAACTGAAGAAGTATGTCCCATAGGGACATCATTTTATTGGCTAAGTGCATAATTCTTCAGTTATATCTTTGTTAAGCCCCAGCAGGCATCCCTATAGTTCATAGAAGTCTGTGCCTTCTGATATATTTCACCAGCAACTCAAGCAGCATTTGCTAGGATCTGAACAAAAGGTGCTCAGTCAATGTTTTATGATGAGTCCATCTAGAGTCCATTATTTGCAAAGCAGTGCTTTCCAATATTAAGGGGTACTGATTAAAGTTGGAAAATTAGAGGCTTTTGTGTGTTTTGATTTTAAACTCTACTGCGCACAATATAATGAGCTTGAGGAACAATTGACTTATGGTATTGTCAGCAAGGTGCACTACAGAATTTTGATTTTCTGTAACATAGTCATCATTAAAATGGTGGGTCTTCAGGGAATGTGCAAGGGCACCGTTTGATAAGCCATAAGAACATATTCCAAAGACAGGAACAAGTTCAGGAGAAGTCTTGCAGTCAAGAGTTGGACAACTGAGGTGAAAGAAACAGTGTAGGTACTGTTCATGAAATCTTCTCCACAGTCCTTATATCTGCCCTTCTTTTCATAATTTTGTAGAGATTCCCTCTTCTAGAGAATAGGTGAACAAGGCCATAAATGACACTCTTCACTACAGGGTGACCAGACCAGGCAGGCAGACTGTCTTGACCCGGGCAGCCCTTCTGAAAACTGGGCTTTCTGGGTCAAATCCAGACAGATGGCAACCCTAGTCAAATCCCTCCTTGTACAAAGAGATAATGTCTGCATTCCCAGGTCATTTGTGTTGCTGGAATTTATTTCTCTAACAATTGCTAAACCCGTCTTATAAAAGCACCGAAATTAAATTTATCAAAAATGTGTTTGTTCTTGGCAAAATAAATCTCCCCATGAGCAAACTGAATAGTGTACACAAAGGAAACAGCATGCATTTTCTGATTATTAGATAATTGCTTGGCCGGGTTTTAAACCGCATCTCTTACAAATCAACGAAGACGTCAGTCACTGAAAGCGCAAATTGAGACAAAGGCGGCAGAAGTCAAAGTCCAATTATAAAGTTTGGGTTAAAGAAAACCTTCTCCCACTTTTCCTTCATATGTTGAGAACAGAGAATGTGTAATAAATGTTATCTTAAATTCCTCCTCCAGTGTGTAGGCTGCAAACATAACAAAAATAGTCTGTAAACCAATTTTTGTTCCTATAAGCAAGTGATTTCCCCTAGCACCTAATAATGAAATTTGTAGACATATATATTTGGCCACTCGGCAGCGGAGACTCTAAAATGATATATTTTTATATAATTGGTTTATTATTATTGTGCCAGTGGTTTACACTGCATTATATGCTGTTTGTCAGAGTCCTGCCATAGAGAGACCACTTTATTGTTAAATGACCAAAGTAAAATCTAGAGTGACTTTCCAATAGTTTAGAAGATTTAGCTATTATTCGACATGTTTGGGTGACAAAGTGCTGGAAATGATCTTTGAGCTGACAGTCAAGGCCCCCATATACAGGCTGATAAAAACTGTCGGCAGCTTATTGGGACATGTGTGGGGCCATCCGACGGCTTTCCTGATCAGTATCTGCCCAAAAGTTGGATTGCGCCCACATCTGTGCGTTTATGTGGTCCTGCGATCTGACCGCCCATATTGGGTGCATTATGATCCAATCATTGGGCCTTAGGGCCCACGATCAGATCAGCCCGATATCACCCACTTCGTTGTGGGCATATTGGGGAGAGATCCAATTGCTTGGCAACATTGCCAGACTATCGAATCTCTACGTATATGTCCACCTTTAGGGTGATTGTTAGAGTGACCACTTTTGCCAGAAACTAGACTAAAGGTGGCAATAGACGTTACAAGTTCAATCTTTCCTGCAACCAATGGTTAGTTTTCAATACTAACTGTTAGAGCTAAATTGTCTGATATACAAGTAGAAACGATCGAATTCTACCTATATCTGTACCTGTACGATTCAGCACTAACAGTGGCCGATGTTCGGGTACCTTCAACTGCACCTGATCAAAATTTAATGTCCAGCCCGATCAACGAGCCAATATCCAAGTCTTCTGCCAATATAGGCTGGCTCCTCTCCGTCCATAGACGCAACGAATATTGATATTATTGGTGCGTCTATGATCATCTTTAGGGATGGAGGCTGTGTGTGATGTTAGGGGTGAGACTATGATATTAGGGGTGGGGTCAGGGCTGGAATTAGGACTAGGCAGAGGAGACACATAGCTAGGTGTAGGGGCACCAAGCACATGCCTCTTCTTCCTATCTACTGAAGAGCAGGCAAGTGCTTACACATGCTATGCGGGAGGTTGGGGCATGAGCGTGCTGTGTCTTAGGCATGTCAGTGACTTGGCCCATCCCTGGGTGGACTTTAGTGTTTAGAGATGTGCCGGTAGCTTCACAGGTAGTCATTGGGGCAGAGTTTTGTACAGGTTTCAGACCATTGAGGCAATGCTGAACCCAACAGTCCCAAAGAGAAACCAGGCTGTCTGGTTTAAGACCAGACCTTAGTGGTATATGTGAGAGCTTCTAAATCTCCTCATCTGCAGGTGCACCGGCAGCTCGATTGTCAATGCAAAGGTATTCTACAACATTTTGCCACCCACTCATGAGCTAATTACCATAGCCGTTACCATAAAAGTGACTTTTTTTTATTTAAGATGTTTTTTTTCCTTCCCCTCTTAGAATTTGCTGAATCATAGAAGAAGAGAAGGGAGTAATTATATTCCACCCACAGCAGCATCTGATTTTGCTGTTTAACATGCAGTATTGTTGTATACATCTAAGCTTCAGGTTGTTGCTTACACCAAGTGGAGATTATCTCCTGTGTATAGTGTGAGGGAAATGCTGTACTTGGGCAGGCAAGAGGCACGGAAATGGGTGTTAAAAGGTGACTGTAGGCATCTGCGTAATAATAATAAACTCCTACCAAACTGATGGAGAATTTAATCCAATTGTCTTAAACTTCTGATATGCACCAATAAAAAAATTGTATAATAAATCAATAAATGAAACCCCAACAGTCTTACCCGTTGTAAAGGTATTTTAAAATGTCAGCTGTCAATCATATATTGCCTGCCCCGCCTTTATGCCTCACGCATAGAGACGGGGCAGGCAATTACTTTCACTTTCCATTCTACTTTTCCTATATGTTTTTGTCCCTCCCTCCTAACCACCTAATTGTGTAGCCACTGCATGGGAATGGGCATCATGTCTCCGATGGCAGGACGCAAAGCTTCTCTTAATAAAAGTGTTTGCAAAATGGCGGCTGCCCGCTTGCTGTGAGTATTTCATTCCAAGATTGAAGGAAACAAAATTTAAATCATTTATATAGTGTAAATATAGTTTATTTTGCTTGACTAACACAACAGAAAAGAATCTGGAATTATTTCTTTACCCTTTAAGGTGGGTTTCTCTAGTTCTTCATTGACTGCTTGGTTTCAGATATCAGTTAAAAGGAAGTTTAAAATAGATGTTCTATTGCTGTGAAACTGCCCAGGTAGTTTTTGTCAGAGCAGGCACAGAAATTGAAGTAACGGGTGGTGATTTAAAAGCAGAAAGCTCTTTCCAATTTTTTTCCAGACGGCTTTGAGTTAGCTTAACATTTCCAAGGCCCACACCTATGCAGAGGGTTTGCTTGGCTTCTTGTCTCGGAGCTGCGAAACTTCACCTCTCGTCAATGAAGTCTGACGTCAGTGAACTAATTGGCTATCCTTGTGCGTAGGTACCCTGGCATGCCCACCGCTGCGGATGTTGTGAATGCCTTAGATCAACAGGCGCTTGCGTCCATCCTGAAGACATACGGGGAGGAGAGACACGCCAAGAAAATAGCTTCAGCTATCGTTCAAGCACGTAGCATATACCCCATCACCAGAACTCAGCAGCTAGCCAGCATTGTTACAGGTATCCTCATTAATTCTGAACTGTGTCTGAAAAAAAAAGGAAAGAAAATATATTAATCCATGCGGTCCCAGAGGGATCTATTTGTCCTGAAAAATCATGCAGGATTTAAGCCTTTCTCTCCTTCTGATGGAGGCATCAGTGTCTTTGTTTCACTACCTTTGCTGATTAGTTTAATAATAGATTGGGCATGAATTGATTTCTCCTATCTGTCTGCCAGGGCGGAATATGAGAGGGTGATGTTTGATCGTTCCGTTCTGTTAGCATTCCGGTTGCATGTATGGCTCAAGCATGTCATGGCATTCAACTTCTGTCTTCAATTATTTAAAGGAGAAGGAAAGGCATCGTACACTTGGGGGTGCCAGATGTTAGGCACCCCCCCAAGTGATTGTATTGACTTAAGCTGGCCACAGATGCAAAGATCCAATCGTACGAATCAACATACGATTGGACATCCCCAACTCCCGACCTGCCACTAACCATTCAGATCAAATAAAGTACAAAAGAACAGATCGGCCAATGTTCTGCCCCTGACAGCAATCGTACGAAAGTTATGTCCGACCAAAGCTGGTGACAGTCTCCCTCTGAAAATCGTACGATCGGCAATACGTGCAGAGATATTACCCGCAGCCGACAGAAATCTTTTAACCTGTCCGATCGACCAAACGACCGATCTCCGCCAGACGAAAAATGTCGGGACTCTCCACACACGTTCCTTGATTCTTATGATCAGATCTTTGCGTCTATGGTCAGCTTTACCTGAAACAAGTAAAAAGAAAGACTTACACTCGCACACCCTGGCCGTCCAGACTTCAGCGACTCCCAGGTGCTCGATGTCAGAGGGAATAGGCAACCTCAAAAACAGCGTAAGAACAGGACACACCGGCACAGCATGGGTAAGTTCAGCAGGTTAAACCTTGCTCGTTTATTGCGGATGCAACGTTTCGGGGCGTGACCCCTTTCTCAAGCATTGAGAAAGGGGTCACGCCCCGAAACGTTGCATCCGCAATAAACGAGCAAGGTTTAACCTGCTGAACTTACCCATGCTGTGCAGCTTTACCTGAAACCCCAGGCTGTTGCTCCTATCAGCAGAAAACTGCACCGGCCCAGGGTTATACCTGTGAGCACCGCGGAGCGATCCTCTTCCGTCTTCCGTCCTCCTTCTTCTTGCGGCTGTGCATGCGCAGTAGAACGAAAAGCCGAACTTTAACAAAAAAGTCGGCTATTTCACTGTACATGGGATTGCCCTGGGAAATTCGAAGAAAGAATAAGACTGAAGAAGATCGCTCCATGGTGTCACTTACTGAGCTTAGGGAGCCACTCACAATATACAGTACACATAGAATAGAAATGTCACAATATAAGGCTGATTAGTAATTAATACAGATAATTACTACATGGCAGCACAGAAACCAGTGCAATTAGCATCAGAATTGAATAATCAGCAAACCTGTAGCATCAGTTTATATTACAGCCAGGGAAGCTCATTTTCTGCTGGATAATTAGTGACGAGCCCTAAGCTTAGCTTCTCAACAGCCAATCAGAGCCCACTGAGCATGTGAGTGTCACAGACACTTTCCAAGATGGTGACCCCCTGTGACAAGTTTGAAGTCCTGGATCATTGCTGCTATTGACAAGCTCAAACTTTAGCCTCGTGCAATAAGTCCAGTGTATAAAAATATGGCATTTTTAGCCATATTCATTTTTAAGGGTTTAGTTCTCCTTTAAAGGGGCTCCTGATCTGTAGGGGATGGTTCATAAGTCAGTTTCCCCTTATGTTTACTTATATATTTCACATAGGTTTTGAAATGTTTCATTAGTGCACCCCCATAATCTAACTTTTTTATCCTGCTGCAAAAAAACATAATACAGCTGATTGACAGTTAGGCATTCTAGATCTCCTCCATGCTGGAATGTGTCTGTTAAACCAATTGCGAATTGATGTATATTCTCTGAACCTAACCGAAGTTTTAAACTAAACAGGGATCCAGTATCCGGAAACCCGCTATCCAGAAAGCGCCAAATTACGGAATGGACGTTTCCTATAGACTCCATTTTATCCCAATAATCCATTCATTTAAAAAACATTTTTTTTAAACAGTAGCTTGTACTTGATATAATGAATCCTTATTGGAAGCAAAACCAGTCTATTGGGTTTATTTAATGTTTACATGATTTTCTAGTAGACTTATGGTATAAAGATCCAAATTACAGAAAGATCCATTATCCGGAAAAGCCCTGGTTCCACGCATTCTGGATAACAGGTCCCATACCTGTACAAGCAATTACTTGATGACACCAAACAAGCAGAAAATTACCCGAACTGGTCCCATGTGATCCTGTTGTTGGCGCCAGGCCTAAAGGGACCAGTCAGCTGAAGATGGCATGAACGTGGGCATACATTTTCAAACTTGCCCAAACGATATTGGGTTGATATAAGTTGAGCATCCCACATACACAGGCCAGGCCCTTTCAGTGATTCTAGGTACCTTCTTGAAGAAGAGGGGCAACAGCCTGGGGTAATGGTCAATGTGCATGCAAAGTACAGAAATTCCAGGAAAATTTCTGTACTCTAAGGGGGTTATTTATCAAAATCCAAATTTATCTCATTACTCTCTGAAATATACTCCGACCAAATCCGCACGGGTTATTTCCCCTTATTTATCAACACATTTTTCCGCAAAATTCCAGTTCAAGGAAAAATGGTGAAAATCGTATGAAAATTGTAATGGTAGAAATTTTTCGGATTTTACGCCTAAAAACTCGAAAACCACAAAATCTTCGGATTTTTGCACGAAACCCAACGTAGATCAGGATGTATTCGGGCTACTCCCATTGACTTACATACAACCTTGGCAGGTCTGAGATGCCGGATTTTCGGATTCTGAATTTTTCCATCCTCGGGGTATAATAAATTACGAAAAATTTTAGGTTTTTTCCCCAGATTTTTTAGTTAAAAAAAACTTGAGTTTTTGGCATTCAGACTTTAATAAAGAACCCCCTTTAATTTACTTGCCTAAGTCCAACAGGAGACACCAGCAAGACTGGAAGAATATGGTGGTAAAACACTCAGTGGACATTTCCCAAAGCTGATGCAGATCCCCAGCCCAGGTAGCAGTTTGGCACCCCAGTGATTTCACCTCATACCAATATTTGTGGTATGAAGATGTATGAAGGAGAATTCAACCCCCAACTAATAAAAACCACTACCCTCCATAGTCCCCTCTCCCTGCCCCCCCCTGCACAGGTATTAACACTTGTAATTACCCCTCGTTGCAGAGTCAGGGCAATCAGAGCTCACGTGCGCCATCTTCCGGTGCTTCGGTAATCTTCAGGTCTTCTTCCGGCGCTTCGGTAATATTTATCATTTTGAGCGCATGCGCAGTTATCATGAAGCGGAAGACTGCTCCAACTGATTCTGATGCGCAGATACGACACTTACTTACCAAAGATTACCGAAGCACTGAAGATGGCTCCCGTCCGCTGCGCTGCGCTGACTCTGCAACGAGGGGTAATTACAGGCTATGGGGCATTTACAGGTGTTAACACCTGTGCGTGGGGGTTCTATGGTCTAGGGTAGGGGGGTTTTATTAGTTGGGGGGGTTGAATTCCCCTTTAAGGTATTGCTCCTTTGCTTGCCCTTTCCATGATATGCCATGTGTAACTGGCTGTGTATCAAGTGTCCACTAGGGCCCACACCTATCCTAGATAATCAAGCCTGCCATGGGATAACACCCGTAGACAATAGGGGTAATTAAAATGCATAAAAGTGTTTTTAACATTTTTGCAAAGGAACTTTAAAGCAGAATGTTTTTCAATTTAAAGGATAATGCACTTCTATAATGTATCATCATCTAGAGAAGGGATCCCCAAACTTTTTTATCTGTGAGCCAAATTCAAATGTAAAAAAAGAGTTGGGGAACAACACAAGCTTGCAGAAAGTTCCTTGGGGTGCCAATTATTGGCTGTGATTGGCTATTGGTAGCCCTTATGTAGACTGGCAGCCTACAGGAGATTCTGTTTGGCAGGACACCTAGTTTTATGCAACCAAAACTTGCCCCCCAAGCCAAAAATGAGCACCCATTGGGAGCAACATCCAAGGGGTTGGAGAGCAATATGTTGTTCAAGAGCCACTGATTGGGGACCACTGATAATAGATGACAATATAAAAGCAATATAGATCTATTATATATTGCCTAAAAGATGGATAATATCTTCTAGAAGAGCATTAGCTCAAGGGAAGCAGAAGGAAGGGTATGACTATTAACGCCTTGGTCTAACACTGACCTTCAGGGCTGATTGATAAGAGGCACTGGCAGATAAAATCCTCTGCCTGGTTGCACTGTAGTCCAGTATGATTAAGGTCAATCTAAAATTACTTCTCATGTAGCAAGTGGTTGAGTATATTTATCAGTGGGTTCTGAATACATATAGTTACATAGTTAAGCTGGGTTGAAAAAAAGGCCATCATGTTCAACCCCTCCAAATGAAACCCAGCCCACATACCTAACTATATATACCAATATATATTTTAATTGTAGATTTTAGTATCACTATAGCCTTGGGTTATGCTTGTCCAAAAAATCACCCAAGCCACTCTTAAAGATGGAATCAGCCCTCACAACATCATCCTGCATTCTACAACCTCACTGTCCTCACAATGAAGAACCACCTACTCTGCTTCAAATGAAAGTTCTTTTCCTCTAGTCTAAAGGGATGGCTTCTGGTCTGATGCAATAAATCACATAGCAAGGTTGAAGCCTGCTTGCATTATCCTGTGTGCCGGTGAAATTTTTGTGTTTCTGGTCTGATGATCCATTTTATGAAAAAAAAATCATGTCCTCGCCAAGCGTCATTTCTCCAGAGAAAACAACCCAACATTGACAATCTAACCTCATAATTTAAACCTTCCGTCCCTCTAACCAGTTTAGCTGCACATCTTTGCACTCTCTCCAGCTCCAGTTTTGTAACCGGGAAACAGCTCAGGTCACCTTGTTGGGCTCGCTGTGTGTTCTGACGTGTCTGGCAGGGATTCTTTATTCCCAGGCTGCAAACTTTTGTCGATGTTCCTTAACCACCGTCCATTGCTTGTGCTCGTCTCAGGGGGCGTTACAAACTCAGGGTTTGCTAGTAGGAAGCCTGAATCTGCTCTTCTGCTGCATGTTCGATAATTGCTGCCGGTCCCTTTTGTCTTTGCGGTCATGATCTCTGCGAGTCCGTTCCAACTTGCTTTTACATTAGTGAAATGGGAAAACAATTTCCGGCGTCAACGTTGATGGGAAAGAGCGCTAATTAATCTCAGTGCAGTAGCCAATGTCTCATTGATTCGTAATGGAAACATGTGCATTATACTTATAAGCCGGAATTATGTTGCATATATATATGTGTTATGTTGATTATTAATTAGGGCCAAACACCCACATTTTGGAAAACTTCATAAAAAGGACCCGTTCACAAGCTTTCCGGTCAATAAATGTCATATATATTTATATGTATCTGTATTGAAAGTTATATTTATGGGCGCACATTGGTGGAGGATTTAATATACATGATACGCATAGACAAAAGTAGGGTCCTGAGCGATCCTTTATTACCACCACCGGGTTTCTCTTCTCTTTTTAGATATTTATTCTCAAGTCTTTAAGATGCACAAATTGATAGTTTGAAGGTACTAATAAATATCATGCAAGCCACCCCTGGGAAGAACTGAAATTTTGTTTTAAATGGGAAATGTGGCTTTTTAATTGTGTTCTGTGCTAGTGATGTGCGGGCCGACCCGATACCTGCGGGACCCGCGGGTTTATCCACAGGTCCGGCAGGTTCGGGTCGACCTCGCACTGCTCCTCATGGGTGGCGAGCAGGTGCGGGTTGAGCTCTTCTCCTGCTCTCCCCACCCACCACCTTCAAATGCCGACTTCCGGTTTTATAGTCTTGCGTCTGCTCGCTCCGACCATTTTATGACATCATTGTGATGTCATCGGCGGGGAGGGTCGGCGCAGGTCTATAAAAGGACCCCGGAAGCGCAGGTGCGGGCGGGTTAGGGTCAGGTGCGGGTCAGGAAAACCCTGACTCGCACATCACTATTCTCTGCACTAACATTGTGCCAGCCCAAATGCCAAAGGTGCCCCAAGCCAAGCTCCCTCCATCCATCGTGCCCCCCCCCCCGAGAGAAGTACCATTGAGCCAGAGTTATAAGGGTAAATTATTTACTAAGCGGCGAAAATTCGCCAGCGACCACAACACTTCGCAAGGCGAAAATTTGCTCGGACAACTCTTTTTTACTAAAATGGGAAGTTGCACCCAGGGCACCAAACGCTGGCAAATTTTCACTAGCGTTACTTCGGCAATCAAAACAAAGATGCACTAGTGTTCAATTATGCCTAGTGCATCTTCGTTAAGAGGTCTTCACTCAGGCTAATTTGCATACGGCGGGAAATGAAATGGTTGAATTGAATGGACGTTTATGTTGCAGTAAATACGTTACATTACACAAGTCCAGGGAACCTTAATAAATAAAATAAAGTTGTTATAACGCCCTACACATGAGCCCAGTGTATAGTTTATGTTCCATATTTTAGAAAATGTATGGGGGAACCCATTTACCCAAAAAAAAATTTGAAGGACTTTTGCAGGCTATCACTCTGAAAAAAGCAATACCCAGTGTTTTTTGGGACTTTTTTCCACTAAAAATATGATGTAAGTAACAGAAGATTGAGGAAGATGTATGCACTCCAGTGAATTTCACCTGGTCTGAGCTGGCGAAAGCAAGCCTGGCAAATGAGGTGACGTTCAGTAAAATTTGCATCTTAGTGAATTTGCAGAGCGAAAATTTGCCTGGCGATGGAGTGCGAATGACCGAAATCGTCAGTCTCTTTCGCTAGTGAAGTTATGCCTGTGCACGTTTGTAAATCAGCTAAGTGCCTGAAAACGGTAATGCTGCCGAATTGTCACCATTGTTACTCACTTCGCCCATTGGTAAATCTGCCCCATTGTGCCATAGACATGTGCCTCTTCTGCCTACGACTAGTTACTGTACATCAGACGTTGTCTCTTTTTTTTTAATTTATAGATGTTATTTTATGCACAGCCACATCTAATCTTCTTGTATAGTAGTTGAAGTTCTGACACTTGAATATAAGGTGTGCCATGCTCCTGCTTATGTTTACATATAGGCACTTTTCCAAGTGTCAGAACTAGGGGCAGACAGAAGTGGCACATGTCTTTGGAGCATAGGTGGTTGTGTCTAGGCACATGCATCTTCTGTCTGCCTACCTGTAGTTTGGTCCCTTCTAAAACTCCAGGAGGGGGATTTGTTGCACTCAACAGTGATGAGCTGTGTCTCCCCCCCCACACACACACCCCTTAGGTACCCTAGATATTTGACCTGACAAATTTCACATTTCCTTTATATAAATAGGAAGAGTCTATAGCAGTGATCCCCAACCAGTAGCTCGTGAGCAACATGTTGCTCTCAAACCCCTTGGATTTTGCTCCCAGTGGCCTCAAAGCAGGTGCTTATTTTTGAATTCCAGGTTTGAAGGCAAGTTTTGGTTGTAAAAAAAAACAGGTGCACTGCCAAGCAGAGCCTCAATGTAGGTTGACAATCCACATAGGGGCTACTAAATGGCCAATCACAGCCCTTATTTGACACCCCAAGAACATTTGTCATGCTTGCTTTGCTCCCCAACTCCTTTCACTTCTGAATTTTGCTCACGGGTTCAAAAGGTTGGGGATCCCTAGTTTACGGGCAGGGGAAGGGTGTCTTTACTGACATCGTTCTCTGGTCAAATAACCAAGTATTCTTCAGGCCTTATAAATAGTCAGTGGGGCTTAAGGTAAAAAGATCAAAGGGCACGGTCTGCCATAACTGTGAATGTGGATTATAATGGAACAATAGAGGCATAGTTGTAGCAGCAATGAACCCAACAACCCTATAACCCTACAGAGAGAGAGCGTAAATACAGGTCAGCAGAGGTTCTCCTTGCACTTATAACCATTCCGCAGGAGAATAATATACTGTAACGAGCGAAGTTGATAAATGCAGCAGAACAATGTGCACTGTTTGTCACTTACGGAAACGCTTATGTAGAACACGGCTGAAGTGATTACTTTAACATGTTGTTTTTATCCCTCTGTCCTTATCAGCTGTCATGTACAAGCATCCCCGGTGAATTGCTGCGAACGAGCAGCTTGATAAGAGCCCTATCTACATTTCAGCACATTATCCTACACAAAGGCACAATGAACTTCCAGAGATTTTCCCTTTCAGCTCCTGTTCCTCCGTATTTCTTTTCATGAATAAAAAAAAAAAAAACTTGGGTTCCCATGAATCAGCTGGTGACTTTGTTAGCTTGGTACTGTTTAGTAATAAGTACGGCCCACAACAACAATTCACTGTCATAATATTTGTCTTAATATTTACCTAACCATTGTCATTTGTCTTCTGTGGGCTGATCGAGCTGCTAATTCACATGAGCTGCTCCCTTGATGTTTGGAGGACAGGGCTGATTCATTTAGTTTGCTATATTGATATAGCGCCAACATATTCCATAGTGCTGTATAGGAATTCGTTCCCATCAGTCCCTTCCCCAGTGAAGCTCAGTGACTTGAGGGAGGGCCACATGGGTCATAACTGTTGCTTTTGAATCTGAGCTGAATGCTGAGGATCAATTGCAAACTCACCGAACAGTTATGTACCATGTGGCCCCCCTTAAAGTCGTTGACTAACTCAGAGTTAGAGAGCTGAAAAGCAGGACGTGGGGTTCTATTCTGTTCTGTTACACATCCAGTCACTCCAGCCTTTATACATTATATTTTCTGGCTAACAAACTATATTAGATATTGCACAACCTATCTATTTACCCAGTTTTTAATTGTAAACTGTGTGTGACTGGTATCTGTCCAAGCAGAGTAATTATATAGCTAAGGTTCTTGTTAGCACCTCCGCTGAGGGTGCTGCAATATAATCCCAGGGCAGGTCCGGACTGAGAATTAAAATAGGCCCTGTCATTTCAGGTACACAGAGGCCCAATCAGCCCTCACAGAGGCCCAATCAGCCCCCACCAGCCCACTAAATAGTGATTTTCTATGGTACCTTATAGCTGCCCTTCTGGCATTTGCCAGAACCCACAGATTGCCAGTCCAGGCCTGTCCCAGGGAGTTGTAGTTGAACAGGAGCCACACAGGGCTCGAAACATGTAGTGCTGAGAATAAAACACAGAAGTTTGAGCAGTTAAACTGCAGTTTCGCCTGTTCTTGTTCAACTACAACTCCCTGGTAGGGATGTAGCGAACGTCGGAAAAAAAGTTCGCGAACATATTCGCGAACTTGCGCAAAAATGCGAGCGGTTCGCGAACGGTTCGCGAACCCCATAGACTTCAATGGGAAGGCGAACTTTAACATCTAAAAAAGACATTTCTGGCCAGAAAAATGATTTTAAAGTTGTTTAAAGGGTGCAACGACCTGGACAGTGGCATGCCAGAGGGGGATCAAGGGCAAAAATGTATCTGAAAAATCTGCCTGTGTGTGCTTGGAAGAGATAGTGTAGGGGGAGAGCTGTTAGTGATTTCAGGGACAGATGATAGTAAGTTTGCTGGCTAGTAATCTGCTTGATACTGCTCTGTATTGGAACAAAAAAATAAATAAAAGCAGTCCTTACAAGGACTACTGTTATTGCAGCAGTCAGCAGATGAGATCAGAAGCAGGACAGCTGCCCACTGCAGCTACATACAGAGCACTGCAGTAGAAGGTAGATTACTAGCCAGCAAAGCTACCTAAGCTTAAATGTCCCTCAAACCCCTGCAGACTTCTGTCCCTCCAATAACAGAGCAGTATCAACACGATTACTAGCCAGCAAACTTTCAACTGTCCCTGAAATCACTAACAGGCAGCAGCTCTCTCCCTACACTATCTCTTCAGCACACACAGGCAGAGTGAAAAAACGCTGCAGGGCTTCGGTTTTTATAGGGAAGGGGAGTGGTCCAGGGGAGAGCTTCCTGATTGGCTGCCATGTACCTGCTGGTCTGGGGTGAGAGGGCAAAAAAAAGCGCCAACAATGGCGAACCCAAAATGGCGAACGTCGCGCGACGTTCGCGAACTTCCGGCGAGCGCGAACACCCGATGTTCGCGCGAACAAGTTCGCCGGCGAACAGTTCGCGCCATCTCTACTCCCTGGGATAATATTACCCAGTTTTTATTTTTACACTGATCTGTTCCTTTAAAGTACAAGGAAAGTGTTAATCAATGAGGAAAAGGGTGCAGTTTGTTTCACTGAAAAACACACTGGGGCTCATTAATCAACACTGGACAAATTTGCCCATGGGCAGTTACCTATAGCAACCAATAAGTGATTGGTTTTTGAAGCCAGCTGCAATTAGAACAATGAATGCAGCAATATGATTGGTTGCCATGGGTTACTGCCCATGGGCAAATTTGCCCAGTGTTGACTGTTCCAAGGGCCATGCATTACAGTAAAAACTTCTGCAAGGGCCACCCAGCTTTCTCTAGCATCAATAGGTGCAGTTGTGCATGAAGAGTCAGGATGGACACAATATTGATCAACGCAACTTTACTTGTTTGGTTGAAAATATAATGAATGGCGTCAAAACAACATTTGTGTCCATTGTAGTGTAACAGCACCCCTACTTGTGGTCATGAATTACCAAAATTACACTATGTACCATATTGCGGTCATAACTGAACCTTTTTAGTGTTCAAAAAAAAGTCAATATCTTTCAATTTACATAATCATTCCAGACACTAGTACGGTTGACCCAAAGCCTGTGGGTGAGTTCGGGCTGAAATTTGGCCAACCAGGTTGGGTGTGCATCAAACTGGGGAAGTACATTCCTCCTCTGTTTCCAAAGATACATAAAAGTAGTGTACAAAAGTAGTGCAAGACGGTGTGGGTACAAGTTGGGTGCGGGTTTGTGGGTTCAGGTCAGGTGTTGTAAAAAAGAGTGAAAAGCTATACGTGGCCATCAAGAGTCGCCTTTTTTTCTGCAAAGGAATAACAACCTCTAAACAAATATTTATTTATGTTATAAAATACTCTTTCCCATAAGAGGAATTTGAACCATAGTTTTCCTACAATTAGGTTTCATAGCATAATTACTAGACTTTATTCTATAATGGAATGCTATGCAACAGCATCTATATTCGGATTGATGGTAAGGTACCTTACCCTATGTATCAGCTCCTTCCCTCTTTGTACCCCTATTATTCTCACTTCATATGATGAGAAAATGACAGTTGCCGGGGATCCTGTAAGTTACTATAGCAATCTAGCAGTAAACAAATATGCAAAAAACTGTTTTTAGCCTAACGTGGGTCATCCAAGCTGTTGGTTCAGTTTCGCATCTGGGTATGTAGAATGTGTGGGTGAAAGCCAGTGTTGCATAACTTCTGTATTACTCACCGCTAAATAATGTTTGCAAACTGTCTTACATCAGCTATTTTCTTATCACAGAGAGACGCTTCAAACCCACCTATATTTGTAGTAAAAATATACCCACATAAAAACTGTTCTGGTGTTAAACATTGCACATTTGGCTTCTTTAAAAAGCTCCAATATGTTTCTCAGGACAGTAATATACAACCGACATAAATAATATATGCCATGTACCCTCATAATACACAGGAGGCATTAATATCAGATTTGCAACCAGGATCTTGAACCAGAACAGTTTAAAAACGTCTGTAAGATAGAATTTCATTGTACATGGAAAACGAGAAGGTGAAAACCAGGGTGCACAATGAAAGCAATAATGGGGTAACAGTGGCCTAATATCAAAACCAACTGAATTTGCCACTAAGGATGAAGGCTAAGGTTTATATAGCCTAAAGTTTATCTTAGCAACATTTTTCTCTATATAAATGGCGGTTACAAACCTTTTTCGGAATTGTTGCTGGACAAGGTATATTGTGTTGTGTTCTCCTTCAAACACAAACATAGCAGTAGCTATTACAATGTTTTCTTTGGAGTCACTTTTGATCTGTCTGTCCCAAGAAAAGTCATAGGGGCAAATTAACTAAAGGGCGAATTTTCGCCTGCGAAGGCTTCGCACACTTTACGCCACTTCACCAGGCGCAAATTCGCTACCACTACGCAAATTCACTAAAATGCGAAGTTGTATCTTGGCAGCCGAACGCTGGCGAAGTTTCACTAGGGCTAATTCATCAGCACGAGCATTTCATAGCGAACTTTCGCTAACGCTCGTTTCTGCCTAGCGAAACTTTGTTAGTACACTTGCGCTTAGGTCAATTTTAATGGGACAGGTACATATAAGTAATATATATATATATATATATATATATATATATATATATATATATATATATAACAAACAAGGGAAAGTTGTGCTCACCACTATTTTTTAAAAACATTAAGCGGGGGTGCAATGAGGGTGTGACCACAAAATACATATAGTCAACTACAAGAGGTCCTCTGCACTCAACCCATTATCAATATATTTAAGACAGCGACATTTTGTGCATACTGCTACTAAAAAATGCCTTACCCTTTAAACAACACAGGGATTGTTTGTCCATATATTGCAATATATTTAAGCTGGCCAACTACGTCAAAGTCATCCCATATCTGGCCAGTCCTACGCTTAAGTTTCATCTGATTCATTAAGAATTCAATTGCTTAATTATACATTTTACAAAGGGACTAAGTTTTACCTGCAACTTACTAGCTGCTTTCAAAGTAAACCTCCATACTTGGCTGCCCTTTTATTAGACACCAGTGGGATCACCTGACTATAGCTGGGAAGGGTGGGAGCTACAACATGGAGCCGGTCACTGCTCCTGTATAACTATAACAAACAAGGGAAAGTTGTGCTCACCACTATTTTTTAAAATGTCTTTTGTATATGTCTTTATTAGAGATGTTGGTGCAAATGCTTGAAGTAGCCACTTATTATTAAAAATGTCCAAGGAAGCAAAACAAAGACAAAAGAGATCCTCTAATGCCCTAGACATGAGTCCCCCCTAAAACAAATGTGGCATGCCCCTCAAATGGTAGAAAAAAATAGTTCAAACAAAAATGTATAATAGTTACAAAATTTAGAGAATCCCGCTGAAAAAACGCCAGCTTTTTTATCGTTTTTATAACTTTTTGGAAAACAGGATATGATGTCACTGACATAAGATTGAAGAGGATGTAGCTTCAATTTATGAGTTTGCCAGCTCTAAGCTGGCGAAGGAACTCTGGCGAAAGAGGTAACGTTCTGTAAAATTTGTAGTGGAAATTTGTCTGGTGATCGGGTGTGAAAATTTGCTAACAAAGTACTCTAATGCTAGTGAGTTGTCCTCTACGCCTGTTAGTAAATTGGCAATGTCCCTGAGAATGGAGTTTCTGGTGAATTTTCGTTAGCGACGGCCACTTCGCCCTTTAATAAATCTGCTCCATAGAGTCATATGTCCATAAATCCATGCATTTCAGAGACATGTAAAAGCAGCAAGGGACAACCTATGAGGCTTAAATCATAAGTAAGGAAGTTAATAAGAAGGATGAAGAGAACATTTAAACCCTTTAGAGAGATCCCTTTATAGTGGCAAGACACTTTTTTGTAATGCCTAAAAATATTGGAGTTGTAAACAGCACTCAAGAAGGCAAAAATAGAAAACAAGGAATTGATTGCTTCAGTTGCAAAGATCAATCTCAGTATATCAACAGTAAAACGATGCAGGTCAAGAGTGTGGATCCATTAGAAAATGGACCATGAGCCATTGTTACAAGGCTAACAGTGTAGTAGTTAGTGACTAACACAGGTCATGATATGTGCACCTAGAGTTCTTATATGTAGCCGGGTCACTTTTTAAGACTTTATCACACTTCCCCTTATCTATTATTTTTCCAACAAATGGGAGTAAATATAATTTAATTCCAGCAATTAAAGGAGAGTTCAACCCGTTGTTAAAAAAAAGCATCCACCCCCTACCCTGGGTAGACCCTCACCCCCCCCCAGCCTACATGCCCCCCCCCCCGGGCAAGTGCCCCTAATTTTTTGCTCACCCCTCCATGCAGATTCTGGCCTCGGAGTTCACGGCAGCCACCTTCTTCTGTCTTTTTCAGAAGTTTTGGTGCATGCGCAGTTGGAGAAAATTTCCGGTTCCAAACCACTGCACGGGCGCCGAAAGTCACTAAAATTTGTCGGAAATTTTTGTGACTTTCAGCACATGCGCAGTTGTTCAGCACCATAAATTGACTCCAACTGCGCATGAACCAAAAATGCCGGCACCGGAGAAGAAGTTGGTTGCTGTGAATCACGGAGTCCAAAAGATGTGCCATAGTGTTCTACAGTTGGTTTACTTTTATTTATTAACTTGCAGGAAATCACTGAAAGCGATATATCTGTTAATTGTGACATTCATTGTTGATAAATAGAAGGTTTGCACTTAAGATAGATGCATCCTTGATGGAGAAGAACCTAGAAGTTCAGCAAGATATTCTCTTTTAAATGGGGTAAAGTGATGGCAGGAAAGTGCAGTTTTGGTATCCAAGGGACATTATTGAAATAATGTTCAGAGAAGAACAACCAAAGGAAATTACTGAAATATTGTTTAGAGGACAATGACCAAGCTGATATAGAAGATCTGGCCAGTTTTTACCAGGCAGTAGTATCACTTTGTATAATTATACAAGGGGCCCATACAATACATTCTATGGCATTGATCCCCAACAAGCAGCTGGCAAGCAACATGTTGCTCACCAACCCCTTGGATGTTGCTCTCAGTGGCCTCAAAGCAGGTGCTTATTTTTGAATTCCAGGCTTGGAGGCAAGTTTTAGTTGCATAAAAACACGGGGTACTGCCAAACAAAGCCTCCTGTAGGCTGCCAGTCCACATAGGGGCTACCAAATAGCCAATTACAGCCCTGTTTGTCATCTACAGGGACTGTTTCATGCTTGTGTTGCTCCCCAACTCTTTTTGCATTTGAATGTGGCTCACAGGTAAAAAAGGTTGGGGACCCCTAGTCTATGGTACCAGTATGACACATGGACACCCCTTTTATTATGGCTACCAATGCACATGGGTGTTACAGGGTCTCTTGCTGCCTTTCTGATGCCGCTTCCCTCGCACCTGGCGCATACCATTGTCAGCACCTGTGCAGGTGTAGGGGGCCGCATCATTCTCTGCACAAGCAAAGCCGAAAATTCAGATTTAAATATTGGAATTTCGGCTCTTAAAGTTACCAGGAGCTGCTTTTTTTCCATCCCTGGTAATGTCCCGGCTGCTGCCATCTGAGGCTAATTTCTCAACTTGCCTTAGCAGCAGCGGGCACGTGCCCACAGCCACTGAAAATAGTCCATTGTTATTACCTATATTATTTGTGGTCATTCTTCACCAGTCTTATTTCAGCTTAAAATGAGACCATTTTTTTTGTAGTCATTCTTCTTGCCGAAATGAGATTGGTGAGGAATGACTTACAAAAGGAAGAGGTAATAATCAGTGGCTGAGATCCAAGGCTCTCCCAGCTCTTAGCATGACCAATGAAGTCTACATGGTTTGTTGATAAGCCTTGGTGTATTAACCAACAATTTTGGTGTTCACAATGCATGGCTCGTTCAAGAGGACTGATTTTAGAAACAATACCTTAGGAGTATCTAAAACAGGTATTATACATTCATTCATGTAGCCTAATTGGTCTCAGCTTGGGCCTCCTAGTTGGGTGAGCCCTACAGATTGGATTCCGCTCCTACAGTATAGCTTCTCAAACCAGTTTTTCTGATTACAGTAACTGTTTTAGGGATATTGATGCCTCTTCACAGGTAGATTGATATTGTGCCTGTGCTACTGTGTGTATATCTTTAAACCATGCACAGCTGGTGGGTCATATTAACAGGTGCGAGAGCCTTGGGTCTAAGCCACTAAATCAAATCCATTATCTTTACTTATTTCCTTTGTAATCATTGTTCAACAGTCTTGTTTCAAGTTTGCCTTTATTACTCACATCCTAATTGCTCAGTTCAGACACAAAACTAAGGCTAGAAGCTTAATTGTACCTTACGGCATCTTGATGATTGGTTTATCAAATTAAAAACCCCGTTGAGAAAGGATTATTAAAGGGGAGGGTGGCTGTTGAATTTAAAGCCAAAGCAACAGCTTTCGTATTAAAACTTTATGATGATGTTCATTGAGAGTTTCCCCCTCCTCCCCGTGTCCTTTACGACAACCTAAATATGTAAAGCCCGTTATATCTAGGTTCATGGACTTTAATTAACAGTTAGAAAATTGTAATATCACTTGAATTTTAGATTGGTGAGAATTCAACACTGTATTAAGCAGCCTAGACAAAAGGACATGAAATGCGTCAGAGAGAGACTTATTAAATGCAATGCAAATTCAATCGCCAGATTCCTGCAAACAGGTGCGAGAGATGAATTAATTTTTAAACTCCACCACTCTCACTCTGGGGATTTTCATGCATCGCATTGACAGCCACAGCACGTTGACTATTTCATCCACGAGCTTAAAAAATTTCCAGCGCAGTTTCATTGGGAAACCTTGCCCGATGCTTAACCATTCCTCTGCCTGGTGGGCTCTGCATCCCTGCACGATGCTTGGGTTGCTGGTTCTTAAACAGTTAAAAGAACAGGGAGTAACAAAAAAAGAAGCAGGGCCCTACAGTCTCCTACCACGGGAAATGTTAATTTCTTTCTCTGGGATTTCAAATCATTCATCTAGCCAGAAGCACACCAAGTTTTTATGAATGAAATCCATCTTGCCGGCTGAATACAAATGCTTCTCTATTATCATATTGTTCTATTACCCTGCGAGATTCTGTTTAACTTGTAATATGATTTTCTTCGGTGAATTAGCATCCGGCTATTTGCTGTATTCCATATATATTCCAGGACTTTAACCCATTCAGGAACAGAGCATATATAAATATAATATAATAATAATTAGTAATGGCTGAATAAATTCGGCAGGCACAAATTCACGGCGAATTTCTGCATTTCCGCACCGGCGAATAAATTTGCGTTGTGTCAGCGTTAAAACTGTTGTGCGTCAACATTATCTGGACATTGACTTGAATGCGGGTGTCAAAATTGGGCAGTCATCAACATTCTCGTATCGCAAATCTTTTGGCGATTCGCGTATTTAGTGTCAAAGCAAAACGGGACAAACCTGCCCATTGCTGATAATAATCCTTTTCTAATCTATAACTGGATTGTAGATTTGTCATGGTATTATAATTATTATACAGTGGACCCATAATACCATATCAGGAGGCTTTGTTTTAATCTTTTGCAATCTTTGACATTAAAAACCCACCCAATCCTGCCCATTTATGCTTGGACATGACCCATAATTTGCCCGAGCCCCTTCCCACGTGCCATTAAGCTACACCCCATTTGGTGTCCGTGATTCCGGACTCCCAATATTAGAAAAGTTAGGTTGGTGTGGGCAAGACAGCCCTTGTTGAAGATCAATTAACAGTGTAGCAGAGGCCTGCATTAAGGGGGTTATTTATCAAAATCCGAATGTTTCTGATTGATTAAAAAAAAGTCAGACCAAACCATGATTTGACCTTATTTATTATTAAAAAAGCTTGATTTAATCAGATCAGGAAAAACTCGATAAAATTAAGAGAAACCGCGATTCGCAGGTTTTTTTCACCAAATCACTCAATCTTTTCTAGATTTTTCCTGAAAAGCCAGAATGTTTTCGATTTTTGCCTGAAATAGTGGGACTTTAGGACTAATTCCAGCAGAATTAAAGCCGTGCATTAAAGAAATATCCATTGATGGCATTGGGGATGGTGTGGAATCCCTATGGGTAGAGATTTCAACTGGACAAAAGGTTACAAAGAAATGATCATTGGTGTATGCTATGAAGCACCTCGTAAGTGGCGAGAATGAAGCCCAGCTGCTTTTACAAATAGAAGTGGTTTTGCAACTAGGTCAAGTTATTAATATGGGTGACTTTAATTATCCAGAGATTGACTGGGGAAATGGGGTTGCCAAGTCAGAAAAAGCTAGTAGGTAGGGATGGGCGAATTTTTTCGCCTCGTTTCGCCGAAAAAATGACGCCCATAGGCTTGTATGGAGACGTGCGTCAAAAAAAAAAAAAAGACGCGCAACAAAATAATTTTGACGCCCATAGACTTTAATGGGCGTCTGCGACATTTCGTCGGCGGCGATTTTTTGCCGAAACGGGTCAAATTCGCCCATCCCTACTAGTAGGTTTGTAAATATGCTGAATGACAACTTTTTATTTCAGCTTGTTCAAGATCAACTAGGAATGTCTCTTTTGGATCTTGTAATAACTAATAATACTGAACTCATCTCTAGCATTTGTGTGGGTGAGCATTTAGGGAATAGTGATCATAACATGGTCTCCTTTGAGATTCTGTTGCAGAAACAACTCTATAAGGAAACAACTAAAACACTACATTTTAGACGTGCAAACTTCGACAGTATAAGGGCATCTCTGCAACATATTAAGGGGGAAATGCTTTTTACAGGGTTAAACACGGATCAAAAATTGGACATTTTCAAGCTTTCAAGCAGAAACATTTATCAGGTACAAGGAGGCCAATAAAAATCAAAATGAGCTTAGCTCTGTGATTGCCAGCCCTCTTTAATTAATTTTTCAGGATTCATTGAGGCCTGGCATTGGGCCGAGAGACTGGTGTATTGCTAATGTGGCGGCGCTATTCAAAAAGGGATCCTATTCTCAGCCTCAAAACTATAGACTGGTTAGTCTGTCATCTGTGCTAGGAAAGCTTTTTGAAGCGGTATTAAGGGAAGTTACTGGACTTCATCACAAATCATAATACTATGAGTTTTTGCCAGCATGGTTTTATGCGTAATAGATCTTGCCAGAATAATTTAATTTCCTTTTATGAGAAGGCGAGCAGGGACCTTGATACTGGGATGGCAGTGGATGTGATTTACTTAGACTTTGCTAAAGCATTTGATACAGTGCCACACAGGAGGTTACTGGTTAAATTAAGGAATATTGGCCTGGAACATAGTATTTGTACCTGGATATTTGTATTGACTAAAAGATAGATTGCAGATGGTAAATGGAACATTTTCTAATTAGACCAGTGTTGTTAGTGGAGTACCGCAGGGCTCTGTACTAGGTCCCTTGCTTTTCAACTTGTTTATTAATGACCTGGAGGTGGGCATTGAAAGTACTGTTTCTATCTTTGCTGAGAAAATTGTGCAGAACTATAGGTTCTATGCAGGATTCTGCCACTTTGCAGAATGATTTGACTAAATTCGAAAACTGGGCAGCAAACTGGAAAAGGAGGTTCAATGTTGATAAATGCAAGGTTATGAGTTTTGGCAAAAATAATATAAATGCAAGTTATACACTAAAGGCAGATTTTTTAAGGTTCGAATGGTAAATTCAAATATTTTTTTTTTAATTTTGTTGGGTTAAAACTCACAAATTTGAATTTTAAATCACCAACCCGAATTTTAATTCGAATGTGAGACTTATCCCTGGAAACTGTTCTTGTTCAAATTTTTGGCTAAATCCTGCTGAGTTCATGTACAAGTCAATGGCAGAGGTCAGTTGAACCACTTGAATATGTTGATTGCCTTCCTGACATTTGAGGTTTTTTTCGGAGGAAAACTTGATCAAAATTCAATTCGAATTTTCAGGTCATTTGTATTCGATCGAATATTAGACTTTTTTTATTTTTTCATAAATAACCTCCCATTCGAGTTGTGAATTTGAATTAAAAAAATTCACTTAACTTCGAAATTCAACCTTTGATAAATCTGCCCCTAAATGGCAGTGTGTTGGGAGTTCCCTTAACTGAGATTGATCTAGGGGTTTTTGGGGTGGCCACTACAGCAGCAAGAAATTAAGTTCTGTCTTGCACAAAAAAGGGCATTAACTCATGGGATGAAAACCTAATTTTGCCTCTTTATAGGTCCCTCGAGTATGCAGTGCAGTTTTGGACTCCAGTCCTTAAGAGGGATATAAATGAGCTGGAGAGAGTGCAGAGACTAAGTGCAACTAAACTGGTTAGAGGGAGGGAAGACTTAAATTATGAGGGTAGACTGTCAAGGTTGGGGTTGTTTTCTCTGGAAAAAAGGCGCTTGCGAGGGGACATAATTACACTTTACAAGTACATAAGAAAACATTATAGACAAATAGCAGGGGACCTTTTTACCCATAAAGAGGATCACTGTACCAGAGGCCTCCCCTTCAAACTAGTGGAAAAGAACTTTGATTTGAAACAAAGTTGGTGGTTCTTCACAGTGAGGCTGTGAAATGCATTGCCGGATGATGCTGTTGTGATGGCTGATTGTATTAATGCCTTTAAGCGTGGCTTGGATGATTTCGTGGACAAGCAGAATATCCAAGGCTATTGTGTTATTAAACTCTATTGTTAGTGTATGGGTATATATAGTTTATGTGAGTGTATGGAGGGGTCAGTATGTGTGTATGGATGGATGCTGGGTTTCATTTGGAGGGGTTGAACATGACGGACTTTGGTCTTTTTTCAACCTGATAAAACTATGTAACTATGTAATTAAATGGAATTTAAACACACCAAAAAAATAAAATGATGCTTAAGCAAAATGAAGATACATTTAGAACATATTGTATAGTATTTCTAGGTTTCCAACCCTTTTAAACCAAGCGAGTCTGATCCAATCATTTGCACCCAGACTGCATCAACACACCTATGTGGTCCTCTCTTGGGACTAACTACTAAACTGCCCTATAGATAATGGACTGAATTATGGCCAAATATCTGTCCAGTAGACAAAGGGGAGAAGCACATACATGGGCCAATAAGCTGGTGCCGTGGTCTGAAGGGGCTGAATCTACATCTTCTATTGACCCAAGTAAAGCCAGCTTCACGGGAAATGGACCTTGATTGTGTTTGGTGCTACTAAGCTTTGCATTTAAGCTCATTATATTTGATAAAGTATTTTATACCAATGTTCTGTCTGTAATATTTTACATTTCTTCTTATTCTCAGGTGCTTCGATTCATTCTCGGACAGATCTTCTTCAACGGCCAGCACATGTGGCGACTAAAACTTTTCAGGCGCTCCGAATCTTTGTAAATAATGAACTGAATGAACTTTATGCAGGGCTAAGCACAGCAGAGCGGTTCATAAAGCCCGGTGGAAGGCTTGTTGCCATTTCTTTCCATTCCCTTGAAGACCGCATTGTAAAGAGGTTCCTCCATGGAATAGACATGGCCGATAAGCCAAATTTAGCGGCCAGGCATAAAATAAGGCAAGGCCAGAGAAACAGCAAAGAGTTTGAGGATGAAGAATTTGAAATGCCACAATCTAGTTCAGCTTGGACTGTTATCCAGAAAAAAGTGCTCACACCCCAATACCAAGATGTTTTAGAAAACCCACGTGGGAGGTCTGCTAAACTGAGAGCAGCTATAAAACGATGAGTCTTGTTTTATTTTAAAGGCCCATTGTATTGACTAGTTATCTATAGCACAAACAATGTGTTTTATATGATTTTTTCACATTAAAATAAACATGGATGTCTTGTGTCTGAATTTTGGCATTTATCAAGCCTTAAAGTTGGCCATTCATCTCCTTTTCCCCAAAAGAACACTACGGATAGTATTAGCCATTGAACCCCAATAAAAGTTGTATAACAACAAAGTGACAACCGGCCATGTCACATATATCAGTGGTACTACTGCCCTTCAGGAGATTTCATTCATCGATTTGCATTGACTTTTTTTCAAGAACTTGGTCATTACAGCTTTTGTCCCTTACTACATTTTGCTGTTACACCACCATAGCAGGACTATTCTGATGTGGTCATCGTGTAGCAAGTTTGCAAGGGAGTGGTTTGTATATTTAGAGGATATTTCAGTGAACTGATCATTCGTTTATCCTCCTCGTAAGAACCAGGAAGTTGCAATGTGACTTAAATGCAAAAAAAAAAAAAACGATATATACATACAACGATATATACATTAAAACAATAGGTAAAAAGTATGGTTTTGCAACTTTGGAAAACAAACAGATCTTTCTCTGTATGGCTAGCTTCCTTTTATTTCAACAACATTAAAGGATAAGTAAACCTTAAAAATAAGTGCATGTAAAACTGATGAGGGGGCTATTCTAAGCACTTTTGCAATGTACATTCATTATTTATTCTTTTTAAATTCCAAGATATTAAGGGATAAATGCACTGTTAATATGAATGAATTTTGTTACAACAGCGCCACCTGCTGGTCAGTTTCCCACCAGTCTGACCACCAAGTAGTCAAGGAAGTTGTCAGGAAAAAAAAGAGGCTGCTCTGATGTTTTTCTGCTTATGAATAATATTACAAACCTTTCTCAAATCTTTCCTAAGCAGAAAAACATCAGCCTCTTTCTTTCTCCTGACAACTTCCTTGACTACTTGATGGTCAGACTGGTGGGAAACTGACCAGCAGGTGGAGCTGTTGTAACAAAATTCATTCATATTAACAGTACACATATCCCTTAATATCTTGGAATAAAAACAAAATAAATAATGAATGTAAATTACAAAAGTGCTTAGAATAGCCCCCTCATAAATTTTACATTCACTTATTTTTAAGATTAACTTACCCTTTAAATGGTAAATTGTTTTCCACCTTTTTATACTATCCATTAAAAATGTTGTGGGGGAAGTGCAATACAGAAGTACTGCAAAGGCGGAACTCATTCAATACCTTTGCATTATTTGTGATGCCAAAGGCACAGAATGCAGGATTCTCTTTGCTGGAAGGAGCTTCCTACAGACCAAGGCTCATTTGCTTATTAAGACAGAGGGCAGGCGGGGCAAGAACTAGTCTGCATCTTAATTTTATTTACAGCAGATGGTCTGCAAAGAGCCGTGGACCATCCCAGGATAATGGCACTTCCAATATCTGCACCAAAGTAAGGAAGACTATTGACTTTTTTTCTTGGCCAACCTTTGCCTCTACAATTGAGGGCATGTGGCCCAGGTTGACAGTTGAATTGAATGCTTCAATTTTTGTATATTAATACCCCAGCTTCCTATAACACACATTTAGGCTAGCACAACATTTTTGAGTGTAAAAGAGAATACACCCGGGATTGTGTCCAATATTCTCTTATTTAAGTGTAACCGAGAGGCTTTTATTGATATTTATTTCCAACTTTTCCTGTAGACATTTCTTGTTGAATCCAAACTTATTTGATCTTCTACCAAGCAAATGTGCTAGTCAGAATGATGGTTTCACAGGAGTGTTCCAACGGGCATGTTACACAATCCACAGAGTGTTTATATGTGGTGGTTCCACAATGGAGAATGGAGATGAGTGTTGACAGCAGAAAGATTGGGCAGCCCGCTGTTCACTACTTGGAATGTACAACATCATCTGCACAGTGATATCCAAGCAAATATAATTCAATAAAATGTCTTGTGGAAGCCAAGCACCTGCCCAATCCCGAAATATGGAAAGTTCTCGTCAGTATTTCTCTACTTGTCTTTTTAAGTATCAAGGAGAGCAAGCGGAGTTGCTCACTTTGGCATCATTATATATCATCATAGGAGCAAAATGTTCATTAGTGCACCGTCCATGTTGAAGGCAATAGGATATCTGCTTTGTTTTCTGCACTAGAGCAAATGTATCATATCCGTTTTTGTTGTCCTATAAGCTCTATTTGCCCTATTACAAATTGCAGAGGGTTTCACTCCACTATTAAAAAAGGAAGTTCACTTTTTACTTAAATTTTAGTATGTTTATATGAAACTATATCATGAACCTTTAACTGGTCTTTTTATATTATAATGCTGTGTGTTTAATTATTAGCCTGTCTATTTCCAACCTGAAATTGAAAATGCTATAGTTGGGGGTCACTGACCCTGGCAAGCAAGGAACAGATGAACTGTGAGGGTTCAGGTAAAGCATTTTTCTTCTCAGACCCTTTATTAATAAACCTTCTCTCTGACTTCTTGTTACTTGAGTAATGCAAAAGTACAAGTAAGGCTTAGTCCACACCAGGCGATTTGGGGAGATTAAGCGCCTGGCGACTAATCGCCTCTCCTTTGAGGCGACTAATCTCCCCACACCGCTTCCTCTTCTCCTGCGCCGGCTGTAATGAGAGTCGCCAGAGTTATGACACACGTGGCGCTTCATTCTCCGAAGTTGCTCGAATTTTCCTCGTGTGGCCAGGCGCTAAATCTCCCCGAATCGCCTGGTGTGGACTAAGCCTTAAGCCACTGGCGGGGGGGGGGGGTGATTTTTAATCACTTCCCTTGAATTTATTTGCGTTTCTCATACCCCAGGCCAACACACACCTCTGTCCAAGGTAGTTCATGGCAGGGTGGGCTGGCGCAAGTCTTTCTACTTGTTAACAGCAAATCTCTGTTGTAGGCAAAGATGGCACATGGCCAGGGTCAATCTTTTCCAAATAGTTTGGTTCTGTGCAAACACCAAGCCTGACCTGCTGTGGAGGACCAGTTTATCGCGAGGTAAGAAAACATAACAAGCCTTGTCCTTTTTGAGATGCTTCTTTAAAAACTAAAATGAATTTGAACTGCATCACATTTGCCTGGATGGTTCGGTCATATGCCAGCCTGTTATTTTGGAAAGAGAAATTGTCTATAACCTCCTCCAACTGAAGGTCTGGGACTTGTGTAGCTACTTGAAATGGTGAGTCTACCCCATGTTTCTTGGATCTGGATACACTTTTACTGTATATAAAATGAGATTTCCACTATAGTACTGATGGGTAGCCCACTAGCTCACAATGGGTGTCTTCTGCACAACCTGAAAGTGTCAGAACTTGGTGGCCTTGACCTGAAAATGTCACTAGAAAAGGAGGCTTGCATTATAGTCACCTGGAGAAGACCCATCCAGTTTCAGGAGCTTCATCACTGACTTTGTCACATCTTTCCTAAGCAGAAGAACATCAGAGCAGCCTCTTTCTTTCTCCTGACAACTTCCTTGACTACTTGGTGGTCAGACTGGTGGGAAACTGACCAGCAGGTGGCGCTGTTGTAACACAATTCATTCATATTAACAATACATGTATCCCTTAATATCTTGCAATAAAAACAAAATAAATAATGAATGTAAATTACAACGGTGTTTAGAATAGCCGCTTTATCAATTTTACATTCACTTATAAGGTTTACTTATCTTTTATGTCGTCTATAACACAATAAGGGGCTAATAGAGCTGCTAAGAGAAGTTGTGACCAGCCAGCCTAGGTGAAAACTGAGATGACTCCTAAAGGTTTAGTCTCTTTGTTGACAAACACAAAGGAAAATAAATGGTGTAATTGTGACCTTATAAATCCTAAACAAAATACTATAATACTTAAATCTTAATAAAAAAAAAAAAAAACGTTTCCTGTAAAAATAAACAAACACCGAAAGCTTTAAAGAGAGGTTTGCGACTGCCTTATACCGATCTACATTAGTCACAGAATGAAACAGAAATGCAAAACCCTTGCAAATTAATTTTCATGATAATATAACAAGTATTGGAGTTAACAAGTGGAACAAATAGGATGATATACAGCCACATAACGGGAGAAGACTAAAAAAAACACAATTGCCTTAAGGGTTTTGCTCCTCTTGTGTTGATGAGGCAGCAATTACCGTCAGTGTCGGAAAAGTTTATGAGCTGTGGAATATTGCGCAATATAAAAACCCTCCGAGTGGAAACCGGCGGTGTTTAGAGATTCATTTATTTCATGCCGTCGTTTGCACGCTGTTAAACAAGTTATTTCAAGCACGCGCCATTAATTCCCGGCATTGTGTAGCGGGGAGTTTAAACGAGAAGAAAGATTTTGAACCTAAACCTACAGGATGGAAAGTGAGGCTGATTCTTTATCAATTTTGTTTTATAGTTAAGACAGGGCTTCACTGTTTATGTTCTTCTAGTTCAGGCCTTTGTCTCTGGATGTGATCCCCAGTAGTGATGGGCGAATAAATTCGCCTGGCATGAATTTGTGGCAAACTTCCGCGTTTTGCCGCCGGCTAATAAATTCGCGAATCAACCGGGAAATTCGCCGGTGAAAATTTTCGGTTTCTTTGATGATGATGATGATGATTTTCACGATTTTTTTGTGAAAACTTTCAAATTTCATGATTTTTTGGTGAAATCCTTCAAATTTCATGATTTTTTTTGTGAAAACCTTCAAATTTCACGATTTTTGAATGAAAACGATAAAATTTCCTGATTTTTCGGGGAACTTTCCGATTTCACAAATTTTTCGCCGTTTTGCAAATTTTTCAGGAAAATCGCAAATTTTTCCGCGAAACAGGAGAAGATCCTCTATAACTAATCCCCAGCATAAGTAACATGTTGCTCCCCAACCCCTTGAATGTTGCTCTCAGTGGCCTTGAAGCAGGGGCTTATTTTTGAATTCCAGGCTTGGAGGCAAGTTTTGGTTGTATAAAAACACGGGGTACTGCCAAAAAGAGCCTCCTGTAACCTGCCAGTCCACATGAGAGCTAGCAATTAGCCATTCACAGTCTATATTTGGCATCCCCTGGGACTTTTTTACGCTTCTGTTGCTCCCCAACGATTTTTACATTTGAATGGGGCTCATGGGTAAGAAAGGTTGGGGACCCCTGCATTAGAGACACAGAGGGGGCTTGGGAAGAAACATGTCCTACTGAGACACATTCAGTTACATTGAGAAGGAAAAACAGCAGCCTGCCAGAAAGCATTTCTCTCCTAAAGTGCAGGCACAAGTCACATGACTGGGGGCAGCTGGGAAATTGACAAAATGTCTAGCCCCATGTCAGATTTCAAAATTCAATAGAAAAAAAATCTGTTTGCTCTTTTGAGAAATGGATTTCAGTGCAGAATTCTGCTGGAGCAGCACTATTAACTGATGCGTTTTGAAAAAAACATGTTTTCCGATGACAGGATCCCTTTAATTTACCTTCCAAAAAATAGCCCAAAATGTCCTGCTAGCTGAGACTGGAAAATCCTGTATGAACTTTTCCTTCCAAGTCACCTCGCCAGCCATTGATCTGTCATATTCAGAATGCTGCCAGTTGCTGATTATTTGCTGAAAACAAACAAAGTAAGAAATGACAGCCTGATATTGCACATTAGGAACTAGATACAATATTAGATCAGAGGTGACACTATTGCTGCTAAACATTCCTTTACTATTTTAGTGTCATCTTGTTGATTTATGAAATGCAAATGTGACAGCTCTGGGAATGCATTGCTACTCCTCCCATTCTCTGCCATTGACTCAAATATTCTCCAAAAATAATTGTCGCTCACTATGGTTTGCCTAGGTCTTCCATGGATGACAGTTTGTAGAACTAATGAAAATCACATGACTCTGTCGTACAGGCCAAGCCAGTAAAATATCAGCCAAGACTGAAAGACTAAATTTGCAATGCTTAGTTGTTTGCACCAAGCCCACCTCCATCTGCCCCTATCCCATTCCCCTCCCACTAAATACCCTAAACCCTGCCGACTTGCGTCCAGTAATGGATGAATTTGCAGCGAATTTCCGCGTTTTGCTGGAGGCGCATACATTCGCAAAACTGCTGGAAAAATTTGTGCATCAAAAAAATGTGGGTGCGCGACTATTCTAACACTCGCCCAAATTTGACCCTTGTCAATGTTATTTGGATGACCATTGACTTCAATGCATTTGGACAAAATAGGCTGCGTATAAAAATTGGCGCGGGCGTCTAAAAAAAATTATTTTGAAGCCCGTTGACTTCTATTCGCATCACTAATTTCTCGCCGGTTCGTGCATTTCGCTGGAAGTTCAAGCATTTTTTGGTGAAGTGAAACGGGACAAATTCGCCCATTGCTTCATCTAGCCCCACCCCTTAAGTCATTAACAGTATGGGCCTGAAGAAAAGGTGGCAACTCTAGTACTTCTTGTGGTGGGTTGTATCACTTCCAGAGTGTTCTTTAAAAATGGCCTCTGGGCGATTCACTGGGCGGCAAATCTGATGTGCCTATCAATGCAATCTGATGAGTTTCCACCAGGTCCATGGTGGTGGTAGCTACAGGGTTCCTCAATGTTAACAGGCGCAGTCGTCCATCTTTCATCAGACGAAGCAGGATCGACTTTGTGAAAGTCCAGGAGTGAGATGAGTCCAGGAGCAAGTACCTTAATGAATTGCATCAATATGCACTCTCTATTGTGTCTGTGTTAGAGTACCGGCACTTGTAGGTGTGTTTGTAATGGCCACTCTCTATTGCGTCAGTGTTAGAGTCCCTGGAACTTGTGGGTACTTTTGTAACGGCCACTCTCTATTGCATCAGTGTTAGAGTCCTGACACTTGTGGGTGTCTTTTGTAATGACCACTAATGACATTTAGCCAGTAAACATGAGATAGTCAAAGAGAACCTCTGAACTGTAAAGCTTTGGCAGTATGGTATCATGGTACCGTAGAACTAGGGATGCATTATCCTGAAACCCTTTAAACAGAAAGCTCCAAATTAAGGAAAGGCCATCTCCCATAGACTCCATTTTATCCAAATTCTCATTTTCTCAGTCTGTAGTAGTAAAAAAGTAGCTTGTACTTGGTTTTGCTTCTTTATTGGAAGCAAAACCAGTCTATTGGGTTTATTTAGTGTTTACATGACTTTCTAGTAGACTTAAAGATCCAAATTAGGGAAAGATAGGTTATCCAGAATTACCCAGGTCCTGAACCTTCTGTATAACAAGTCCCATAGTACTATAGGGGAATTACTTATTTGCGGTGCCCTTTTCATTCTGTTCATTACTTGGTTGTAATTGGAAGCCTCCATCAAAGGGAAAAGGGGTTACATTATTATTCCAGAGGGAGTATATACAATTGGTGCTGTACATTTATGACATGAATTTGTTTATTTTATGTTCCTTTTCTTGCCACTGCTTAACACAGTGCAGATATTTCGATAATGCAGAATAGGCAAGCCAACAACCCATTGCATTCCATGTAGGGATGCACCGAATCCAGGATTCTGTTTGGGATTCGGCCAGGATTCTGGCTTTTTCAGCAATATTTCGATTCGGCCGAATCCTTTTGCACGGCCGAACCGAAACTGAATCCTAATTTGCTTATGCAAATTAGGGGTGGGGGGGAAATCGCGTGACTTTTTGTCACAAATCAAAGAAGTAAAAAATGTTTTCCCCTTCCCACCCCTAATTTGCATATGCAAATTAGGATCCGTTTCGGTATTCGGCCGAATCTTTCGCAAAGGATTCGGGGGTTCGGCCGAATCCAAAATAGTGGATTCGGTGCATCCCTAATTCCATGGTTCTGAATCGTATCATCTGTCCCTGTCAGGACTGCCGGAAGCACCCGGCGGCACTGTTTACCTTCCCAGCGGTCGCAATGAAAATCCAAGATGGCGGCACCCATGGTGAACACATGGGTGCTGCGTCGCTGCATGATGACGTCATCACTGGTGCTGGGATTTTTTATAAAAGGGCGCCCTGGACGCTGAAACCCTGCCCATTATAGGTCTTCAATCCTGTGAGTACCTGGGTGTATTATTGTCCTTCTGATTCCTGGTTTTGATCCCTGCTTCCATCCTGACTCTGATCCGTATCTGTCTGCCTGTTTGAACTCTTGCCTGGACTTTTACTAACGATTGTGGCTGATTCCTATTTGTACTGCATACCCGGACCTTTTTGGGCTTCCTCCTCAGTCCAGACTACTCCCTCTGGGAGCCGATTGGCCCCCTGACAGTCCCTACTTCTGTGCTTTCCCTCTGACATATTGCTGTACATGAATTAAGCATCTTGTTGTGTTTACTGTCCTCCAACAAACCTGAGACTTTACTTTCACCCTTGTTCTCAGCAACAGTTGTGTAGATGTTATGTGCTAGATGTTGAATAATTCTCACTACATACTGTATTCTTTGTGACTTCATTGGTAACACTACAATGTTGTAAGCTTGTTTCATTATTAATAAGCCTATGCTTGGGTAAATATATGCAACTTGTTCTGTATCAGTTTTCATTTGTTTACATTTAAGCTCTGCCATAGCCGTTTAGGTGCCTGGTTACCAACAAAGTCTCCAACCCATCACATGGTAGACAAACATGAGTAGATATGCACAATGCAGCAAGTCAAGGAACGTGTTGGACAATTATTTTTCTGTTGAGGTAACTGATATGTTCTCCATGTAGCTTGATGTTGTATAAGATAGATTGTCATAACTTGGTCTACAAAGCATTCTACTCTACATTTACAGAGGACTCACAGTTGCAGATTCTCAGGCAAGGCAAGAGGACCATTTTTATGGGTCTTTTTTCCAAGATTGTTCTTATTCATTGAAGGGACCCAAAGGGTTCACAAATGATACTGATCAGAAAGTCCGAGTTTTGTCATCTATCCTCTGTGGAAAGGAGTTTCCCTACTGACCCAGGAATTTTGTAACCAGTTTCTCTTCATAGGATATATAATACAAGTGAGGTCATAGATCTTTCTCTTTTTCTGGACTTCATTTCACTAGTAGAAGTTAAACCGTCAGAAGTCTAAGACCAAGTCCTAAGGTAACCAACTTTTTGGGATGTAAGTTAAACAGGGCTCGTGGGCAAGAGCAGTCCTGTGCTCCACCAAGAATAATTAGTGGGGTAACTATAGAACAAAGGTGATACCTTGCTGGCGTAGAAACCACAGCCTGGAAAAGGACTCAGGCTATGTGCCAAGGGTTAGGTAGGGGGCGCTGTGGAGGTAGAGGAGGAAGGTGAGTCCTTTAGGCAGGGACTGGCTGTGCACAGGGAACACATAAAGTGAAGGGGTGATGAGGGCGTAGTCTGTCAGAGTGGAACAGGTGCAGAGCGCAACAGGACAGAGGGCAAAGATCAGAACTGGACTAAACAGGATGAAGAGGGAGAGGAGTCTGGACAGGAACAAACTGGATGGGAAAGAACGGTGTAGATCGGATCAGACTGGGGATAGAGTAGCAGGAGGACTGGAAAGCAGGAGAGGACCTGGAAAGCAGGAGAGGACGGGATAGCAGGAGAGTGGACTGAAGCAGAAATTCCTTCCTGACTCCAAAATGGCAAAAATCGGACTAGTCCCTGGATCAACTTGTACTATGAGCTATTTCCCATAACCCTGTATTCCCTCACTTGCTAAACACCATCCAACCCCTTCTTATACCTATCTAATGTATCAGCATGTACCACTGATTCAGGGAGACAATTCCACATCTTCACAGCTCTCACTGTAACAAACCCCTTCCCAATATTTAGGCAGGACCTGTTTTCTTCTAATCAGAATGGGTGACCTTGTGTCAGCTGGAAAGACCTACTGGGAAATAAAGCATTAGAGAGATTATTATATGACCTCCTTATATATTTATACATAGTTATCATATCACCCCTGAAGCGCCTCTTCTTCAGCTTGAACATCCCCAATTTGGCCAGTCTTTCCTCATAGCTAAGATTTTCCATACCTTTTACCAGTTTCGCTTCTCTATACCCTCTCTATTACAATTATGTCCTGTTTGAGTGATGGAGACCAAAACTGTACGGTTATTCTAGATTCAGGGCATCAGAGTTCACGGACGCCATCTTCTTCTCTTCGGGAAGTAAGTGCCATATCGGCGCATGCACAGTTGGAGCAGTCTTTGGGTACTTGTCAACTGTGCATGTGCCGAAATTGACGGAAATTGCCGAAGCGCCAGAAGAAGACCCAAAGATTACCGAAGAGAAGAAGATGGCGCCCGTGAACTCTGATGCCCTGAATCTGCATCGAGGGGTAAGTAAAGAGTTAGGAGCATTTACCAGGGGTAACAACTAGGCTGGCAGGGGGGGAGCAGTGAGGGGGGTTTATGTAGGGTGGGGGTAGTGTTTTTTTTGAATTAAGGGGTTAGTTCTCCTTTAAGGCAGTTCTATAAGTGTAGAATGAGGCATGTAAATACCTTCAATTTTCAGAAGGCTTTACACGTCATGTTTTGCATTGTGAAGGGATTTTTGGCTCCTTTGAGCCCATCACACCCAAACCATGCAGATAATTGACCCTTGGATGAAGTTATTTACATTGTTTTTCCTGTGAAACCCCCTGTATATAAAAAAAAACTCCTCCATATCTGTAAGCTTGAGACACAGAAAGCACAGACTCATTATACATCCTCCTTTACACAAAAGCAATGCACAAAGATGAAGGCCAATAAGAAATCTTTGCTTCTAGATGCAATTCATTCTAGTTTTTTTGGTAGAGGGGCTATAGGGGCCTCTTCAATAATCCTGAAACCTATGCTTGGGACTGTTTAGTATATTACATGGGGCCTCAGACGGACCCTGATGACACCCCTTGAGGACGGCACAGCTAAATACACTTATATCCAGTGCTGGTTACTGTACCTAAATTCATTTTTATAATGTTCTTACATTAACAACAGTTAGATGGAGGGAATTAACGATTAAATGTTGACTCAGACAAAGCCATTTAAATTGTGCCATAGCCCTTAATGCCCGATCGACTGAAAACAAGTGATTCATTGACATGACTGTATTGCTACTCAAGAACACGCTGCACATTTCTGTCCAATTTCCAGACAACCTAATTATCGAGGGCCGGGTCAGTAGGGAAGAAAAAAAAAGGTTTAATTTCAATTAACTCCAAATAAATGAACTGTCAGTGTTTTATGTGCCATGAAATTATCCAGCTATTTTATCTCACTTAGAGTTGTTAACCCGCTGTTTTAGTTCTATTATCCAAGTGTGACATGTGATTGCACAACCTTCTGCGCCGAGCTCCTTGAAGATAAGGAGATTGTAGGTGACCTGCCTGGCCTCTTATCTCATTAATACATGTTCCAGGTCTATAAATATTGTCTTTAACCTTTTTAAAAGCCTTATGTTTAATTATAAAGATATCAATAACTCCACTGTCAGAATTCTATGGTGAAAAATAATGAATATGAGAATCAAATTTCAAACCATACGTAAAAAATAATTGATGGGAGAACAGTTGTGGAACTGAGGGATTGAAGAAGTCTGAGGTTAGTTTGGGACACTTGGATTTGAGTGCTCTCTGTAATATATAATCCTGATTACTGGTGGAACTCGGGAAATGCTGTATTTAGGCTGGACCGTAGGGCTGTTTTAATAAATGGGCAAAAGTCCAGGGCCCACCAGGACTAGGGGCCTACTATGAGACCTTTTATCTGCTAAAGCTTTTGTCTGAAGCATCCCGCAGAAATGACAGACCTCTCATTTCTTTTCTTTCTTTTCCAGTTATTTTTATTGGTATTTCCAAATAAACAGTAAGAGCAAAACCAACAAAATATTGACTTACAATAAACTTACAATAAAGCCCAACAGATTACAAAATAAAAGAAAAAGATTATTTACCCCACATTTCAAGTAGCTGGAAAGACCTAATACAATCCTTCCATTTAATTTGAATTCACCTTACCTTTATATTGCATTAGAACAAAATTATATATTATATAAATAAACAGCTGGTATTTGGGTTTATGGTTTCTTCCACTGTTGTTGGTCCAAGCCAAGAGCTTGGACCTCATGTCTACTTCATTGAAGGTGAAGGAAAGCTGTTTATTGCCAATAGATTAACCACAATAGTGCAGGCTATAACACCATATTTATTATGTAGAGCACTTTTCCATAACTTTGTAACCGGCTCTAGAAGCTCTCTCTGTTTGTTTTAGATGGCAGCAGCCATATTAGCTTGGTGTGACATCACTTCCTGCCTGAGTCTCTTCCTGCTCACTAATAGCTCTGGGCCCAGATTATATCAGGGGGGAGAGGAGGAAGAAGGGAGGGGTAGAGGAGCAAACTGAGCATGCTCAAGCCCTAGCCTGAGCCCTAGCCTGAGCATGCTCAAGCCCTAGCCCTGAAAGTTTCAGCTGAAAGAAGGAAGTCTGATACAGAAGCCCATGAGTACACAAAAGAAGAAAATAAATGTGGTGTTTCTTTTGATAGAGGACTCAGAGCAGCATTACTTTGAGGGTTTACTGGTGTATTTATATAAACCTTTCTGATAAAGCTGATAAAGTTTTAACCTTTCCTTCTCCTTTAAGTAAAGACATTTCTTACCTTACTATATTTATATTATATTCCTATGACAAATGTATTGGGGCAATTGTGGGGCCCACCAATGATAATATTGCTTTGAACCCACTGGTAGCCTAAAGTAGCTCTGATTTCATTGCCTAAGAAGTCATCTTTGAAGGGCCGTATGGTAGCCTGAAAATCACTACCACTATACTATGAGCAACCAGACATGGTACTATAGTAGCACTTTCACAGTAACCAAAGGACATACATTCTAGGTCCCATCAGCCAATGAATGGGCAGTCCTGTTAAAGTTAGAATGCATTCTTTCAAAAGTTGGGAATTAGGCCGAGGTCATTTCAGGCAGCGAAGAATCGTAACCTGAAAACGGGCCAAGATCGGGTCAGGCAGCAGAGAATCAAGGTTCAAAATAAGCCGAATTCAAACCAGGAAATCAAATCAGAAAAGCAGGAACGAGGCTTAGTATCCTCAGGAGCAAAAGATCACTTAGTAATCTGCCAATGGTCCCTGGTGTCTTTAAATACACAGAGTGCATGCGCTGATTGACGCAGATGACGAAAGCCCGCTAAACTTGACGCTCTTAAGTCATGACGCTTGTGTCCAGAAGTGACGTTGGATAGGACAGCACAGCAGACACATTCCAACACACTGCCTTCTGATGAAGTGACGTATTGGTCACGAAACGCGTCAAGCTACACTCTCCCTGCCCGCTTGTATACATCGTTTTAGCATGGATTAATAAAGTTGAACTTTTATTTTATATTAGGTTTCAACTTGGATGATTTTTACCCGGTTGCCACCCTTCTGCTTAAACCTTATGAGATGTCCTTCTGACCCAAGACACTGGTTAAAATTCAACTCCAAAAATGACTTGTTCAAAAGGATAAGTAAAAAAATATCTAAAAGCTCCAAGAGCAAGGTATATATATGTAGAACTGGAACGTATGTCTTACATGAGTGTATAACTAAATAATAAAAGATGAAGAGCAGGGACACAGAATGATTTTGTGTATCGTAACTGGGAAAGGTGAAATTCTGGTGCATAACCCTTGGTTCTACATGGTCTTCTTAGTGGTTATTTAAAAGTATCTCTACAAGGTCAATTGTGTTTTGTTATCCTAAAACTTGACTTCAATGCAGTGGTTTCATTGAGATCCCATCAAAGTCATCATGGTCCTCTTACAGATCAGGTTTTATGAACAGAAGTGCTGATATTCTGTATCAGAGAATGCAGAGAATCTGATGGTGGCCCACTATCCTGCAAATCTGGTGCTCCTAAGTCTTCCTCATGCTGCTTCTATTGACCTCATAGACTGTGAAGTGTCTTCCATTGCACCCATGCTATTAAACAGGATGATCAACCCATTTGGTTGTCAAGACATTCTTCTTGGTGGCCCACTGTTTTCTCATTATTGCATGATTAGTCTATAGAATTTGCACCAAATCTATTATGGTTGAACACTTGGCAAGCTCCAACCCTTTTTCTGTTATATATTGCCTGTTGACCAATACTGTATATCAGTGGAATTGATGGCAGACTTTCTCCTATTTTTCTAGAGTCCCTAAACTGCCAGGTATTCAGCTCCTTCGTCCAATTACACTTTAAAGTCCGGATTATATTAAGATTATACTAATTATGTTATAATTATATTATATGTTGCAACTACTTTTATACATTGGGCTCTTTCAGGAATGCTCCACTGTTATAGATAAACTGTGGCCCCTTAGTGGGTTTCCATTTTCCCTTCACATTGAGCAGTAATGATATATAAAGTTTTTTTAAATACATTTTTAATCCAGATTTCAACCGAGCATATACTGTACAGCTTTTATACCTGCCTGTTGTTTAAAATGTACCTGTACGTACTCATAGAACCATAATTAATATACTGTTATCTCTTGGTCACAATTCCTTAAGCTTCTGTAGGGTTCTTTTTTTTTAAATTTATTTTCTTTCTTACAGGAGAAGGAAAGGTTAAAACTAAGCAAGCCTTATAAAGGTCCACCTAAATATACCAGTAAACCCTCAAAGTAATGCTGCTCTGAGTCCTCTGTCAAAAGAAACAATTTCTTTCCTTCTATTGTGTACTCATGGGCTTCTTTCAGACTTCCTGTTGTCAGCTTAAACCTCCTTGCCCCGGGCGTGAGCATGCTCAGTTTGCTCCTCTTCCCCTATCCCTTCTCTGCTGTAATCTGAGCCCAGAGCTATGTGAGCAGGGAGAGACTCAGGCAGGAAGTGATGTCACACCAAACTAATACTGCAGCTGCTATCCTAAACAAACAGAGAGCTTCTAAAGCTCAGGTATGGTAAAACATTCAACAGAATAAATATAGCATTCTAGCTTGCAGCTATTCTTTTGGAAATAAAATGCCTCAGTAGTTTTGCTTCTCCTTTAAAGGAGAAGGAAAGCTACAGAAGCAGTTTATTTCAATTGATTAGCCACAATAGTACAAGCTATAAGACTATATTTATTCTGCAGAATGCTTTACCATACTTGAGTAAACAGCTCTTGAAGTATTCTCTGTTTGTTTAGGATAGCAGCTGCCATATTGGCTTGGTGTGACATCACTTCCTGCCTGAGTCTCTCCCTGCTCGCTCATAGCTCTGGGCTCAGATTACAGCTGGGAGGGGAGGAGGCAGGGGGAGAGGAGCAAACTGAGCATGCTCAAGCCCTAGCCCTGGAGGTTTAAGCTGAAAACAGGAAGTCTGATACAGAAGCCCATGAGTACACAATAGAAGGAAAGAAATGTGGTGTTTCTTTTGACAGAGGACTCAGAGCAGCATTATTTTGAGGGTTTACTGGAGTATTTATATAGACCTTTCTAATAAAGCTCACTTAATTTTAACCTTTCCTTCTCCTTTAAGATTATTAATCTGTTAGAGCGTACCTAGATTATCTATTGTGACTTTTTGATAGCAGAATAAAAAAAAATTATAGCACAGGGTAATGTCGTCACATGTTCTCACCTATATGATCTTTAACTCGCCCTCATCTGTTTCCCCTGTGATTTGTCTTTTTCTGCTAGCCTTTGCCAACGGCACATCGTGATCCGTCATGTTCTTGGTGTTAAACGCAGTTGTATATATTACTGTAAGGCAATGGCAGACAGATTTGCCAATACATCAGCAGCACAGTTAATGAGTTGTGCATTTAAGATGAGCCTTAAAGGATTGAGTTAACGGTCTTCATATTGATATATAAAGACCCTACAGCACTGAGCCCTTGTTATTTATTCTCTTTATCACAGGTGACTCACCAGCCATCTCGCTGAATTTTCCATTCCTCTTAGATTCTGCTTCTTGCAGGTAGTGATACCTTTGACTACTGTCACACTCACATATCTTCTCCCCTGAACCACGCAAACACCAATATTGTTTATACAGAAAAGAAAGTGATTAAAAAATGTCAGCAAAGGGCATAAAATTGGCAGAACAAGGCAAAAGTAACACTGAAGTTTAGTAATATCAGTCTTTGGTTCATTGAAGCATTCTCCGAATTTCCAAGACCAGAGAATCCTACCTGCTCAATGTATGTGTAACAACATACCGTGGTGGTCTAGGGGCGGGCGGCAGGGACGCCCCCTCGGCGGGGATGCCCGCCGCAAGCTGTTTGCTCTTCCTAAAGCCACAGTACTAGGGCGCGCGCGGCGTGCCTCTGCTTTCTTTATTGGCGCATGCTCGCTGGCGTGCTTACGTTCAAATGTTTAAAAGGCGCAATTGGGCTTGTGATCATTGCCTGTTATAGGATCTTGTTTCTGAGTTTCCTGGTGCTTCTGTGCTATTGAGCTTTTGCTATTCTGTGATTTTGATTACTTGGTTCTGCCTGCTTCTGATGATTCTGACTTCCAAAATCCTGACCCTGCCTGGTAAACGAATCCTCTATTCTGTAACCCTTCAATTGATCTCCTTGTATGACCCTTGCCTGCCTGACTCTGTTTGTACTCTGCCTGCCCCGACCCGGCCTAATTGACTACGCTTTCTGTCTACGCCTTGTACCACGACCTTCTGCCCAAAAGACTTTGCATTACCGTTGTGCCCCTTCTCTTGTTCAGAACCCCTTGCTTTGCACCTCTCTTAATAAGACCTGGCGGCATCCGACTAGCTGAGGGCTCCTCTCGAGGTGAAAGGCGGCTGTTAAAGGCAGAAACAAAAGCAGAGAACAGGGTGCTTAGCATCGGTTCTGAATTTAGGGTGCCAACCGTGACATTATGGTCTACTCTTTGTTACTCCTGTTCAAATCTGGAGGCATGAACCATGAATCTTCTAACTCCTAACACCTAAACGACACTATGGGGCAGATTTATCAAAGGTCGAGGTGCATTTTCGAATGAAAAGAAATTGAATTTCAAGCTATTTTTTGTGTAATTTGAAAAAAATTCCAAAATTTTTAAATTTATCATGTAATGTCTCTTTAAAAATTCGACTTCGACCATTCGCCATCTAAAACCTGCCGAATTGCTGTTTTAGCATATGGGGGACCTCCTAGAACATATTTGGAGTCAAATGTTGGACTTTAAAAAAATCAAAGTTTTTTTGGGGAAAATATGAATAGAATTTGATATTCCTTCTAATTTGTCCGAATACGGACTAATTCGATCGAAAACTAACCCATTCGACCAAAAAAAAGCTTTGAATTCATTTCGGTTTATCTTTTGGAATTCGAATTTTGAAGTTTTTTAAATTCGAAATTCAACCCTTGATAAATATGCCCCTATGTCTGCCCTTGTGATATTTATTTAAAATGCAATATTGAAAAATCAACATTGCCACATTACACATAAGTGGTGTAAATAGATGTTACTGGGCCCCACAGCAAATACATTTTAGAGCCCCAACATATCCAGAGGTTTCCTGTTTTACCAATATGTATTGAAATTTCTCATTAATTGGGGCCTTGTGGGGCCCTCTATATCTTCTGGGCCCCCTGCAGCCGCAGGGTCTGCTTCCTCTGTAGTTAAACCCCTGATAACAATGGGGCAAATAGATTTTTTTAATATTTAATTTTAAAATGTGACATGGGGCTAGACATATTGTCAGTTTCCTAGGTGCCCCCAGTCATGTGACTTGTGCTGTGATAAACTTCAGTCACTCTTTACTGCTGTACTGCAAGTTGGAGTGATATCACCCCCTCCCTTTCCCCCCAGCAGCCTAACAACAGAACAATGGAAAGGTAACCAGATAGCAGCTCCCTAACACAAGATAACAGCTGCCTGGTAGATCAAAGATTAGCACTCAATAGTAAAATCCAGGTCCCACTGCGACACATTCAGTTACATTGAGTAGGAGAAACAACAGCCTGCCAGAAAGCAGTTCCATCCTAAAGTGCGGGCACTTTCTGAAAGCACATGACCAATCAAAATGACCTGAGATGCACCTACACACCAATATTACAACAATATATATATATATATATATATATATATATATATATATATATATATATATATATATATATATATATATATATATATTTGTTGGTTCAGGAATAAAATTGTATATGGTAGGGTGAATTATTTGCAGTGTAAACAACCTAATTTAGAAATAAAAACTACACCTTAAATATCATGACAGTATCCCTTTAAATAATGTAGGTTACCAGCACAAAGTCTAAGTCTAAGATGATTTCAACTCCATAGTATGTACCTTCTTGACAGGATATTGGTGGAAGGGTTGGAGTACCTCAGGTATGCTAAAGTGGACATTAACACAGACAATAACCTAGCAAGTGATCTCTTAGTGACCTGCTTGGCTTGGTCCAACTGGATTAACACATACACTTAAAGCCAGCCTGGACACAAAGGAATCTGGATACCAGAAATCCTTCCAGAATCCTTTTGAGATGTTAATGGGTGAGATTGTCAAGGAGGTGGTGGAAAATCAACCAACAAAAACAGGGGAGGAAGGAACATTCAGTCCAAGTGTGAAAGGGAATGACTACTTAAGATCTCCAAGTCAAAGTAGGTAAAGTTGCAGAAGTAATATCTGAATATCCAGTTGATCCTGCTGTTTCTTTAGTGTAGCCAAGAGCAGGTTGAGGTGGAGAGGACCTTTAAAGTACTGTCACTCAGCAAGAGTGTGGCATCTGTCAGTTGGTGTTGCCACATGACCTGCAGCATCATACCCAGTACTGGTTTAATGTTTACTGAGCAATGTATCATTTGGAATTTCTATAACCCAATATTAACTGCTACTGTGTATGTCATCTAATAATGGTTCCAGAGATGCATAATATACAACGGGATGTCTAAAATGAACAAGGCCATGACATATCACACCCTAAGCCAAGAGGCAGACAATTTAATTTTGCTTTGGTGGTAATAAAAAATGATCAGAAGGCACAGGCAACTACTTGGTTGATGCTTCCTGTCTGACCAGGGTTTGAGCTACAGTTGGGGACATATTTATTAACATTGGATTCAAACATTACTGTTGATGTTGCCAACCAGAATAGTCACCTACAAGTTGCTGTTTTCCAAACCACTCTTGATGGTGCCTCGATAGAATGTTGTGAGAATCAGTGGGAGAAGACTGTCTTTCTTTAGCTTCCGTAGAAAGTGGAGGCGTTGTTGAGCTTTCTTTGTGATAGAGTTTGTGTTAAAGGTCCAGGAGAGGTCATCTGCTGTATGTACTCCTAGGAACTTCACACTGTTGACTATCTCAACTGGGGAGCCATCGATGAATAGTGGTAGATGAGCAGCTTCTTTCTAAAGTCAACAACAATTTCTTTAGTCTTTTCGACATTTAGAGTCAGGTTGTTGTTCTAGCACCAGTCTGCCAAATGTCTGACTTCTTCTCTGTATGTACACTCATCATTTTTCCTAATAAGGCCTACTACTGTTGTATCATCTGCAAACTTAATGATGTGATGTGCACTGTGCTGGGCAGTACAATCATGTGTCAGCAGGGTAAATAGAAGAGGGCTAAACACACATCCTTGGGGCGAGAATATGCTCAGTTTTAGAACCCCAGAGGTGTGATCATATGCCCTGAGCCATTACCTAAATTTAACAGTTCCATTAGGCCAAACACCTAGGGGCAAATTTACTTATGGTCGAATATCGAGGGTTAATTAACCCTCGATATTCGACTGTCGAAGTTAAATCCTATGACTTTGAATATCAAAGTCGAATGGTTTTACTCCAATTCGTTCGATCGAACCATCAAATGAAAAATCGTTCAATTTCTAGGATTTTAATCCATCGATCGAACGATTTTTCTTCGACCCAAAAAAGATTGCAAAGCCTATGGGGACCTTCCCCATAGGCTAACATTGACTTCGGTAGGTTTTAGGTGGCGAACTAGGGGGTCGAATTTTTTTTTTTAAAGAGACAGTACTTTTATTATCAAATGGTCGAATAGTCAAACTATTTTTACTTCGAATCGTTCGATTCTAAGTCGTAGTCATAGGTCGAAGTAGCCCATCATGCTATGGTTTGGAAAACAAAATTCTCTGCAGCGAATTGTGAAAACTGCAGAAAGGATCATAGGAGAACCTCTCCCACCCATCTCCCAACTCTACCGGAAACACTTCGTACGACGAGCAAATATCTTAGCAAAAGACATATCCCATCCATCTCATTCTCTGTTCTCTTTCTTACCATCTGGAAGAAGGTTCCTCAGCATTCAAACTAAAACTACTAGACACTGCAAGAGTTTCTTCCCACAAGCAATCAGAGCCCTTGACATGATAATATTGAAAAACAAACTGTTCCCTGCAACTGTCACCTTACCTAACATATATCCTCAAATGCACCAAGTGGAGGGGCTGAGTGAAACGTAATTTCGATTTGCTGTATAACTGTTTATATGGTCTGTATTGACAAATAAAGCAATCTTATCTTATCTCATCTTATCTTAAACCTATGACACATTTTAATGGGTTCATAAGATTTTGGATTTGGTTTGGCCCAATCTTTTGTGAAAGATTTGATAGTTGCCAAATGGATTTGGTGCATCCCTAGTTTATACAATTGCATTTTCTTTATTTGTGCATTTTTCCTTCTTTTCCCATCCTTTTCTTTCAATCAAAAAAAAGTCTTAGAATGAAATTTCTCCCTGGTGGTTCATTTTCGGAATCATTATCTCATCCTGCCATGGGAGAAGCTAACCCTGAACTCATAAGAGACTTCTCACTAGGGTATCAGCTTGTTACCTCAGTATAATTCAATTAAGCTATCATCAGAACCGTCGTGTTACCGTTTCTCTGCAAGAATATTACCACTTGTATGCCTTGGGAATTTCTCTATGCTTTGTGAATCCAGTTTCTTCACTATAATTGCCTTATAATTGGATTGTCATAGTTTTGCATCACTAACAGTTTTCTCAGCAAAGAAGCAAATTCTCCGTTGCCGGATAATGTGGCTTACAAATACGGTGAGCCTCTGTTGAGGGAAAAAAAAGAGATGACATTTCTGTTAGAAGAGAAAAACATTGCTAAGTACGTGGACCATTTTATTGAGAGCCAACACTTTTTACATAGTTGACAGTTGAGAAGAATATTATCTAGCTGGCGTTTTATACAACACTCTTCTTAAGGCAAGCCATTGATCTTTAAAGTTCTTTAGAAAAAGCTTTGTCTGGCTTGCTACTAAGAAAATCATTTTCTGCTGACGGGAGGGAGGGGTGAAATTTGAAAAAAATATATTTCTCAATGAACAAGTCAAAGAGAACTTTTTGAATGATTTTTTTATATCTTGAATGACGCAAGGACAAGCTCAGGAGAGTAAGATCAAATCCACCTAAAGATCCTGACATGTTGAAACAGAAAGTGCATCCAGCTGGGAATCCTGCTATTTAGAGAATGGCTATAAAAAAAATAAATGTGGAAAAAAAAGAACTTCGATAAAAATAATGCTTTTGAAGTCTGCAACCTAGAGGGAATGCCATTAAAAAAGACAATGTATAAAAAGACATTTCCTGCTATTTAGATGTTGCTATACTGCTATGATAGAGCACAGCACTGTGTGACTCTTATGGTTTACGATATGCCTTAAAGGAGAACTAAACCCTCCAATAATAATAACCCATACCCACTACCCTATATAGTCCCCCTTCCCTATTTCCCCCCCGCAGTAGTGCCCCTAATTCATTACTCACATATAGATGAGTAATCGCAGCGGAGCTCACCATCTTCCAGCTCTTTGGTATTCTTTGGGTCCTCTTCCTTATCTTCTGCAATGTCCAGCTCTTTTGGAACATAAGCAGGAGCTCAAGGCTTCTCTTGTTAACTAATACTCACTGATTAATTCCTAACAATGGCTATCCTGTACACGGGGTTCACAGGGTCCCTGTTCCCCAACTTCACTAAAGGGGTTATCTCTTTAGGGCCTTACCATTCTGAGGCCTTGTTGACTTCAGGCTCAATGGACATCCACTCAGATCAACTGCTGCAGGCCAAAAAGGAAGGACCTCTCCCTGCCAAGCACTATGTAACAGTGATGCAGGAAATGGTCATCGACCTAAGGGCCAATAAACTGGTTACATGAGTTGTAACCCAGCAACAAGGAAATTAGGTACTGGTAGGAAATGAAGTCACAGGGGCCAAGCTCCTCTGGGTCCCTACCTTTTTTTTATATGTTTTTAATTATTTGGATTTTTGTTCAACAGCTCTCCAGTTTCAATTTCATCAGCTATCTGGTTGCACAAAATATTAGCAATAGTTTTTTGGCTGCTGTCAGTGGCGTAACTACCGGGGGAGCAGGGGGTGCAACTGGACCAGGGCCCACACCCCGCAGGGCCCTCCCAGCAGATCGCATGCGCTGCCCGGCCCGCACCAGGGCCCGTCCCCACCTAGTTCCGTTACTGGCTGCTGTAATCATTGAATTGTACTCCTGCACCATTTAGAAAGACCCTCAGCTTTGTGTTCCAGGTTGCAAACCCCATACTTGTGGGTCCTCTCCGCTATAAAGCTCCAAAATGCCTAAAACAAATGACAAAATGGTTTGATTTAAAGAGGCTATTCTGCACAAGCATAAAATAAATATATTTTCCTTTAAGTGCTTAATTGTTGTTTCTAATGGTTTACATAAAAAATGTTCTTTAAATTTATCAAACAAAAAATAGTTCTTAAATAATGAAACAATGTTTCTCCAGTGATCGACTCTATTATATGAATGGGTCTGGAAAGATAGTATTCTCTCATTTTTCAGTATGAAGTTGGGCTTGATTATTTATGTTCAGAGACAGTGTACAGCTGTGATTGTCACATACAATGAAATATTTAATGAGAATGTACATTACATTTTTTTTTCTAATCCTTTACACCGGCTGAGTTTACGTGAACAAATTGCGAGTTAAATTATGAACATGGTACATCTTATTCAAGGGTAGGAATTCCTTCATTGGATTTAAAGTCACACTGAGGGGCACATTTACTAAGGGTCGAAGTGAATTTTCAAATTTAAAAACTTCAAATTTCCAACTAATTTTTGGGTACTTCGACCATCGAATAGGCCTAAATTCGACTTAGATTCGAAGTAAAAAAGTTCGACTTCGAAAATAGAAGTACTGTCTCTTTAAAAAAGTTTGACTTCGACACTTCGCCACCTTAAACCTGCCGTATTGCTATGTTAGCATATGGGGACCTCATTGAACCTATAGCCAACATTTGGCTAAGTTTTTAGAAGTCGAAGTAAAATCGTTCGATCGATCGATTAAATCATAAGGATTTCATTGTACGATCGAACGATTTGACTTCGACCGAATATGGCCAAATTCGATAAAAAAAAAAAACTTTGACTTCAACTTCGAATATCGAAGTAATGTAATTCGAGGGTCGAATTTAGAAGTTTTTTGCACTTCAAAATTCGACCCTTGATAAATCTGCCCCTGAATCTTACTACACTGCTCAACCACACTTTACTAATTGTTGTGGGATTACAAATCTCAGAATACATTAACATATTATCAAGGTTAAGCCATGCATTCTTAAAGCAATATTGCTCCATAAAACTTTTCCCCAGCTCTCCAGAGCCAGCGGCTGCATTAGGGTGCAAGATGATCCTCTAATGAGAATCCCAGCTGATCTGTGTAAATCTGGTTCCATGTTCTTTGGTCTTGAAACTGCAGCTGGAAGCTTAAAGAATAGTTTTTCCATCTCTAAACAAGTCTGCCCGTTATCCTTATGTCTGATTCCAGTGTAATAAAATGAAGCCAAAATGCCAAAATGTTGGTTAGTAGAATTCTCAGTGGTGAATTGCCTTGCATCTGTAGTTATGTTTGTGGTCAACTTCTGAAGAGAAATATGGGGCCTCAGCCAGTCTGAAAATGAAAGCCAATATCTGCATTCTGGACAATATACTATATGCCATCTTCAGGATATTAAAATTATAGGGTAGTTTAAATATGTTACAAACAATAAGATAATGATGATGCCCTAGTTGGGATGATTCTTCCTGGCAGAGAAGGAGTGTTGGGAAGGCTACTCATAGAATACTACTTATATAATCCTTCAATTTGTTTTAGAAAAGAGTGGAGGCCAACCCTCCCTAAATATTCTTTATTCTCTGCCTTTGCCCATTGGGGAATCCTCTTCTCCTGATCTTCAATTAAACTGGGAAACCTACACTGGAGACCCAGTAGAAGTCCTATTTGGGATGATTCTCCCTGGTTGAGAAGGAGTGTTGGAAAGGGTACTTGCAGAAGGCTTTCTACTGACAAACGAATCATATAATAATATATAGCCGTCAAGTTATTTTAGGGGAGGCCAACTCTTCCTTAACATTTATTATTCTCTGCCTTTGCTCATTGCAGAATCATCTTCTGCTGGTCTTCAGTTAAACTGGGATGCCTATAATGGAGAACCAGTAGAAGTCCTAATTGGGATGATTCTCCCTGGTTGAGAAGGAGTGTTGGGGAGGCTACTTGCAGAAGGCTTTCAATTAACAAATGAATCATATAATAATATACAGCCGTCAAGTTTAGTGATTCGCAAAACTGTGAAATATTAGTGAAACTCGAAAATTGCCGCCCGCATCAATTTTGGACGCACGTCCGAAAAATCGATCTCATCAATTTTGACGCTGACATTAAAGTCAATGACGCAAGCAACTTATCAGACGTGCGCCCAAATTTTTTCGATGCCGATGAATTTTCACTGGAGTTTCGTGAATTTATCATCACTAGTCAAGTTATTTTAGGGGAGGCCAACCCCTCCTAAATATTCATTATACGCTGCCTTTGCTCATTGCAGAATTATCTTCTGCTGATCTTTAGTTGAACTGGGATGCCTACATTTGAGACCCAGTAGAAGTCCTAATTGGGATGATTCTCCCTGGTTGAGGAGTGTTGGGGAGGCTACTTGCAGAAGGCTTTCTATTAACAAATGAATCATATAATAATATTTAGCCATCAAGTTAAGTGATTTGCAAAACAGCGAAATATTAGTGAAACTCGAAAATTGCCGCCTGCGTCAATTTTGGACACGCGTTCCGATAAAAAACGCTCTTGTCAATTTGGACTCTGGCATTAAAGTCAATGACGCAAGCAACCTTTCAGATGCACACCCAAATTTTTTTGACGCCGGCAAATTTTCGCTGGAGTTTTGCAAATTTATCACTAGTCAAGTTATTTTAGGGGAGGCCAACCCTTCCTAAATATTCATTATACGCTGCCTTTGCTCATTGCAGAATCATCTTCTGCTGATCTTTAGTTAAACTGGGATGCCTACATTGGATTCCCAGTAGAAGTACTAATTGGGATGATTCTCCCTGGTTGAGAAGGAGTTTTGGGGAGGCTACTTGCAGAAGGCTTTCTATTAACAAATGAATCATATAATAATATTTAAGCGTCAAGTTAAGTGATTTGTAAAACGGCAAAATATTCGTGATACTCGAAAATTGCCGCCTGCGTCAATTTTGGACGCACGTCCGAAAAATCGCCCTCGTCAATTTTGACGCTGGCATTAAAATCAATGACACAAGCGACTTTTTGGACGCGCGCCCAATTTTTTTTGATGCCGGCGATTTTCACTGGAGTTTTGCGAATTTATTCGCCCATCACTAGTCAAGTTATTTTAGGGGAGGCCAACCCTTCCTAAATATTCATTATACGCTGCCTTTGCTCATTGCAGAATCATCTTCTGCTGATATACAGTTAAACTGGGATGCCTACATTGAAGACCCATTAGGGACAAAGGAGTCATTTTTAGGTTTAAGCCCTGATTTGCTACACAACTATCATTCTGTATCTGAACTGGAACAACAATTCTCAGCATTAATCTGCAACTATTTTACAAGGCTTTGTGTCAACCCTGTCAATGACAACTATTGTCCGCATAGCTGTGCACAAATGGAATTATATATTAAGCACCTAACACAAAGGTTTTTGCACGTAACTAGCGAATACCTGCGCAATTACATTTACGTCAGCTTGCATGTGTTATATAGAGAAAACCTTGCCAATCGGGGGCTTGAATTATATAGTTCGATAATAATACAGTAAGACTTAAGTAAGTCTTTGCAAGGTTGTTGGTTTTTAACAGACAGTTCTAATATTATTATTTAAAAGGTATAAAAACCTATACTCTGGTTAGATATGAAGACACAGGATAAATAAAGATGAGATTTTTAATGATCAGTGTTGATGACTAATGGAATAAAACCATTCATAAACACTCCTTATGTTTGCTTATAGTCTCTGTAGAATGGTTTCTTATCCTTGGGTTAAAGGATAAGTAAACCTTTAAAACAAGTGAATGTAAAATTGATGAGAGCGCTATTCTGAGAACTTTTGCAATGTACATTCATTATTTATTATTTTTTAATTCCACAATATTAAGGGATACATGTACTGTTAATATGAATGGATTTTGTTACAACAGCGCCACCTGCTGGTCAGTTTCCCACCAGTCTGACCACCAAGTTGTCAAGGAAGTTGTCAGGAGAAAGAAAGAGGCTGATGTTCTTCTGCTTAGGAAAACAATTAGAAACCTTTCTCACATCTTTCCTAAGCAGAAGAACATCAGAGCAGCCTCTTTCTTTCTCCTGACAACTTCCTTGACTACTTGGTGGTCAGACTGGTGGGAAAATGACCAGCAGGTGGCGCTGTTGTAGCAAAATTCATTCATATTAACAGTACATGTATCCCTTAATATCTTGGAATTAAAAAATAATAAATAATGAATGTACATTGCAAACGTTCTAAGAAGATCATTCTCATCAATTTTACCTTCATTTATTTTAAAGGTTTACTTATCCTTTAAACAGAAATGGGCCCATGACTAACTAAGTATTGGGCATGAAATGTGAAGAGCCTATGAAGATATGTATTTTTTAACTTGCTGTTACTTCCATATTTTTGGCCCTGTGGTTTCCCTTGAGTGCCGAATAGTCCATTTCTGTTTGTCCGCATAATATCGGTTTACCATTCCCTGAGATGAGGGGCTGGTGCACCTGGGCAACAGATTCCACTTGCTGAGTTATCTACTTTATTTATGTGTAGCACCTCTTCTTTCTCTTTGTCTTAACCTTGGGCCCCTAGATGTTGCTGGTGAACAAGTCCCACCATCCTTTATATAAAGTCAAGGAGTGAGGCATGCTAGAATTTGTGCTTCTCCAACAAGAAGGTTGAGAGCAGCATCCTGTTGTAGCCTGCTGTACTAAGCACAAAGCTGAAGGAAACATTAGTAGTATAGTGACCCTTAACTTCTGAACTATTGATTCAGTGGGTCCGCTAAGTCCTGACAAGGGATGTGATGTTTGGGCTTCTGCCTGAAAGCTGTAACTTGAGTTTAGTGCCTGTTGCTTGAATTGACTGTATATTACAAAAGAGGAAAAACCTTCTTACAGTCAACTGCTGAGATAAATCTCTGAACGACAGCTAAATTATAGGCCTACTCAACCCTCCACACATTATCTTATCACTACATAGAACCTTCTGCTCAAAAGGACCATTATCTAAAATAACTGTCATTTGTTATATCAGATTTGGCTCAATAAAACCAGCGTATTCTCGAAACTCTCATTAAGTTATCTCCTCCCTTAACATAAAATAAAGCATTGCCACTTCAGCAATTTTGATTGTGTATCAATCATCTGCAGATTGAAAAGAATTGCACAAAAGGATTACCAGTAATCTAGTATCAGAGAGGGTTTCTCATGCAATGTGGTTATTTTCAACTGAACAGTGCGATTGCCTGTATGTTAATTGCCCTAAGTGGTTGGATTCGCTAGATGTGTAATTGCACCAAAACTGATACGCCAACACATACAATAATTAACTTATTTGAAACATTTATGATGTGTCTGCTCATGAGATTCCACCAACTTCCTCCTCAACAAATATTTGTCTGAAAATCGGTCAGATATTTATTTTGCAGGTTAGAAAAACCCATCAGAACAAGAAGCACTTTGGCGCAATGATTCTGTCCCCAACCGACAGGCCTACATTGACCTCCATTATGACCTGCTCATTGTTCTGGGATCCAAACAATGGGATCAACCTGAGATGGACCAACACATAGGCTGCCATATCAGGTAAAGATCTCATCATTTTTTTAACTTTGATAAATCAGCTGATTTTCAGGTGTATGAGAAACTTTACTGCTCAACAAATTAAAAGGAGGTTTTGGCCAACCTAATTTGGAGACTTTTTGGCCATTACCACTGGGAGACAGGATATCTACATGGTAAGATCTTGATGGAGAATTCACCAACATGTTTAAAAAAAAAAAAAAAAAAATGGCAACATGGCAGCCAAAATGAGTTGTAGTCAGTGGGCCTTGGTCCCACCACCTGTTTGCCCCTACCCCTGCCAGAAGACACACTGTGCACCCCCTCTCACATGAGATTTTGTTGTTGTGCATGCATCTTCTCCAGTAGGCCCTACCTAGGAGGTGTAAGCCATGGTTTAGTCAACCTTGCTGCTCCCAAGTAGTTATCCCACTAATCCAATGCATTTTAGAATGCAAACTTTTATGAAAAGAGGGTGTTTGCTCATCACTAATTGCATGACTTTTTCAGTATGTAAGTTAACAAAGAGATGACTTGCTCTCATTGTAGATCCAATTCTACATTTCTTCTCTATAATAACATTTGTGATGTCTGCTTTAGAAAGCTGAGGAGTACAAGGGGTTTAGCTCCCCCCCTCAATTTTGGACATGTACATCAGAATGTATGAGACACAGAAAGGAAATCTAAACCCACAGTCCAGGGTGGGTTTTAGGAGGTCAGATTCCAGTGACCCTTTTTATTACACTTATTTGTGTACATGGACCAAATATAATAATAAAGAGTCTTAGTTGTGATCCCAGTTAGAATAACAACACAAAAACATACTATCTACAAATTATAGTAGCAAAAAAATGTCTATTCTAAATTTTCTAAAACCAAAACAGATTATTTAGAGGAGGATGATTAAAATTCTCTTCCACTAACAGATATTTTACATTCAGACATTAGAATGATTACTCATCCTTCAACTGATAAAAAAGGAGGCTTTCTCTGAAATGCATTGTTCTTACTTTTATCTTAATTGATTAAACCTGAATTGAGATGTCACCACCACATTCTTTGGATTCCTTTCTTGCTTCATGGCTGATCTCGAATTCATAAGGGTTCTGGTTTTTTTTTTAAAGAACAATGACATGCCTAATGCTGTCCTTGAATGTTTTTTATTTTGCTCAAGATGTAGATATTTGTACTCTATACAAATATTTGGAGGATCCAAAAGAAAATGCCATTGTAGGACGATGCTGAGAAATGATGTCCTTCACATGTTTGAAGGACTTTTGCATTTCCAAGAAGATAAATTCTATTTATTTAAAGAGCTTCAGACTAAGATTAGCAGAAAAGCCAGAAGCTCCTTAGAGGAGAGAAAAATTATTATTTCTCAAGTGTCCATTTGCAGCATAGGGACACAAGCAGCCAAGCTCAAGGATAGAGATATCCTAAGCACCTTGAAATCTGGGACCGGACACTTACTAGTGATACTACCTCTGTTACTATGCTCTGACTGTGCCATCAAGGAAATAACCATTATATATATACTGTAAATGTGTTGTGTACCATCTATACGTAACATCCAAAAAACTGTTCTGAAGTTCCATAAAATAAGCCATTAACTATTTATGTAAGAACCACTGGTTGCAAGGTTATTAAGGATCTCAATAGTGTGTGTGAAGTCAGTATGGAAAACTCTATTCCCACAGGGAGGGCCCTACTGATAAAAAGAGTTGTGTGTAAGACTGCTAGGGGAGGAAAAGGCAGTGTCCCCAGAAGTGATAATCACCCCACTTCATAAAAGTGATCCATAAGGTCACTAGAATTCTTACTAGTGGATTGTTGGCCATGAGTAATTAGGTCTATTGTCAACGTCTACAGATAACTAGGGGGTGCAGAAGGACAGCTTAACAGTTGGGTCTAGTGTCCCTTTAAAAACACAACCCTGATGTTGACAAGCTACAGCTCCCAGCAACATTTGAGCAAAAACATATATAGGCCAAAACATAAAACAGCTAACTGATTCGACTCATGTCTGAGGTCCTTAAACTGGCCAGATTTCAGCCAATAAACTGGCAGCTTTTATGCCCATTCATGGTGTCTCCCCAATTTTTCTAAAAATAGGCCAAGTATTTATTGGGCAGGTTTGAAAATCCCATCAGAACGAGGAGCACTTGGCACCACGATTCTGTCCTCTACTGACAGACCTGCGTTGGCCTCTATTATGAGCTGATCATTGTCTTGGGGGCCAAACAATGGGATCAGCCTGATATGGCTTAGCACATATGTGGTCAATTTGCGTTAAGATCTCATCTTTTGGCGTCCTTGCCAAATCAGCCGATTTTCATGTGTATGGTATGGCTGAGCAACAGTGTTTCAACCTGTTTTCTCCATTCTGCTTCCATTTTATTTTTCTTATTCTTTATCCAATCAATGCTCCTACTTCTCCATGTTTCTTCTGTTCAGCATTTTTTTTTTCAAGTCTGTTACGTCTCCCCATTTTTATATTCTACCCCATTACTTTTTAACTGACCTTTCTTGAACATGTTTTATGCGTCTCCTTTCCTCCTGTCCTTCCCCTAATTTGGGGGGAGGAGTGCACCAAAGAGGTAATGCACAAAGTGTACACAATTCGAAGTATAAGAGCTAATAATGGAATTATTTATAATATGCAGAGACCAACAAGATGAATTCACTTTGTCTGCTCCTATTCAGATGGCACTTGGAATATTCCTATATCTTGACTCACATCAGCTTGTTACTTAAAAAGAAAGCAGGTCAGCTATCTCATGAAAAAACATCATGGCCTAATTTTGAGGAATATCTTTGTTTCTTATCATTTTCAATGGATGTAAGTGATTGCTTGACACTTGTAAGGCAGCTGAAATCTTTCTGATTAAGGTGTGCATGTAGAACAGGCAGCTTTCAGCGTAGAGGTGAATGAAGAACAGACAAATCATAAACAAACCCAACTGTTTATATCTATGCAGGCCTCCATTTATAATGTTTTATAAAACCATTGAAAATTGGCCCAAAGCTAGTTTACTAGTTTATGAAAGAGAACATGTGCTTATTTTCTTTCTGAGCTCCACCATAGCGGGAGGTGGATCTGCCAGAGGGCCAGAGGTGGAGATATGCCTCAATATCTGTGAAGGAAAGGTCAGCCCTAAGTTAATCATTCCTTAGATAAATAGGTGTAAAGATACCCTGTGAGCGAGTATAGCAAGTGTCAGCCTAGCATATTCTAATATTAGATAGTCCACAAAAGCAATGCTGTGCTCCATCAAAAAGAAGTATGGTCTGAGTAGTATTGCCCAGGTGACCTGCGTTAGTTTAGAGACTAAAATTTGGGGTGAATTTCCGCTTTTTGCTGCAAGCAAATTCATTTGCAAAACTGCAACGTCAATTCGGCGGCGAAGACTTTGCCACATCATAAAAAATTGATGTGTCAAAATTATTAAGACCAAATAGTCGCTCGCATTATTTTGACGCCCATTGACTTCAATGCATTTCGCAAATTTTTTGACATTTCGTGAATTTTTAGGCAAGGTGAAACAGCACAGATTCACCCATCACTAGAGACTAGGGTTACCATGTTTGAAGGTTGGACGCTTTGGATAGAGGCCGGAATGGATAATGTTAGGGGTGGAGCTGATGATGTCACAGACAGGCTGGTAAAGTTCAGGGGCAGACTGGTGACACTGGGGTGGAGCTAAAATGTTGTGGCCCATAATTGGCCCAAATACATGCTGGATCCATTTCTGTTAATTGTACCATGGGAGTAACTTTTCTGTTCAATAAACCTTTAGTTAATGGTTTAGAACCACTATCACTCATTTCTTTCATTCTTAATACCTTCCTAGTACCAGTTGCAGTTCAGCAACAACACGTTTCCTCCAGGGTCACAATATAACACTGCTTTACTGTTCAGCAGCTTTGGTAGAGAAAGAATTGTATTTGATCTCCTTCTACCCATTACACTGGCGTAATAGAAAACTGCTTACAATTCAATTTACTTAAATTCTGCAAAAGTTTTATTTGAATGGAAATCCCCTTAAAATGTGTTTTAATAAAGTGCCATTTTCTGACGCTTGGCAGGCCGTGAGTCCCATAGCTAAGCAGGCTAAGCAGTCAGCATACCTCCCAACTGTCTCTTTTTCGGAGGGACAGTCCCTCTTTTGACAGCTCAACCCACAGTCCCTCATTTGTACTTGAAAGTCCCTCTTTTCTCTGCACTGAACAGCCAGAAAAAGAAACAAAGTTCCTCACTTAATTGGCTTTTAGCAGAGAGCCCACAACACCTAACAGGTGCAAATAAGATACTTTGTAACAATTTTGAGACACAAAAACACAGTTTAGATAAGGAGAAATATTTTCAAACTTTCATAACCTGCCAAATTTTGTAAAACGAACATGGTAATTAGGGGGTGTGGCCACAGAAAGGGGTGTGCTCAAAAAATTGGTGCGCTACGTGCGGAAAAAAAAATTTGTCCCTCTTTTTACTTCCAAAATGTTGGGAGGAATTAGATGTTCTTCAGCATAAAAACTGATTTCACCCTGTAAATACCCTGAATTCCCTTATTTATAGAAACACGATTGCATGGGTACTCATTGATGTATCGGACACAATTTTTGCCATTAGAATTGCACCATTAAATGCATTAAAATGACATATACAGAAAAATTCTCTAGGTGCACATCTTCTGGGTCTTCCTCCAGGGTCTCCATGAGTCATTTGGGGTAACTGTTGCTGATTCAGAAGAGTAGGTGGGATGGATGCACAGCCTTTAATGAATGGCGGCAATTCACTCAACATCTGGCGTCCATTTTTGCAGTCGTGCTATAAATGAGCCCTACAGACTGTCGGATACTTGTAAGTTTTTAGTCCCAGGTTGGCCTAAATATCTGAGATGTTTCAGTACATGACAGGCTCTGAATGCTTCGGCAGAGAAAGGGTTAATATTATAAATATCGCATGGGTCAACTTTGTTTAACTTTAACGTCACCTCGACCACTTACCCTTAATTGTAAATGGAATTCCAAAATATTGCCTTACATTTTCAATTACGCTGTGGGATTGGCCGGCGTCCACTCTGCAAATTATTCTTGAAACCCAAAGCAACTTTTCCAGTCTCAAGAATGCCAGCGGCCTGAATCCCGTCAACTCAACCAAAAAAAAACCTTCGTATTATTTGTTACTAATCTCTCTAAATTAACTCTGGTTTAGAGCGGACGTTTTTACAAGAGCGCTATTAAGGGAAATCATTAGGGGAATAGAATAGAGTGCAATCGTTTCTGCATTATCTAATCCTACACCATGAGATCAGAAACGTCCGTAATTGAATTTATAGAGAGACATAACAATTTTACCAAAGCCAGAGCCTGTAAAGCTGTGTAAGGATATAGAATAAGAGACCGCAGCACAAGCAAAAAGGGCCAAAGTCAGGATGGGGATGGATTCATAACAAAGCTATGCTAACTGAAAGCAGGTTCTACAGAAAGGCAACAGGGGCTCCTGGTGTGTGTTGAGCTGCCAACTGGGAAAAACATACTTCATCTTTTCAGAATCTGAAATATAATAATGTATCGCACTCTGTATGTTGCCATGTCTGCTGGAACATCACCCACTCAAAGAAAATAAAATAATACAGGGAGCAAAGATGTTATCTAGACACGTCAAAATGAAACAACACTTGTGCACGGTTACATTAAAAGAAATGGACACCCTCAAAACAAAAAAAGCTTTTCTAAGCCCTTTTGCAACCGGCGTTACTTTTTTTTTGTTTATCTAGATTTCATAATACGTGTATTGGATCCATTATCCACAAAACCAAGTTAAGGGAATGAAAGGAAGGCCATCACCCATAGATTCCATTTTAATAAAGTATTTCAAGTTTTTAAAAATGATTTCCTATTTTCTCTTTATTAATAAGAAAACAGTCTTGTAGACTGGGGCTACCAAATAGCCAATCGCAGCCCTTATTTTAGCACCTCAATGGACTTTTTCATGCTTGTGTTGTTCCCCAACTCTTTTTACATTTGAATGTGGCTCAATGGTAAAAAAGGTTGGGGACCCCTGATATAGGGGGTAGATAGCTTTAAGAAGGGGTTGGATGGTTTTAAGCAAGTGTGGGAATACAGGGTTATGGAAGATAGCTCATAGTACAAGTTGATCCAGGGATTGATCCGATTGCCATCTTGGAGTCAGGAAGGAATTTTTTACCCCTCTGATGCAAAAAGAGGCTTCAAATGGATTTTTTTTGCAGTTTTTGCATTCTTCTGGATCAACTGGCAGTTAGGCCGGTTAAATACAGACTCAAAGTGAACTTGATGGACGTGTGTCTTTTTTCAACCTAACTAACTTACTCTAAAACAACAATGCCACCTGCTGGTCAGTTCAGCCAACCGGGCAAAAGTTGGGAGAAAATCAATGAAGAAGTAGACAAAATTCTTCTGATGTTGCTATGCTTAGGAAAGATCATTTATGAAAACTTCGGGCAGAGGAGATGAGTAGGAGCACTAAAAGGGGCAAGAGTTTATGCTTATGAGCTTAGAGAAAGCCTGGAGTCAGGCAGGGTGGACATCTTCTCTTCTATCTAGTGGTTTCCGAATACTGGCAGCTGTTGATTTATGGGGATGGCTAAGGGACTCTGTATTTTCTAAGCAGAACAACATCTCAGAACTCAACCTCTTTTCTTAAAATTTCTCTGGACTCTAGAGTACTTGGGAGAACTGACCAGCAGGTGGTGCTGTTGTTTCAGTGTCATATTAGCAGTGTAAAAATTGCTAATATCTTGAACTCCAGACCAAAAGAGAGTGCTTTGTGTCCATTCATTTGTTTGAAGTTTTCCTTCTTTCTGAAATCGCATTCTACCCTTCTTTTACAACGAGTCAATTTTCAAAATGAATCAAGAAAACTCAAATTGAAAAATAGCTTGAAATTTTGAAAAGACAACGCACATTGACTTCTACACGAACTGGCCACTTTTTAGAAAATGTTTTGATTTTTTGAACTTTTTGCACTTCGCAAATATCAAAAATCAGAGATTTCAGATTCGAATTCCTGATCGTATTTGAATGTTGCTAAGTCTTCTGAAAATCATGTAAAACTTACAGAGAAAAAGGAAATACTTTTTTAAAAATTAGACTGATTTGCTTAAAATGGACTCGATAATGAAAATGGCCTTCCCGTAATTTGGCGTTTTCTGAAAAGCGGGTTTCCAGGACCCCATACCTGTAGTAGTATATTCTATTTATTGAAATATTTCAAACATGTCCTTGCCTGTAATTAATAAAATACATATTTTATTTTTTCAATTCTTATACAGTAAATCCCCGTTGTCGATGTATCTGACAGCCTCGTAGAATTTCTCAGTCACCCAAGCGTGGGCCTTTTCCCACATTAAAATATATTGTGATTTCAAAGCCAGAGCATGAAGGACGGGAAATGATATTTCACGAGACACCCACACACCCACTCACACAAACCAATTCAGTTTCAAAGTGTTTCAAATGCAAATATCTGTTCTTTTTAAAAGAAAATAGTAAACATGTTAAGTGGGCAGCAAAATTAAATATTAGATGGTTTAATTATGAAACTGCGTCATATGAATATCCTTGTTTTGTTTTTTTTAAAAAAAAAAAAATCAGCGTAAAAAACTCACAACAGATACACCCCCAATCGATTTCTATAGAAACAATGGGTGTTTATCAAACCCAAACTTTGGGTTTGATAAGTCTCAAAAATTTGAGTTTGAAAATATGAGATCTCAAATATATTCGATTTTCTCAATGCAATCTCAAATTTGCCACAAAGTTGTCCATGCAAAAAACCCTAGAATTTTGTGTGCCCTTGATACTGGATGCATACTCTAATTTTGTAGTGAGTTAGGTAGATGCATGTTACCTTCAAAAACTTTCTGGCAGGGATGTACTGTGGATAAGGGAATGTGATAAGGTCATAGATCTCAGAGTAGGCTTCTCTTCCTACCTTCTCCCGCCCTGGTCACTTCATGTATATGATTTAGGTAATATTGTGGCCAGAATGGAAGTAAGTTGGGATAAGGATAAAACAATTAAATAGCTGGTCTGAGTAAAAACCCTGAAGAGGATGCCATGCCATGACTCAATTTTAGATGGACCTACTAATGATGGGCGAATTTCCCGTGAAATTTGCGAAACTGCAAAAAATTTGTGAAATGGCACCAGCGGCTGGTTTTTGACTCCGGAGTCCGTCTTTGATGAACGCCGGAGAATTTTCGGTGGCGAATTTTCGCGGTGAATCGCGGGAATTCGCTGCAAATTCTTGCCTGGCGAATAAATTCGCCCATCACTAGGACCTACCCAAAACTTCTTTTGAACTAGAAAGAGATTAAAACTGGAAGTTTAACTTTGTGCTTACACCTACTGTACCAGCAAGCTACTAGGCAGTTTACCTCTAGTCTTACAAGATCATATAGCCTGTGTTATACACCATATGACTCGGTAGAAGCAAATTATCAGGTGTCCTGATATCCCAGATCTAGCTGAACTAAACGTTATTTAATTAAAAGGAAGCATCCTCCAATCTTTAAATACCTCTGGTCCTCCAGAAGAACGTGTTTTCACAGTATTCACAAAGTGGATCAAAGTAAATGGATTATACAACAGACCCACCAGTTGTATTTGATGGAAGCCAAGGAAATGAATGCTTCTTGGCAGGTCCTGGAACAGGTCTATATGGTGTAATATATCTTGTGATAAAAACATTATAGGTTAATGGTCTATTTTTGGCCACAAATGTATTTTTAGAGCCTACTGACCCAGTTAATTACTCACCAGGTTAAAACCATAATCTCATGGTTACTTGGATCAGCTACAATTGCAAATGAAGCATAAATAACTGGTGCATACCTCATGCTCCAACGCAAGTCAAGACTTTCCCTTGGGAATGGTACATCTAGTGTACACTCATGCACTGTATCTAGGCAACAGCAAGCACTGTGGTGCACAGCAGGATACTATTTATTATTCACTATTACAAAATACCCTACAATTTCTGCCAAGGTTTATGGTTCTTCCTGTTTCCTTGGTGCTGAACATCAAGAACTGGCAAATTGATTTCATTGCCTTTCATGCAATTTTATTCTGAAAAAACATATCCAGGTCTATAAAGTTGTTATTAATCACCATGAATATATGAAACACTGCAATGAACTCATCCAGCAACAGTAGAAACTAAGGTTACTGTGGTCAGTAGAAACCCAAGAGCCTCTGCAACTGGTTACATCGTTTCTGTAAATTGTGGCCTGCTGTCAGGCTTGAACCCAGGGCCTTGTACTCTGCGTTTCCCCAGATGAATCCATTGAATTTTTTAATAGAAGGAATCTCCCTTAGCATTCTGTATTCCTTGCTTGCCCTAGTCATTCAAAATGGATCAGTTGCAGGAGCAGCTCATTGCTAAAGCTCTGTTTATCCTTGCCTTTAAGTACCCCTGCCTGACCCCCCTGCCATTACCAGTTCCTCTGTTCACTCATACTGTAGGTGTTCCTCTCAGCAGATATTTCTCCCAGTGGAAAACCTTCCTTCTGACTATGTTGCCTGGACTAAGGTCTGCTCTCTTCCTTCAACCTGGCCTGAAGACTGAAGTTGTCCCTTCTACTGAGAGTAAGTTGAGCAATATTCCCAATACCTTGCCTGTACCTAGACATTTACCTATTAACCTAGCCTATACCTGGACTCAGATACTGCTGCCACTAGTGTGCTTCATTGTGGACTCTAGATTGTTTACCTGTCCATACAGTGTTTGCTTTATTTACCCTGCCCGCTTACCTGCCTTGTCATCTACCCATTCTGCTTATTTCAGTTTGCAAGCATCATTCCTGCCTTAATCTTAGCTTTGCTTGCTCTTTAGTCCCTACTCCAGACACGATGATCAGTGCCCTCCAAGTAAATAACTGTAAGGTGTGCCTGCTGTCAGACTTGAACCCAGGACCTTGTACTATGATCTTCCTTAATGATTCCTCTGTGCTGTTGAAGAAGGATTGCTAAAGCCCTTCCTGTAACTTTATGTACCACTCTGTGACCCCTTGCTCTTGCCATGATGTAGATGTTTCTACCAGGTGATACTTCTTCTATTGGGTACCCTTCCTGCTGGTTATACTGCCTGGAGGTCTATTCTCCTCCATCTCCCTGGAGTTATATGGTCCCTTCTGCTGAGATTAAGAGCAGCAATATTTCTTATATCTTGCCTGTACCTGAGCTCTTGTGCATAATTGTGGACTTCAACTGGTTTACCTGCCTTTGCCTTGTTTGCTTTTTTCCCCCTGCCTGTTCACCTGCCTTATTACCTTCCTATTCTGCAGTAAAGTGTATTTCGGTTGACAAGCACCACTCCTGCCAAAGCTGTCTCAGCTTTACTTTCTTCTTTGTCCCTACTCTTTGGTCCCCTGAGTCGCCTATGTGGCCCCTCTCGGTCATGAAATTTACATTGTCAGTAAAGTTTAAAAAGCACAAATAAAGATATAAAACTTTGCTTTGACATGACACAGCTCAGTGCAATTTCTGATGTGTATTTGTTAATTTAAAAGAATACTTCAGTCAACTTTCAGGGTTGTGCATACAATATCTACTGTATTCCTTTTTTCTTTTCAACATTCTCCAAGTAGCACTTTGACTAAGGCCATTCTCTGTGGCAGTCCTCATGCGTCAGCGTGTGTTCTCTAAAACTCTTTCACGCTGCACTCCATGGTCTTATAAAAAAAGATATTTTCTCTTTATGAATCATCTAGAGAATCCACAGGCTGACTCACACATATAAAAACTGTGCAAATAATACACTTTGTGAGTATGTGTGTGCATATATATATAGATATTGTGTATACAGCATGTGTGTTGCGAGCCAAAAGTTTTAAAAATACTCTCTCCTGCCTCCTCTTACTAAGAATAAAGTCTCCAAGAAACATTAATGGATTATGATGAGTTAATGGTTATCCTGTATAATTTTTTAAATGGGTATTATGCACTGGTTACGAACCAGGGACACAAGCTGTTTGTCTTTAAAAGGCGACTGTTCTGTCAATATATAGAACAGAAGAAACATTCCATGAAAGTGTTTTTAAACCCTTTATACCAGGGTCGGACTGGACATTGGGGCCCCCGCGCGAATGCATTAACTTCAGCCCCCTTGCGCATGCGCGAACTCCGGGTCTCCGGCCACATTCGTGAACTCAGAGCCCCCCATGTGCATGTGCGAACGCCGGCATGAATGCATGCGTGCGCCATCTCTTTTTGGGGGCCCGGCAGATTGGGGGAGGGGGTCTGGACTGGCGGGGGGCCATGAGGACCGGGGCCCACTGTGTTTTTCCCGGTTTCCCACCGGCCCAATCTGACCCTGCTTTATTCCCTTGCTTACTGCAGCTAAAATATCCAACCTTCTCCATCTTTTCCATCTTCTGCTAGGGCATGTATAACAGCAAGGCACCCAGGGAAAGAAAAAAAACCAAGGAGAAAAGGATTGCAAAGTAACCAGAAAGTCAGAATTCGCACACCCTTTTGGCACACTGTGCGATGACATCATCACGCATCACATGGTGACATGATATCTATCCCATTGTTGTAGCATGAATGTATCATTACTATGGTACTATGGCATTATTACCCATCAGTGCTATATTGCCACATTGGAGGTCTTGGTTGACCTGTAAAATGAATGCAGCAAATTGAAACCACTCTTTACTCTCCTAGCCCTGTCAAACTCTTGTCTAAACTTTACAAGGACCTACAGGGCACGGTCAAACCCCCTTTTGATCAAGCCCATAATCTCTGGTTGGACGCTATCTTTGGTCTCAGTCAGGATCATTGGGAAGAAGCCACCGCTACGGCGTATGACTTCCTGATCTCAATCAGAGATAGGCTTATAAATTATAAGTTTCTCCACTAATCCTATGTGACCCCGGTTAAACTGAAAAGGATGGCCAAGAGACAAGATGATCTTTGCCCCCGCTGTAAAGCGCCGGGAGCAAACTTTATCCATATGGTGTGGAACTGTCCTCCAATACAAAAACTATGGAGAGACCTGATGGGTACCATAGCTTCTGATTTGGGGACACCACAGATGGTAAGCCCAGAGGTCTGCTTGCTGGGAATTGTTAAAGGTCTAATTCCTACCAATGCAACCAGAATTTGTTTCCGTACCCTCATGTTCAACGACAAAAAAAGCTATCATCATGCATTGGATGGGCCAAACCCTCCCGAATGCATCATTTTGGAAAAGACTAGTCGTGGTGCCCTCCCACTGATTAAATTAACTTATGAAACCAGAGGGGCAACAGATAAGTTTGAGAAGGTTTGGGGGGCCTGGTGTGATCTAAATTCTGTAGACTTGGAAACTCATTGATACAAATATTTTAACACTGACTAATGCTATTCGAATATGCTACTCTGCTGTCTACATTTATGTGCACTGTAAAGAACACCAAACAATGTTGTTTTTGTGTTAATCATTGTTTATTGTTATAAATCGATAAAAGATACCCTTTAAAAAAAAAAACTTAATGCAGCAAATGAAGACATGTTTGGGGTCAGCAAATTCTTATAAGCATCTGCAGTAGCGATTATGACATTTTATTGAGGATTATGGAAGATGTCCCCTTCCTAGCCAAAGGCTAAGACTGACATGTTACCTTCTAATAATGTATTTCCCATTCTAAGAAGCCCTATGTCTTGGTGGTAGAGGGCCTGGACATTCATAATGATCTGATTTGAAGATTGAAGTTGGTGGGGCTTGAGAGGATGGACAATGTTTTGGTGTGACTGTGTGTGGACTATGTGGAACCAAGAGCTGGTCCAGCATGATATGTAGGAAAACATTTACTTAATTACTGCTCCTTTTCACTTAGTTGACAGAATTCACCTTCAGATCACCCATGCTGACAGCTGCCTAATAACATGGGTCCCACTTGGAGGTGAGGGCCCTGCTAATGGAGTAATATGGGATCCCATGTTTCTGACAGAAGTCACTAGGTACGGGCTCATTATACCACTAATGTGGTGGGTTCCTTGTATCAATCAAGAGAACTATTGAACTCTAGGGATGTAGCGAACGTCGGAAAAAAAGTTCGCGAACATATTCGCGAACTTGCGCAAAAATGCGAGCGGTTCGCGAACGGTTCGCGAACCCCATAGACTTCAATGGGAAGGCGAACTTTAACATCTAAAAAAGACATTTCTGGCCAGAAAAATGATTTTAAAGTTGTTTAAAGGGTGCAACGACCTGGACAGTGGCATGCCAGAGGGGGATCAAGGGCAAAAATGTATCTGAAAAATCTGCCTGTGTGTGCTTGGAAGAGATAGTGTAGGGGGAGAGCTGTTAGTGATTTCAGGGACAGATGATAGTAAGTTTGCTGGCTAGTAATCTGCTTGATACTGCTCTGTATTGGAACAAAAAAATAAATAAAAGCAGTCCTTACAAGGACTACTGTTATTGCAGCAGTCAGCAGATGAGATCAGAAGCAGGACAGCTGCCCACTGCAGCTACATACAGAGCACTGCAGTAGAAGGTAGATTACTAGCCAGCAAAGCTACCTAAGCTTAAATGTCCCTCAAACCCCTGCAGACTTCTGTCCCTCCAATAACAGAGCAGTATCAAAACGATTACTAGCCAGCAAACTTTCAACTGTCCCTGAAATCACTAACAGGCAGCAGCTCTCTCCCTACACTATCTCTTCAGCACACACAGGCAGAGTGAAAAAAAGCTGCAGGGCTTCGGTTTTTATAGGGAAGGGGAGTGGTCCAGGGGAGAGCTTCCTGATTGGCTGCCATGTACCTGCTGGTCTGGGGTGAGAGGGCAAAAAAAAGCGCCAACAATGGCGAACCCAAAATGGCGAACGTCGCCCGATGTTCGCGCGAACAAGTTCGCCGGCGAACAGTTCGCGCCATCTCTATTGAACTCATCATTAGTGTGTGAGGGACGGGACGTCAAGTCCTAGGAGAAGGTCGATTTTTGCAAGGTTTCAAGTATAACGTTACAAACTCACCACACATGGGTTGTTGGCTGCCTACATTCTGATCAGTTGGTCCATGGCTAATTAAATTAGGGCTGATTTATCCATACACATGAATTGCATTGATCATGTTCTTCATTCTGAAAGAAATAAACCCTAAAAAGGCCATATTTTATATATTGAACTTATTGCACCAGCCTAAAGTTTCGGCTTGTCAATAGCAGCAATGATCCAGGACTTCAAACTTGTCACAGGGGGTCACCATCTTGGAAAGTGTCTGTGACACTCACATGCTCAGTGGGCTCTGATTGGCTGTTGAGAAGCTAAGCTTAGGGGTCGTCACTAATTATCCAGCAGAAAATGAGCTTCCCTGGCTGTAATATAAGCTGATGCTACAGGTTTGCTGATTATTAAATTCTGATGCTAATTGCACTGGTTTCTTTGCTGCCATGTAGTAATTATGTGTATTAATTACTAATCAGCCTTATATTGTGACATTTCTATTCTATGTGTACTGTATATTGTGAGTGGGTCCCTAAGCTCAGTAAGTGACAGCAGCACAGAGCATGTGCAGTGAATCTGCAGAAAAGAAGATGGGGAGCTACTGGGGCATCTTTGGAGACACAGATCTTTACTGCTAAAGGGCTGTGGTTGTCTTTGACTGGTACAGAAACCCAAAACATAATGTACAACATTTTTTCCCTACTTCTTCAGTTAAGCTTTAGTTCTCCTTGAATTAATTTAATCAAAGGGCAACTTGATGGAGTGTCATTTGTTGTTTACTGTTGTGCAATGACTTCCCAAAGAAGGTATCAATTTACTGGATTTTAATCCCAAACTAGTCAAGGGTTATCCAGCTAAATCACATAATATTGACCCCAAATAAATATAACCCCTAGGGCCCCTCAAAGCAACATAAGGCCTATTGTGCAGTATGACATTAATTACATTTTACTGTTGCCCCGTATGCAATAAGTTAACCTGGAAGAGTTGAGATAAAAAGACATTTCTTCATAACATCTTTACTGTTTTGGAACGGATCGTTTCACGCTAACCAGTAGCTTTTTTTTATGACTTCAAATTAAATCTTTTGCATTTTCCTCAAGTCTGCAGTAAAAAAAAAAAAACACAACATTCTAGACATACTCTACAATCCAAGAGAAATAAAAGCAGAATTAAACTGTGCAAGGATCTTTCCATAAATATGCCAACTCAACGCTGCTGTTTTTATAGCACGCCGTCACTCAAAAATGATGATTTGCTGACTTTTCAAAACCACAGGTCACAGGGATGAAATTAGTGGTGGCTGCTTGAGAGGCGAAAATAAATATCCTGGCTGTTTGTATGGGTCAAGGGTAATGCAAACTAAAGAATTACACCAGTCTATACCACTGAGTTCAACCGGGTTCTAGAAGAGTAATGAAAGTTAAAATTTTTAATGAGGGTAAAGTTTGCCCACTTATAGGAATAGACTCTTCATCATCCAGTTGACATCACATTAAAGTCAAACATTGAATATTTTTCCTTAAAGGTCATACAGTATGTGCATTAATATACATGGTAACTTCACAACTACAAGTAGACATTGGAGTCCAAGAAATCAGGGTAGAGCAGTGGTTAGCAATGTTACCTTGCAGTGCTGGAATCTTCAGTTCGGGTCCAGTCTTGGAACTTTATACCAGGATTTGTCTGTTCTTCCCATGTCTGTGTGGGTTCTCTTAATCCACACAGAGGCCGAGAGCCTACCAGAGGAACCTAGACCACAAGATGAATTTTGCTCCCCCCTTCACTTACCGTGTTCATTTATTTTACATGCACTCGTCTATTCTTCCCGCCATACCTCCAACTAACTCTCATGCAAGCAGGTGGAAAGGCCATGGTATAGGCATACAAGACCACATGGTTGGCCAAGCATGAGTGGCCATTTTCACCTGGGCTAACTGGGACCTTTGTGGGCCAGTATGACACTGTACAGGCGGACAATTTGGCTCCTGCTGAAACGGGCACTGGTGTGTATGTGTGTAATGGAGGACATATTGGATCCCCAGGGTTAGGGACCAATATGATTGAGGAACAATCTCTTTGAAGCCCTGAGAACCCAACACAGCTTCATGTGCTAAGACAATTTGTTTTACCAAACTGCCAGAAATGCATTATTGCCTTGGCTTGTGGTTTTTGTTTTGCCTTTATGGCCAGTGTCTCAGGCTGGCTGGACACAACAGCTCTCATTTCACCCCATAGTATAGAATATTGTTGTGGACAAGAGATACCTGAGCTATGGACAGATTTTGAGAGTGAGAAACAAATGCAAATGAAGATACACAGCACAGCTTCCACAGACACCCCCTAGGAATCTAAGAGGCAGAAGACTTGTCTATACACAGAAGTTCTGCAGATGTATTTAACCTTTTGTCAAGTCATTGGTTTGGTATGAACATGTCCCACCAGGGAAACATAATGCCATTGCTTTCAAAGCCTGCTTTTAAGTCATTATTAAATGAATAGCTACAGTGGTGTATACCCAACGGCACAACATCTGCAACTGAAATCAATACAGGATGGGATGTAGACAATACTTTAGCCAACTATACTTCATTTCACATACACACAGCATTTATATACATATACTGAGGTAAACACTGATATCCATTGATGGTGGGACATTTGTAGCAGTGAAACTGTGTTATCAGGGCAATAGTGCATGGAGCACTTTTGAGTGTTTTGCTCAAAGTATTTTTAAAAGACAAAAGAAACAGGGATTGAAAAACCCAAAGTCATTCTCCATTTGGTCAAGTGCTTTCAGAATTAGAAAGGCATGGATGGTGATTTTGTCCATTGGGTCTACCATGTGCTCTAAAACATTTTATCAGCAACCTACACCTTGGTAAAGTAGGTGGGATGACATGCTCCTGAACATCTCCATTAGCTAGAGGAACCCATGTAACTCAAATAGCAAAGACCCAATGGGGGCGTGGAGGGCACACAAGGAAGAGGCACTAGATAAGCGGAAGGCAGAGGGGGACTATATGGGACTATCAAATGCTTGGCTTGTTGTGGAGACTAGAACCTGCTGGTCTCTGACTCCTACACCCTTTGTTAGTGCACAGTTATGAGTGCTATATTGCACCCCTATGTACCCCTTTATGTTATAAATATCACTTTCTGACATCAGTTTAGAAGGTTATGATTTGCAGTTAGGTGCATAGTAAAATGCCAGAACTGTAGGTAATATAGGGAATAATTTACTTCCTGTTGTGGAAGGAGTTTAATGGCAGGCTCTGCTGGGTTCCTGGCTCGATACTGGGCCAGGCGAGCAGCCTGCAGGGTTGGCCACTATATGTTACCTATATGTTTGCAGCCCTAGCCCAGCAGCAGCCAATCAGGGCTGACTCTGCCCTATTTAAGGCCAACCCTCCTCACACTCCTTGCCTGAGCATAGTCTACCTACACTAACACTGTGGCCTTGCCCCTAGCTAAAGGTTCATGCTCTAGCCTACTTCCTAATCTGCCTTGTCTTGTCTGAACCCTTCATGGCCTTGTCCTGCCTTGCTCTGAAGCTTGTCTTGTTTTCCATGCCTTGATCTGCCTTGCCTTCCCCTCCCTGTTCTGCTCCAGTCCTGCTTTTTACCTTGCCTTAACCATAATCTGCCTTGACCTAACCTTGCCTTGCTGGTTCCTGCTTTCTGTCCTGTTCTGACTAGTACCCTGTCTTATATCTTCCCTCGTCTCACTCTGCATCTTGCTCTGCCTTTTCCTCCCTCTCCTGCTATATAGTCCAGTCCTTTTGCTCCAGTCCTTCTGCTCCCCTATCCCCAGTCTTATCTGATTCTACGCCTGCACCGTCCTGTTTTGATTCTACACCTGCACTGTCCTGTTCTGACTCCACGTCCACACCATCATGTCCCAATCTACGCCGGCACCATCCTGTCTCATTGCTGCTCTACACCTGCTCCATACTGCTCCTACCCAGTCTGTTCCTGTCCCGACTCGTCGCCCTCTTCATCCTGTCCAGTCCTGATCTTCGCCCTCTCCGTCCCGCTCTGCACCGGTTCCACTCTCTCACAGACTACGCCCTCTTAACCCTCTTCCTGCCTTTCCCTTTGTGGGCACAGCCAGTCCCTGCCTAAAGGACTCACCTTCCACCTCTACCTCCACACCATCCCCTACCTAACCCTTGACATTTAATAACTATATAAAGGCACCATGCAGCAGCTTTTGCGGTACGGGTGCCTTTTTTTTTAAAAAAAAAATTAAAACCCTGAAATGATTCTGTTTCCTGTATCTGTTCTTTATATCAAAAAATCACTAGTGAATGCATTTCTCTGTGAACGACATCCTATAAATTAGCCATGCGACGTACAAAGATAATATGACAACGAAACACATTACTCGGATAAATTTCCACAATAGAACTGAAGGTGATGCTTAAAGATAGACGTAAACAACTTGTGCTTTGTTGCCTCTGAAAGATGAATCTTTATGGATAATTCATGTGTAAATGTGTCCATTTAAAGATAATGGGAATTTTATGTCAAAGAAAGCTCTTTTTGAAGTCGTATGACACCCATTACAGGCAAAATCAATGCTTTATCTGGCACTGGCGTGCGCCGAGGAGCGCTCACTTTTCCAGATTCAGCGTGTTAATGGAAGCCCTTCCCAATGAAAGGACTTGCGGTTTGAAGTCGGAACTGATATTGACTGTTGAGTCAAGAGGGTAGTTAAGGATTAAGATAACCCATGTCTGAAACATAAAGGTTTGTCTTAATGTTGTGGAGCATGAAATGCATGAGCAATTACCGTCCATAAGAGAATTGATAAAAAGGCTCTAGGTGAGACAAAGGAAAACACATTATGATTTATAGACATGGCTCAAGACATTCCAGATATTCACATTGAACTAAGCTTTTGTAGTATGGCCAAGACAGGAATATTCGGAGACAATTTGCAGCCGGTCTTCATTTTTTTTTGTGGTTTTAAATTTTTTATAGCTTTTTATTCAGTGGCTCACTTTACCTTAGCAGTGGTTTGAAAGACAGACTGGCTAATAAATAGTTAAAGGCCTGGAGATAAAGATATGTGAAAAAAAGTAGCAATAAAATTGTAGCCTCATGGAGCAACAGGTTTTTTTTTTTCAATTCTGGGGTCAGTGACCTCCCTAATAATCAGAACAGAACTGGACAGAAGCAGAAGAGTCATTTAAAAACTATAAAAAATGAAGGCCAGCCCCCAAAAAAAGCCAAATATCAAGCAATATTGCTTTGGAATGTTGCTGGTTTACTACATCAGGTATGGGATCTGTTATCTGGAAACCCATTATCCAGAAAGCTCTGACTTATACGAAGACCATCTCTTGAATACAATGGCATTCCACAGACTCCAATTTAATCAAAGGATTCAAATTTTTTAAAAATTATTTTCTTTTTCCCTGTAATAAGAACACAGTACCAAACAAGTGATCCAAACGAATTGGGTTATTTACTAAAGTCTGATTGCAAAAATCTGTGATTTTTTGTTAATAAAATCAGACTTTTAAAAAATCACGAATTTTTCGGAATTTATTAAACCCCGAGGATGGAAAAGTCTGAATCTGAAAATCCGGCATCTCAGACATATAAGTCAGTGAGAGAAGTCTGAATGATTTTTTGATGGGCGCTGGGTTCCATGCTGGGTTCGCGCTGGGTTTCGGGTGAAAAATCTTGAAAATCGGATGAAAAATCCGGAAAAAATCTTGAAAATCTGATTTTGTCCTGCAAAGCAAATTTTCGGGAAAATGTAATAATAAATAAGTGCAAAAAAAAACGATTTTTTTAGCAGAAAATAGTGAGATAAATTCGGACTTTGATAAATAACCCCCTAAAAGATAATGAATCCTTATTGGAGGCAAAACCATCATATTAGGATTAATTAATATTTAACTGATTTTTAGGAGATTTTAGTACAGAGATTTAAATTATAGAAAGATCCCTTATCTGGAAAGCCCCAGGTACCGAGAATTCTGATCCCATACCTGTATTGAGATGCTGAATCTTTCAAGGTTCAGGTCTCCTTTATAGAGGGCAATCTTTAAGGCACATTTAAAGGTTTGGGGGAAACACTGAAAAAACAATTGTACTTTGGCCACAGTTTTATTGGAATCTATAAACAGAGAAAACTAAATGGCACATCACAGTCATATTAAAATACAGTATAGAGGTATAGGGTTCCAAAAACCTGTCATCCAGGAGGCCATCTCCCATACAGTCCATCTCAAGTACATTGTTGGACTGGCCCACAGGGATACCAGGAAAACTCCCGGTGGGCCCAGGTGTTGGTGGGTCCTCTTGTTTCTAAACATTTGGTCTATTTCATGGTCATTCCCTATTTCTTTATGGGGGAAAAAGGCTTAACAATGGGAGAAAATAGTAAGTATATATAAAAGACTAGTAGAGTAAAGAGGTTGAGTTAGTAGAGGAGGAATAATAGTTTGGAAAGGTCCACTGTCTAAGGTTTTCTGGTGGGCTCACGGTCTTAGGTTTTCTGGTGGGCCCAAGGTCTAAGACTTCCTGGTGGGCCCCTGGCATCCCAGTCCGACACTGTTCAAGTAAATAATTCTATTTGGTTTAAAAGATTTCCTTTTTATCTGTAATAATTTTAGTAGAGGTGAAGTATGGAGATCAAAATTACAGAAACCCCCGGGTCCCAAACATACCGGATAAGAGATCTGTTTTAAATGATTTTTATTGTTTTTCCAAGTTAAACAAGCAGAAACTTTGACAAAAGATAAAGGCTGAACAGTGAAGCTCATTGAGTTATAAAACAGTAGATGGAGCCATCTTGATTGTTCAAGAGATTAAGACACATGGGTTACACCAATCATACAACCAAACTACTAAACTACCTAACCTTACAGTAACACTCGGCGAGTATTACGAAATTCTAAAATAGTACACATGTGATAAAATGAATAAAAAATAAAGACTACAAAGACATTTTAAAGACATTTTCATTGAACCTTTATGGATTAGCTTAATATTGTAGCAAGTCCAAAGTATGTGATTTGGAGCTAATGTCAATTTGAGCCCAGAATATTGACCACATTTCAGTAATTACAATTACAAATAACAAAATTAGGTTTGACAATAAATCCTTCTGGGAATTAGGCTGCCTCTTCAGACCTGGTCTTAGAGAGGGATAAGAGATCTCATGTCTGTGTTTCAATGAGCTTTCATAGGAGAATAAAGTGAAGCTGACACTGGATTGGTTCTTCCTTTGCCTTGATGCAGTTGCTCAGTAAAGGAAATTATTATCTCTTCCATCTAACTGTAGTAAAAACAACTTGCCCTGGTGGTCCAGTGGTGCGGCGGGGACGCCTGCCACGCCGCTCCTCTTCGGTCGCCATCTTGGATCCTCAGGATGCGCGCTCCTTTTCGCAATTTAAAGGCGTGATGGCTGGCGTGATGCCGCCAAATTTGAAAGTTTAAAAGGCTTATTAAAGCCACAGGACCTTGCCCGTGATAGGATCTGTTTTCCTGTGGTTCCTGAGCTTAAAGCTATTTGTTAATCTGTCTGATTCCTGTTTTGACTACTGCAAGGCTAGCTACTATTCTGAACTCCTGATTCCTGACCATTGCCTGTTATACGACTACCTCTTCCGCTGTAACCCTTCTGATTGATTACCCGGTTTGACCCTTGCCTGCCTGGCTACGCTTGTTCTCTGCCTGCCCCGACCCGGCCTGATCTGACTACGCCTTGTACTGTGACCTTCTGCCCAAAGACTCTTGCCTTACAGTTGTGCCCCTCTACTTGTTTAGAACCCCTCGCCTCTCATTTTAATACCTGGCGGCATCTGAGTAGCTGAGGGCTCCTCCCGCAACTAAAGGCGGCTGCTACAGGCAGAAGCACGAGCCGTGACCAGGGTGCTTGGCGTTGGTTCTAGATTTAGGGTACCAACCGCACACCAACAATGGAATATGTTGTTCTCAGTGTTTCCCATATGAATATTTGTATGTTCCCTTTGTCTCCCGTTACCTGTGTAATTGTCATTGTACCCCGACCTGGCATTTTTCTTTTCACCAAAGTGAGCCACACAAAACCTCTTAAGAAGTTCTGGGTTGCTTAGCAATGTCATGTGCTCGCCGGTCAATTAATTCCAGCCACTAAACCTAGGGATTTCCCAGAATTTCCTTGCTGAATAACATCACTAGGGATGTAGCGAACGTCGGAAAAAAAGTTCGCGAACATATTCGCGAACTTGCGCAAAATTGCGAGCGGTTCGCGAACGGTTCGCGAACCCCATAGACTTCAATGGGAAGGCGAACTTTAACATCTAAAAAAGACATTTCTGGCCAGAAAAATGATTTTAAAGTTGTTTAAAGGGTGCAACGACCTGGACAGTGGCATGCCAGAGGGGGATCAAGGGCAAAAATGTATCTGAAAAATCTGCCTGTGTGTGCTTGGAAGAGATAGTGTAGGGGGAGAGCTGTTAGTGATTTCAGGGACAGATGATAGTAAGTTTGCTGGCTAGTAATCTGCTTGATACTGCTCTGTATTGGAACAAAAAAATAAATAAAAGCAGTCCTTACAAGGACTACTGTTATTGCAGCAGTCAGCAGATGAGATCAGAAGCAGGACAGCTGCCCACTGCAGCTACATACAGAGCACTGCAGTAGAAGGTAGATTACTAGCCAGCAAAGCTACCTAAGCTTAAATGTCCCTCAAACCCCTGCAGACTTCTGTCCCTCCAATAACAGAGCAGTATCAAAACGATTACTAGCCAGCAAACTTTCAACTGTCCCTGAAATCACTAACAGGCAGCAGCTCTCTCCCTACACTATCTCTTCAGCACACACAGGCAGAGTGAAAAAACGCTGCAGGGCTTCGGTTTTTATAGGGAAGGGGAGTGGTCCAGGGGAGAGCTTCCTGATTGGCTGCCATGTACCTGCTGGTCTGGGGTGAGAGGGCAAAAAAAAGCGCCAACAATGGCGAACCCAAAATGGCGAACGTCGCGCGACGTTCGCGAACTTCCGGCGAGCGCGAACACCCGATGTTCGCGCGAACAAGTTCGCCGGCGAACAGTTCGCGACATCTCTAAACATCACCAATGTGGGTGAGATTCTAGAAACACTGAGGAATCTCATTAAAAAGCCTTAGTTCTGGCTTAATTCTGCAGCCGCAGCCTATTCAGCAAAACTTCTAGCTAAACAGTGGCTCTCATTAACTCATTAACAAAGGGCAGATTGGCCCCGATGCAGTGACCCCTCGCTACTAATTATACATTTGCTTTCCATTGTTCTACCCGTAGCTGAGTGAACAAAGTTTATTCCTTCTTTGTTGCTCATTTGTGCTGAAGATGCTCATGAGAATCAATGCAGAGAAAATTCTTCCTGGGGATGCCTACATATAATATCATTTGTGACTAGGCAAAATAGGAAGAGATTATTCCACTTCCCCTTTGTCTTCTTGCAGGAGGGTTATAACATAACAGGAGGCTTATGGTAGATAATAAGGGAGCTTGTAGTTCAAGAGTCTATGGATGCTAATGCTTTCATGGAGAGTTTATATTGGCAGAATTGAACTGACCTAACCAGCAACCCATCCCCATCCCTTAATCCCTAGTGAGCCAGCAAAAACAAATCCTTTGGGGGATCGTGGACTGGCATCGACATCATTGTGTTCCATGTCCACCTCTGGCAGTCAATACTTGTGCTTGCTTTGACTTACACCTTTTGGAGGTATTACGGATGGTGGGGTGCGGGTATAGAAGTATCAGAGGCTTGCCGCGTTGAGAGCAGGTTTTAGGGTTGGGTGTGAGTTGACTTTTTGTAGACCTGCATATCACTAGTATATGAAGCTACACATGGTATGGTCGCTTTCATATGTTTCCCATCATGCAGCTCATTGACTGAGAATCATTGATAAGTGGGAATTCATTAGATATTCTAATTAGTAATCCAACCTCTGGCCATAAAAATTAACCCTACTGGATCTGAACAAATCCTGACCATTGATTAAGCAAAGAAAAATCTAACAAATCAAGAATTACAAGGGCAAGCTGCTCGCGGTTTGCTGCTCACCAAGCAAGTTGTCTATGAATATCCCAAAATTTACTTTTTTTGGCTTTAAGATTTTTTCTTAAAACAAAAAACAGTTTAAACAATTTTTCAATAGCCAGCTCCAACTTCAGTTAAGTAAGTGCAGCAATATACTAGTTTTGATAACTTTTATAGAAGGTTTATCTGGTTTATTACTCAATGAACTTATAACGATGCTCCTTTTAGATGGCCTGACCCTGCCCTCACTGCATTATTTTAAAGCTCTATTAAATGCTGCCTCTATTCTGGTTCATCCTGACCCAGGCCCAGACACCCTTCATTTTCAAGGCTGATGCATCTGATCTGGCTGTTGTAGCCATGCTTTCTGAGAGACAAGACATGAAGGGTCTTCTTCTTCATTGTGCATTGCTTTCTTAAAAACTCAGTCAGGCAAAGAGAAATTATGATACTGGCAACACACAGATTCTTCTTTTATTAAAGCATTTTTTTTCATTAATGGTGGCACTTCTTAGAAGGTGCTAATTATCCTAATATGGTCTTGACTGACCATAAAAATCTAGAATTTCTTAAATCTACCAAGCTAGGTGGGCTTTTTGTTCCTAGATTTAATTTTGTAATTGCTTCTTGTTCTGGAATTTGGAGAACAGCTCATGTAGAGTCTTGAGTTGTAGGATCTTCGTAAGATAGAAGAGGCTTTGAACCCGTGTAATGATTATCTTTTCATGAAGATCAAGTTTTTGCTCTTAAGAGTCTTCACCCAACGGTTCTTCAATTTCACCATTCTTCCACCATGGTAGGGTTTTTCAAAACATTCAATTTCCAGCCTTTAGCTGAGTTTTCGTATTATAATTCCAACCATTTCTGTATCCAACGGTCTCCCTTTTCTTCTAATGGGTTCCACACTTTTTTGTTGTCTTCAGCTGCGTTGCATTCCCATCTGCCATCAGAACTTTTTACAAAACCAGAATTAGTTCAATGGGTCATTCTCTTGAATAAAAAGATGTGCAGTCTTGAGCTAAAAAACATTTTGACCTTAAGAGGTCTCAAGTTTTGTCCTTTTTTATGGGGGAACAGGTCTGGGTTTCCAATAGAAACATTAAATGAGGAGTCCCTTTATCTTAGGTAGGGGCAGATTTAATTGGATTTCTTTCAATTCCTTACATACATCTCTGATGTACATCAGCAGATTTTCAAACCAGGCCATTTCCTAAACCAACCAATATCCATAGTACATGGATATCGGTCAAGATCTGAGCTTGTATGGCCATTCTAATAGCTACAGTGTTGGGATAAAAGTAGCATAGTTCCAAAAACATAGATTCGCTTGGATCAAAGCCTTCTGTTTGCTGGCAACATGCACTAAACGGGTTAAAGGTACATTTAATTAAAGCCATTTTAAAGGTTAATTGAATACATCTGTAAAGCACTCAGAGGTTTTTCTGTACTCCTATTTTTTTATTAACAGACCTTTTCATCTTTATGTATCTCCTGTTTGGTGACCATATGGAATCTGACACACACTATGGGGCAAATTCACTAAGATTCGAAGTTGCGCCAGGTGCAACTTCGCCGCACTTCGCCACACTTCGCCAGGCGTATTTTCGCCAGCGCTCCGCAAATTCACTAAAATCCGAAGTTGCGCACAGGGGTAGCGTAAGTTTTCGAAGTTGCGCTAGCGTTAATTCGCCAGGCAAAGCGAAGTTTCGCTAGTGATGGTTCATTTACATACGGCGCCAAATTCAAATTTCAATGGAGGAACACGTATCAGCACTACAAATGCCTAGAAAACCTTCAAATCAGCAAATAAAAATGTTATTTTGCCCTACACATGTGCCCACTGTCTAGGTAAGTTTCCATGAGTCAGGAAATGTAGGGGGAAAGGAGGGGAGCCCCAAAAACTTTTTCGATCTTTTTCAGCCATCACCCATCATGTAGAAAACACGCCAGCGTTTTTTGGGACTTGGAAAAAAATTTGACTTTTTTTTAAACAATCCCTATCTACTCTATTGCGCTTCGCCAGGTCTGAGGTGGCGAAGGAAGTCTAGCGTAAAAGGTAGCGTTCAGTAGACTGCGCAAGTTAGTGAGTTTGCGTAGTTACGTCGCTAGCGAAAATTCGCCTGTCGTAAGGGTGCGAAGTAACACTAGCGAAATAACGCCAGCATTCGTTAGTGAATTTGCGCAGTAATGAAAAATGCCAAACGCTAGCGAATTAACGCTAGCGTTCGGCGCTTCGGCGCTTAGTGAATTTGCGCCTATAGGTTTTTTCATGTCGGAGAAGTGCTTATTTGTACAAAAAACGACATATGCATTTATCCATTTTCAATTAAAGTTCCACAGCTACCTCCAAACCAGGCAGATGTAATTATTTGCACTGTGATTTCATACGAGGGATAAAAAACCATAATTACACCAGTGTTTTAAGAAGCAGCCGATTCAGACCAATTAGTAGATTGTAGACAGACACACCAGGTACTCATAGAATTGATGGAGCTTAGAAGACGCTTGTCGTGTATTTATGTCTTCAGACCTATGTTGCCCCGAAGCTAATGACAGAAACCTAACAACACAAATCAGAGCCAATGAGGCAAGGAAAGGGGAAAAAAAGCAAAACAGTTGGGTTTTTAATCACTCTCTGAGATTCTTTCCATTTTCTATTTATGAACAGAAGTGCCTCTGTCTCTGTCCTTATTAACATGTATTCCATGCAGTGTTTCTTATGTCAGCATAGAAATCTCTTATCAAGTCTGACATAAAAAAAAAAGGTTCAATATATATTAGTTTTAAAACCAGTACAGGTATGGCATCCGATATATGGAAACCCGTTATCCATAAAGCTCAGCATTATGGAAAGCCCATTTACTCCATTATAATCAAACAATCCACATTTTTAAAATTGATTTCCATTTTCTCTGTAATAATAAAACAGTCGCTTGTACTTGATCCCAACTAAGATATAATTAATCCTTATTGGAAGCAAAACCAGCCTATTGGGTGTATTTAACGTTTACATGATTTTCTAGTAGAATCAAAGGAAAACTATTACAAAATTTAATATAAGCTTCATCATGCTGAAATAAGAAGCTTTCTAAATATAATCAATTAATAATTCTGTACCGTTCTGAAATAATCACGTTTATCTTCATTTATCCTCTCTCAGCATCTGTTTCTCTTCATTCTGTCTTCATGCAGCAGTTGGGTGTCAGATATTCATTGACAGTTAGATCCAATATATCTTATAGGGGGGCTCCTTTTGCCTAGAAGATTTATCTGCAAAGAGAGGTAAATAAAGGCTTAGGGACTATTACCGAAGTTCACACCTAGGCTGGGGGGGAACAGGGGTAGGGTTTTTATGAATACAGATTTGGTTCTCCTTTAAGGCAGTGGGTCACAAACTATGGGGACCCAACGGGGACCTTACAAGGATACTATTTTAAAGATTTTGCACTATTGCTACATGTTCACTAAAATGTGTCCCGTTACACAATGACCCTCTTTGCAGAAATCATTCCGCAGTATATATATATACATATAAATATTGTCCAATACAATAAGAAAATATTACAACTGAAAATGAGGTGTAACATTTAGGCAAAATAAAAAAATCTAATAAAAAATTGTACTTATGTTTTGGGCCTGTCTAGGAAGGGGAATGCTTTATGGCTCATAAAATAATGATTAAAGGAAAACTATACCCCCAAAATGAAAACTTAAGCAACAGATAGTTTATATCAAATTGAATGACATATTAAAGAGTCTTACCAAACTGGAATATATATTTACATAAATATTGCCCTTTTACATCTCTTGCCTTGAACCACCATTTCGTGACTCTATCTGTGCTGCCTCAGAGATCACCTGACCAGAAATACTACAACACTAAGGGGCCGATTCACTAAATTCGGGTGAAGGGTTAGAATAAAAAAAACTTCGAATTTCGAAATTTTTTTGGGCTACTTCGACCATCGAATGGGCTACTTCGACCTTCGACTACGACCTTCGACTTCGAATCGAAGGATTCGAACTAAAAATCGTTCGACTATTCGACCATTCGATAGTCGAAGTACTGTCCCTTTAAAAAAAACTTCGACCCCCTACTTCGGCAGCTAAAAGCTACCGAAGTCAATGTTAGCCTATGGGGAAGGTCCCCATCGTTCGATCGTTCGATTCGAAGGATTTAATCGTTCGATCGAACGAAAAATCCTTCGATCGTACGATCGCAGGATTTGCGCTAAATCGTTCGACTTCGATATTCGAAGTCGTACGATTTTAGTTCACAGTCGAATATCGAGGGTTAATTAACCCTCGATATTCGACCCATAGTGAATCGGCCTCTAACTGTAACAGAAAGAAGTGAGGAAGCAAAAGGCAGAACTCTGTCTGTTAATTGGCTCATGTGACCTTACATGTGGTTTGTATGTGTGCACAGTGAATCGTACGATCCCAGGGGGCGGCCGTTATTTTTTAAAATGGCAATTTTCTATTTATGATTACCCAATGGCACATACTACTAAAAAAGTATATTATTATGATAATGGTTCATTTACATGGAGCAGGGTTTTACACATGAGCTGTTTTACTCAGTATCTTTTAATAGAGACCTACATTGTTTGGGGGGTATAGTTTTCCTTTAAGCAGAGTAACCGAGACAAATTTAGTAAAGCAAAATTAACAAAAAAAATTGTTGTATTCTGTTTAACTCAATAAAAAAAAAAAATATTTTGTGTCCATGTTTTTCCAACAAATAACCTTCCTCTGGATCAACTGGCAGTTAGACAGGTTAAAAAAAGTTAAAAGGTTGAACTTGATGGACGTGTGTCTTTTTTCAACCTGACTTACTATGTTACTATGTATGTTACACAGTAAGATGAAACAATTCTGCGTAAGAATGCTAATTTCCCAATGAATTCAGATATATATAAGGCAATGTGTTAAATTCGCCAGATTTATGTGCAATTACATGACATTTTCACATTGTAGTAAATCCTGCCCCAAAGTGTCACTTAACATGCGACATCACTAATTCTGTCAGTCAGGTAAAACTGCAACAACGCTAAAACGCTAAAATATTGTACTGCTGCGCCTGTCTTTCCATTTTATTGAGAATTCGCATTGAGAATACATTTTCGCAAATAATTCGCAAGTGAGACTGGTGTTTGCGTGAGTGCACACTCTGTGTGAGGTTGTTGTGCGCAAAAATAGCATTGACCGTAACGTAAATTAGCAATTTGTGAAACTGTTTTGCAAATATTTTCTCCACCACAAAGAGTGTGCACATAATATTCGCAATTTGCAATTTTTGCCATATGTAAAAAGCTCTTATAGACATTCGCAGTGTGAAAAAAAATTCGCAATTCTGTTTGCACACTCTTATTCAGCTTTATAAATGTAACCATGCACAGGGCAAATATATTCACTGTGCAAACTTATCTGCCCTGCGCAGAGTTTAGAAATAAGCCCCACAGTCTCCAAAATTCTCCATATAGAGACAAAATACGTTTACTGTGTCTGCCTTGATGTTGGTGGCACTAAACCCAGACAGTCGGGCAGCATTTATGGCTATTTTCATATGTAAATTAGGGGAGGGGAGAGAAATCTTGTGACTTTTCATCGTAAAAAAAGGAAGTGAAAAAAATGTTCACACTTTTTACCGCCCCTAATTTGCATACGCATATTAGGATTCAGATTTGATTCGGTATTCGCCGAATCTTTAGCAAAGGATTCGGGGATTCGGCCGAATCCCAAATAGCGGATCCGGGGCATCCCTACTATTACTAAAAGTTGCAGAACACCCCTCCTTTAAGCAATTGTACCTGAGGACATGACAAACTTTTGATGAGAAGAATACATGGAAAATGCAATTTTTTAGCTTTTGGTGGTCCTTAAAACTTTATAATGTGCCTGTGCTGCTAGATCTAGTCTAGAGTGAGTTGTAGTGATATTACAAGGAGACAAAGCTGTTGTTGCTCATTAGCTCAATGCTCCTCCATGTTAAGCCCCTTCCTTCCGTACATTTATTACCTCTGTGACAATGCATCAGTTAATGACATTTTTACTGCAACCTGTGGGTGTACTGATGTTGTACATCGAGCTGGTAATAACAGCTGCCTACATGCCGCCACCATCTGATCACTCTGCGGTATTTCTGGGATACGTGGGACCAGAGTACGGAGAAAAGCAAAGTGAGGTTATGTTCAGTGTCAAAACTACCTGGGGTGTGGGGGTACTACTGCACCAGGGTCCGTACCCCATTAGGGCCTGGCAGGGGTTTCTCAAGCACGAAAAACCAATGCGGAAATCGGCTCGGGGGGGTTGGCGAGCCTGGTTCCCACAGGGTATAGTTATATTACTGGTTATGTTGCCGTGTGTGCCTCTCAGCATGAGCCTCAGTGATTTAGGGCTTTATTCAATAATGCATTTGAGGAGAAAATCCCAATATAATGCCAATAAGGATAATATCTCACCAGTAATAGGTGTGGTATGGTTGCTCATGCCCCAGACCTAAAGCTCAAGGTGAGGATATCCAACCAAAAGAGAAAACGGCAGGCACTCACAGATCCCACAAAACAGGCTTGTTTTGTGCAGCGTTACTTTATGCCACCTCTGTTTCTGCTGGGTATAAGATTGCCTCCTTTGCCAGTGCAAACCCTGGACTAATTAGTCATTGGGAGGGTAGGACTGTGATGTCAGTGGATGGGGCAGTGATATTCACAGGACATGATTTTTGCGCAGGGCTGTGACATTAGGTGCAGACATAGTTCTGCTTGCTTACAAAATTTTAGTAGACGTTCATTATTCATTAAAATCTACATTATAGATGGAGAGAGGGGGTCCAATAGGTAACAAGGCCCTATGGGTAAAGATGACAAAGGGGGGGCATGGTGCCCATAACTATGTCCCATCCTCTGCTTTCCTCCTATCCCTTGTGTCTATTCCACTCAATAGATAGATAGATGGATAGATAGATAGATAGATAGATAGATAGATAGATAGATAGATAGATAGATAGATATAGCTACAGGTAAGTCATTTCTCTCTCACCCTCCGTCCTCTGATGTCACTTTTATGATCCCTTCTGCCTCCTCCAACACCAACGGACCATCATTGACAGTAGTGATGAGCGAATTTATTCACCAGCCATGGATTGGCAGCAAAATTCTGAATTTATAAGGAAAAATGCCCATTGACTTTTAATGCATTTGAAGAAAAAAAAGTCAACATGAAAAAAAAACGCCCATTGACTTTAATGCGTTAGGACAAAAAAGTCGCCATAAGAAAAACGCCCATTGACTTTAATGTATTTGGAGCAAGAAAAATTGTTGCTAGTGTAAAAATTGTTGCGCGTAAAAATGCCTACTGACTTCAATGCGTTTTGTGAGATTTCAGGACAGATTCGCTCATCACTAATTGACAGTTCTCACCCCTTTATACCACCACCCGGGAGAAAGAAGCCAAAGAACAGGTGAAAGGAAAAAAGATATTTTCTCTGTCTCACTCGATGTCTGTCTCGTTTCTTTCCTTTTTCCTCTAACCTGTTCTTTCCTTTGGTGGTGGAATAAAGGGGTAAGAACTATCAATGTTGGTCCGTTGGTGTTGGAGGAGGCAGAAGGGAGCATAAAAGTCCTATCAAAGGACGGAGGGTGGAAACAGGCTGTTTATAAGGTTATGTTATGCAATTTGGCACAGAGAGAAATGACCAACCTGTAGATACTGTATTTATATATTTGGATATTTGAATAGGATACCTGGTGGGAGTCAAGTTGCTTGGAGATGCTGTTTAGTATTCCTTTACACCTTCTCACTGTCTGGAATCACCAGCAAAGTGAGAACATTTTACAAGGAACAGCAATAAAAGCAAAGGATTTTATATATTTATTGAATATATTATTGTATTCATATTGCGGAAGACACAGGCTGTGCCGTTAGAAAAACACAACGGAGACAGGAGCCCGGGGGGAACGGCAAGGTCGCTTGATTAAATAATTTGCCTACTCGAAATAAGGAAAGAGCTGATCCTTCAAAATAAAGTCGTATTGCACCAGGTTCCTTTTTATATCTCCTCTTGTTAAAAACAAAGCAAAGACGGTGGTAAAGTTTGGCTGTCGGGGAAGCTGAGTGGGAGAGTCACGGATAGAAAGACTTCATTTATACAGAAACTGCAACAGAAAAAAAACGATTTCTTATTATTATTTCAGAGAGAAAAGCTCAAAGGCAGCTTGTCGGTGACCTCAGTCCTTTTTTTGAAAGACCAGTAGGATAGAGAGAGAGAGAGAGCTAAAGCTTTCCTTTAGTTAGTGATCTGTTAGTAACCCTCAGTCCCTCAATGACGTTAGGGAAGGCCCATAGGGAGGGGATGAGTCAGAGACAAGGAAGCATTGAGATTGCTTGAACAACCATTAGCACGTCATTGGTAATTCCAGCGACACCTTTCACATTCGTGGCATTTGTCTAAATGTGCTCTACTGAAAGGGTGCTCATAGTTTGTTTTATTAAAGGCACTGGCACCGGCTCTTGCAGAAGGCAGTTGAGAAAGCTTGACCGATCGCTAGCTTGTGATGCCAACTTCATAAAGTTACCCGCGGAATGCATATCGATTGAGGCTGAGGGAAAAAAATCTACCAACCTCAAAACAAATACTAACGTATTGTCCATATATATACAGGTATGGGATCTGTTATCCACAATGCTCTGGATCTGGGGTTTTCTGGATAACTAATCGTTCTGTAATTTGAATCTTCTACTAGAAAATTAATTAAACATTAAGGGACACATTTACTCGAGTGAAGGAATAGAATAAAAAATACTTCAAATTTCGAAGTATTTTTTTGGCTACTTCGACCATCGAATTGGCTACTTCGACTTCGAAACGAATGATTCAAACTAAAAATCGTTCGACTATTCGACCATTCGATAGTCGAAGTACTGCCTCTTTAAAAAAACGTAGACCACCTTCTTCGACACCTAAAACCTACCGAGCACCAATGTTAGCCTATGGGGAAGGTCCCCATATGCTTTTTTAGCCAATTTCTGATCGAAGGAAAATCGTTCAATCGATAGAACGATTGATTCGGTCGAACGATTATTCCGTCGATCGTTTGATCGAACGAATAGGATTTAACTTCAATGGTCGAATATCGAGGGTTAATTAACCCTCGATATTCGACCCTAAGTAAATGTGTCCCTAAATAAACCCAATAGGCTGGTCTTGCTTCCAATAAGGATTAATTATATCTTAGTTCGGATCAAGTACAAGCTACTGTTTTATTATTACAGGGAAAAAGGAAATTATTTTCAAAAATGTGGATTATTTAGATAAAATTGAGTCTATGGGAGACATCCTTTCCGTAATTTGGAGATTTTTTTGGATAACGGGTTTCCAGATACTGGATCCTATACCTGTATATATACATCATTCTCTACCCCAGTGGAGCTTACAATCTAAGGCCCTGTTATATACAGTATAGTCAGTTTTCCAAGGAGCCTATGAAGCTGTTTCGGGAGAAAACTGGAGGAGATGGAGGGAACCCACCCACGTGCAAAAGGTGCCCTTGCTGTAATTGAACCTAAGACACCAGCAGAGTAGGGTTGTCATAGCCGGTAAAATAGTGGAAAAGGTTGGGGCTAATTTGCACACTTTCTGCCCATATTCCTGCTCAATCTTACCTTTTCATCTGGATCTCCATGATTCGCCCATCAACATACCTCCCAACATTTTGGAAATAAAAAGAGGGACAAAAAAGTTGCCGCAAAAGTTTTGACCACGCCCATTGTGTGGCCACACCCCCAAATTAGCATGTTTGTTTTACAAGAAATTGGCAGGTTATGAATGTTTGAACATTTTTCTGTGTTTTTTCCCCAGTTATTACAGTTTTGCTAATGATGGTGAATTGCCCTTTAAGCTGTGAGTCTAACTTCTCCCAAGGGACCTGTTATCTTATATTGTTACAATTACTTATTTGCTTATCTCGAAATTGTTACAAAAGTATCTTATCTGCTGCGGTGGCTGTTCTGGGCTCTCTACCGAAAGTCAATTAAGTTAGAAACTTTGTTTCTTTTTCTGGCTGTTCACTGCAGAGAAAATTGGGACTTTCCAGTACAAACGAGGGACTGTGGGTTAAGCTGTCAAAAGACACTGAAGTCAATGGCCGTTAAAATGATTTTGATGCGTGTAAATTTTTATATGCGCGCCTATTTTGTCCGAATGCATTAAAGTCAATGGGCTTCCGAATTATTTTGAGGCGATTTTTATGTGAATGACTATTCTGACGAGCGGCCAAATATTTTTGACGCAGGCGGATTTTTCACTGGCACATTTGTGCCACAGTTTTGCAAATTTATTAGTTGGCGGCGAAACGTGGAAATTCGCTGCAAATTCGCACCTGTCGAATTTCTTCGCCCATTACTGTATATATAATGTACCCTCAGCTGGACACTTTCAGCTAAATCTACTAGCAGAAATCAGAGAGGTTACCCCTCTCGTTGCGATTGGTGCATTTTATGACTGTTCTGCGCATGTGCCAGCTGTCAATAGTGAGGGGATGAGCTGAGGTATAGTGTCCTTATAATATATATATATATATATATATATATATATATATATATATATTGCACTTCTGGAGGTACCTGCACTCTTACTTCTTAGTTCGTTAGTGGGTGCTTGGTCAAGTATTGCATGTATTTTTCAAGATGGACCAGCATTATGGAGTGCTGGTCCATCTTGAAAAAGAAAAAAAGAATTATATACTTGTGCTCTGATAAACATCAGTCACTCTTTACTGCTGTACTGCAAGTTGGAGTGATATCACCCCTCCCTTTTCCCCCCCAGCAGCCTAACAACAGAAAAATTGGAAGGTAACCAGATAGCAGCTCCCTAACACAAGATAACAGCTGCCTCATAGATATAAGAACAACACTCGAAAGTAAAAGCCAAGTTCCACTGAGACTGATTCAGTTACATTAAGTAGGAGAAACAACAGCCTGCCACAAAGTAGTTCCATCTTAAAGTGCAGGCACAAGTCACATGACTGGGGGCAGCAGGGAAACTGACAATATGTCTAGCCCCATGTCAGATTTCAAAATTGAATATAAAAAAATCTGTTTGCTCTTTTGAGAGCTGGATTTCAGTATAGAAGTCTGCTGGAGTAGCACTATTAACTGATGCATTTGAAAAAAAAAAAAACATGTTTTTCTATGGCAGTATCCCTTTAAGGACGGCGGGTTGGCTGCTCTTTCCATGGAGTCACAGTAAAGACCAGAGGAGGGCTCCTTTGCTGAATGGGATGGCTGCCCAGTTTGGGAAGGGATATCTGATTAATGATTCATCAATAGTGATGGGCAGATTTATTCAGTAGGCACAAATTCGTGGCGAATTTGCGATATTCGCCGCGTCAAAAAAATTTCGGAAAAAACGGATGCCGGCAGCGACGGCACCGTTTCGTGTTTTTTCCGCAAATTCGCCCATCACTATTCATCAATCTAAAAAAAAGTGAAAATGAGTCCATAAATGAGTCTCCAATGGGTTAAAAGTGTAATGTTTAGGCAAGTGGCGTGTGGGTATGAGCTGGTATAACACACAGAGCTCATGTGTTTGTGCCAGTATAAACTGGCAGGCGCCTCCTGCAACTTGTTGTTTGTAATCATTACATCTGATGCAGAGTTTTTTTTTCTGTTGTTGTTGTTGTTGTCTTAGGAACATCAGATCCAAAATACACCAACTTCTTGGATTTAAGAACTTGTTATGAAATGAGCAAATGAACTAGGTTTTATTTAGTTAATGTCTGTTTCTTAGAGGGACCACCATCTGGCTCATTTCACATTTCGGGAGGCTTAGCGAAGCACAAAGGTAAGGGTAGTAAGGATGTTACTATAGTAGAACATATAGTCGGTCTGCCTTTAAAGGAGAAGTCTAAAATAGAATAAGGCTAGAAATGCTGTATTTTGTATACTAAACATAAACATGAACTTACTGCACCACACGCCTAATCAAACAAATGATTTATGCTTTCAAAGTTGGCCGCAGGGGGTCACCATCTTGTAACTATAATATATATAATGTATTTGTAAGACCAAGACTGTGCACATGCTCAGTGTGGTCTGGGTTGCTTAGGGATCACCATAAATTATCAAAACAGCACAAGTCAAATAATATCTGCCAGAAGCCGATACAGCAAGACTGATTAATAATCCGAAAATACAGACTGCACTGGGTCCTGTGTTGTCATGTAATCTAATGTGGATTTTATCGTTTTTGTATTGTTAAATACAAACTTTCTGCAACTCTGCAGAACCAGTGGCTGCAGCAAAATAATCCTCCAAATAGAATCCCAGTTTATCTGTTTAAATCTGGCTCCAGAATCTCTGTCCCTGCAGCTGGAGTTGAAAACAATAAAGGGGATGTAAAGGCAAAAATAAAATCCAATACAAATCTCTACACAGTCGCCGACTGCTCTACAGGGAAACAAACAAAGCTGCTTGAGTTCTGCATGGCTGGGAAGTAAGGTGGGGGCTCCCCCTGCTGCTGTTCATAAGTATGATTGTTTCCCTGCAGAGCAGTTAGGGACAGTCTGACAATTCCTATCCACAGCAGTAAATGAAGGGAGAATTTCTTTTTCATTAAAGAAAGTAAAAATTGGATTTTATTTGTTTGCCTTTACATGCCATTTAACCACTAACCTGATCAAATAACTCTATACAGAATATAGTACATGTAAGGGACAACACAAGAGCAGGTTTTTAGTTACTCCAGTACCATGGACAGCGACAATTCAGATATCCTGTAGATCAGAGCTTCCCAAAGTCTCTTTTACCCCTACATTCACAGGTAGAAAGTGTTGGGGAGCCACACAAGCAGGAAATAAGTTTGTAGACGCTGCCAAATGTTGGCCGTATATTGCAGCTCCGCAAAGACTGCAGAAAAGTCTGGTTAACACCTGCTTGGAGGCCACTGGGAGCAACATCAAATGTTGGGGAGGAGGTGTTGGGGAGGGGGATCATTAGAGTCTAATATTAGCAGTTATGGTATAGCACAGCCATTATAACTGCCATTCCCATCCATCTGTGCAACCGTAGATGTAACCACTAAGGGAACACCCTAATGCATAGGTGCTACTTCGTGGCAGGCTGTCCATTTGATATTGTTACTAAGGTAAAACCATGTTGCCTACAGTTTTGAGCAGAAGGTACAGAAGCTAAGGAAATACCCTAAAGCATAGGTGCTACTTCATTGGCAAGCTCTCCTTTTGATATTGGTTCTAAGGGAAAACCATGTTGCCCACAGTGTTGAGTAGAAGGTAGAGAAGCTAGGGGAACACCCTAAAACATAGGTGCTACCTCATTGGCAGGCTGTCCTTTTGATATTAGTACTATGGGAAAACCATGTTGCCTTCAATGTTGAGCAGAAGATAGAGAAGCTGCTCACTAAGCAGGACAAAGGACTCACTGAGGGAGCAAGGAGTGGACACCCCCAGGCCTCATCAACCCTTAACATAATTCCCATCTTCTTAATTTTCTTAATCCTAACCACAGAGGCAAGGGTGGCAGAACACACTGATGGGCCTTGAGGTGGAAGACTAGGCCAGGCTCTACGGGGCCACAGACTGCTCCTGCAAATCAGGTCTCACAGGGCCTGTAAAAGTGGCTCTGAAATCAACCAGCTGTCAAACCTGGCATAGCTTCTTGATTTGCTGGATTGCCGAACATAATGAACATACTTATAATATATTACATAATACTGAGTAAATAAAGGGATATAATACTTGTCTTCCACCTAACTGCAAATGCTTCAAGATCTTCTGAAACCCTTTCCTGACACTGATTAACACATGTTACTTTCTTGCCTCGCAATTGAAGAAGATGGTAAATGGAAAATGGCAACATGCCCATGTCTTTCTTATTTGCATAAATAACTTGGATTGGACAAATTAATAGTGGAAGCCAAGAAAATGTATTTTTGAAATGTTTTGTTCTTGGGAAAGAAGGGGTGGGTAGGTACTGGGGGTGGCATGGCTGCTTCTGGGTGATCTCTCTGCCAAGAAGAAAATAAAAGCAGAGCGTGTGCCTGATAATGTTCTCTTTCTTTGATCAAAACACTTGGGGCAAAATGGAATTTCATCCTTAGGGCACAAATAAGTGTTTGCACTTCTGTAACTGTTATACTCCTTTAACAGGGATAACATTAACAACTCTAATAAAGTTGAATACTGTTCGACAAGCCATTCACCAGTAGAGCCATTTGTTGGGCAAGGCCTTCAATTATTGGATCCATGTCAAGTCGGACTGTTCTGATCATTTGTCTCTTGGGCCAATGAGTAGATCACATGGGACGTCTGTGTAGGCCCAATGGAAGAAACTGCATCCATGACCCAATGCTATTTTTTATCCTTCCTGATTAAAGTTTGACTATACAGGTATGGGACCTCTTATCCAGAATGCTCGGGACCTGGGGTTTTCCGGATAATGGATCTTTCTGTAATTTGGGTCTTCATGCCTTAAGTCTACTAGAAATTAATTTAAACATTAAATAAACCCAATAGGCTGGTTTTGCTTCCAATAAGAATTAATTATATCTTAGTTGGGATCAAGTACAAGCTACTGTATTATTATTACAGAGAAAAAGGAAATCATTTTTTAAAATTTGGATTATTTGGATAAAATGGAGTCTATGGGAGCCATTCCGTAATTCAGAGCTTTCTGGATATTGGGTTTCCAGATAAGGGATCCTATACCTGTACTATATATATATAATTCTAAATGAATTAGATGAAAGTTGAGTGTTGAGTTGAGTGTAGTACTGGCCATACCATAGATGTCTTTGGCCAGCTTATATATGGACAAACAATCCCTGTTTTGTTTAAAGGGTAAGGTATTTTTTAGTAGCTTAAAGGGATCCTGTCATCGGAAAACATGTTTTTTTCAAAACGCATCAGTTAATAGTGCTACTCCAGCAGAATTCTGCACTGGAAAAAAACCCAGATTTTTTTATATTGAATTTTGAAATCTGACATGGGGCTAG